>JARQAB010000012.1:7547188-7918131 GCA_036172955.1 Meloidogyne arenaria | reverse complement strand
GACGGCTGGGCAGGAGCTTGATGAAGTTGTAGACGGATGGCAGGAGGTTGTTGAAGTTGTAGAACGGACCCAGTAGGAACAGTTGGAAGTTGTAGACGGCCAGTAGGAGCCATTGAAGTTGTAGATAAGACGGGACCGTTGAAGCTGCAGGGAAGGGGGGGGGGGGGGGGGTCTAATCAAATCTAAGGTCTAACGTGCCCTACTGTCGTTTACCCCCCACCTATTGAATAAGAACCCGTGCCTTTGGATATAACTCGGAGGTATGAAAGCCTTGAAACCTATGGAGAGATGATTTTTTTTGAGAAGGGGGGTCGGTCAGTTCAGTGCGGATTTTCAGTGTGGGTATTTATAGTGCGGCCCATTTTTGGGTGCCGGATTTCAGAGTGGGCGAATTGAGGAGTGGACATTTTGTCTGTGGGACGAATTGAGGAGTGACATTTTGTCCGGGCATTTTGGGGAATGACGTTTTGTCCGGGGCATTTGGGGAATGGACGTTTGGTCCCGGGGCATTTTGGGGAGTGACGTTTTGTCCGGGGCATTTTGGGGGAATGACGTTTGTCCGGGGCATTTTGGGGGAGTGACGTTTTGTCCGGGGCATTTTGGGAGTGGACGTTTGGTCAGACTTGGATATGGTGGAAGAAAGGGGGGTCTTATAAAATAGGTATGGACAGTAGAGCGCATCCATGTGTACCCGGGAAGACATTAGAGTACAGTGTCGGGGCCGGAGGGACCATTAGAGTCGGTGCAGGAGCCAGTTGTAGACGGCTGGCAGGAGCTGATGAAGTGTAGACGGCTGGCAGGAGTGTTGAAGTTGTAGACGGCCAGTCGGAACAGTTGAAGTTGTAGACGGCCAGTAGGAGCCATTGAAGTTGTAGAAGGGGAACCGGTGAAGTGCAGGAAGGGGGGGGGGGGGGGGGGGTTCTAATCAAATCTAAGGTCTAAGTGCCCTACTGTCTACACCTAGTTTGAATAAGAACCCGTGCCTTTGGATATAACTCGGAGGTATGAAAGCCTGAACTATGGAGAGATATTTTTTTGAGAAGGGGGGTCGGTCAGTTCAGTGCGGGATTTCAGTGTGGGTAATTTATAGTGCGGCCCATTTTTGGTGCCGGATTTTCAGAGTGGGACGAATTGAGGAGTGACATTTTGTCTGTGGGACGAATTGAGGAGTGACATTTTGTCCGGGGATTTTGGGGGAATGACGTTTGTCCGGGGCATTTTGGGGAATGACGTTTTGTCCGGGGCATTTTGGGGAGTGACGTTTTGTCCGGGGCATTTTGGGGAATGACGTTTTGTCCGGGGCATTTTGGGGAGTGACGTTTTGTCCGGGGCATTTTGGGAGAGTGACGTTTTGGTCAGACTTGGATATGGTGGAAGAAAGGGGGGTCTTATAAAATAGGTATGGACAGTAGAGCATCATGTGTACCCGGGAAGACATTAGAGTACAGTGTCGGGGCCGGAGGACCATTAGAGTCGGTGCAGGAGCAGTTGTAGACGGCTGGCAGGAGCTGATGAAGTTGTAGACGGCTGGCAGGAGTTGTTGAAGTTGTAGACGGCCAGTAGGAACAGTTGAAGTTGTAGACGGCCAGTAGGAGCCATTGAAGTTGTAGAAGGACCGTTGAAGTGCAGGAAGGGGGGGGGGGGGGGGGGGTTCTAATCAAATCTAAGGTCTAAGTGCCCTACTGTCTACACCTATTGAATAAGAACCCGTGCCTTTGGATATAACTCGGAGGTATGAAAGCCTGAACCTATGGAGAGATATTTTTTTGAGAAGGGGGGTCGGTCAGTTCAGTGCGGGATTTTCAGTGTGGGTAATTTATAGTGCGGCCCATTTTTGGTGCCGGATTTTCAGAGTGGGACGAATTGAGGAGTGACATTTTGTCTGTGGGACGAATTGAGGAGTGACTTTTTGTCCGGGGCATTTTGGGGAATGACGTTTTGTCCGGGGCATTTTGGGGAATGACGTTTTGTCCGGGGCATTTTGGGGAGTGACGTTTTGTCCGGGGCATTTTGGGGAGTGACGTTTTGTCCGGGGCATTTTGGGGAGTGACGTTTTGTCCGGGGCATTTTGGGGAGTGACGTTTTGGTCAGACTTGGATATGGTGGAAGAAAGGGGGGTCTTATAAAATAGGTATGGACAGTAGAGCATCATGTGTACCCGGGAAGACATTAGAGTACAGTGTCGGGGCCGGAGGACCATTAGAGTCGGTGCAGGAGCAGTTGTAGACGGCTGGCAGGAGCTGATGAAGTTGTAGACGGCTGGCAGGAGTTGTTGAAGTTGTAGACGGCCAGTAGGAACAGTTGAAGTTGTAGACGGCCAGTAGGAGCCATTGAAGTTGTAGAAGGACCGTTGAAGTGCAGGAAGGGGGGGGGGGGGGGGGGTTCTAATCAAATCTAAGGTCTAAGTGCCCTACTGTCTACACCTATTGAATAAGAACCCGTGCCTTTGGATATAACTCGGAGGTATGAAAGCCTGAACCTATGGAGAGATATTTTTTGAGAAGGGGGGTCGGTCAGTTCAGTGCGGGATTTTCAGTGTGGGTAATTTATAGTGCGGCCCATTTTTGGTGCCGGATTTCAGAGTGGGACGAATTGAGGAGTGACATTTTGTCTGTGGGACGAATGAGGAGTGACATTTTGTCGGGGCATTTTGGGGAATGACGTTTTGTCCGGGGCATTTTGGGGAATGACGTTTTGTCCGGGGCATTTTGGGGAGTGACGTTTTGTCCGGGGCATTTTGGGGAATGACGTTTTGTCCGGGGCATTTTGGGGAGTGACGTTTTGTCCGGGGCATTTTGGGGAGTGACGTTTTGGTCAGACTTGGATATGGTGGAAGAAAGGGGGGTCTTATAAAATAGGTATGGACAGTAGAGCATCATGTGTACCCGGGAAGACATTAGAGTACAGTGTCGGGGCCGGAGGACCATTAGAGTCGGTGCAGGAGCAGTTGTAGACGGCTGGCAGGAGCTGATGAAGTTGTAGACGGCTGGCAGGAGTTGTTGAAGTTGTAGACGGCCAGTAGGAACAGTTGAAGTTGTAGACGGCCAGTAGGAGCCATTGAAGTTGTAGAAGGACCGTTGAAGTGCAGGAAGGGGGGGGGGGGGGGGGGGGTTCCAATCAAATCTAAGGTCTAAGTGCCCTACTGTCTACACCTATTGAATAACAACCCGTGCCTTTGGATATAAACTCGGAGGTATGAAAGCCTGAACCTATGGAGAGATATTTTTTGAGAAGGGGGGTCGGTCAGTCAGTGCGGGATTTTCAGTGTGGGTAATTTATAGTGCGGCCATTTTTGGTGCCGGATTTTCAGAGTGGGACGAATTGAGGAGTGACATTTTGTCTGTGGGACGAATTGAGGAGTGACATTTTGTCCGGGGCATTTTGGGGAATGACGTTTTGTCCGGGGCATTTTGGGGAATGACGTTTTGTCCGGGGCATTTTGGGGAGTGACGTTTGTCCGGGGCATTTTGGGGAATGACGTTTTGTCCGGGGCATTTTGGGGAGTGACGTTTTGTCCGGGGCATTTTGGGGAGTGACGTTTTGGTCAGACTTGGATATGGTGGAAGAAAGGGGGGTCTTATAAAATAGGTATGGACAGTAGAGCATCATGTGTACCGGGAAGACATTAGAGTACAGTGTCGGGGCCGGAGGACCATTAGAGTCGGTGCAGGAGCAGTTGTAGACGGCTGGCAGGAGCTGATGAAGTTGTAGACGGCTGGCAGGAGTTGTTGAAGTTGTAGACGGCCAGTAGGAACAGTTGAAGTTGTAGACGGCCAGTAGGAGCCATTGAAGTTGTAGAAGGACCGTTGAAGTGCAGGAAGGGGGGGGGGGGGGGGTTCTAATAAAATCTAAGGTCTAAGTGCCCTACTGTCTACACCTATTGAATAAGAACCCGTGCCTTTGGATATAACTCGGAGGTATGAAAGCCTGAACCTATGGAGAGATATTTTTTGAAAAGGGGGGTCGGTCAGTTCAGTGCGGGATTTTCAGTGTGGGTAATTTATAGTGCGGCCCATTTTTGGTGCCGGATTTCAGAGTGGGACGAATGAGGAGTGACATTTTGTCTGTGGGACGAATTGAGGAGTGACATTTTGTCCGGGGCATTTTGGGGAATGACGTTTTGTCCGGGGCATTTTGGGGAATGACGTTTTGTCCGGGGCATTTTGGGGAGTGACGTTTTGTCCGGGGCATTTTGGGGAATGACGTTTTGTCCGGGGCATTTTGGGGAGTGACGTTTTGTCCGGGGCATTTTGGGGAGTGACGTTTTGGTCAGACTTGGATATGGTGGAAGAAAGGGGGGTCTTATAAAATAGGTATGGACAGTAGAGCATCATGTGTACCCGGGAAGACATTAGAGTACAGTGTCGGGGCCGGAGGACCATTAGAGTCGGTGCAGGAGCAGTTGTAGACGGCTGGCAGGAGCTGATGAAGTTGTAGACGGCTGGCAGGAGTTGTTGAAGTTGTAGACGGCCAGTAGGAACAGTTGAAGTTGTAGACGGCCAGTAGGAGCCATTGAAGTTGTAGAAGGACCGTTGAAGTGCAGGAAGGGGGGGGGGGGGGGGGGGGGGGGTTCTAATCAAATCTAAGGTCTAAGTGCCCTACTGTCTACACCTATTGAATAAGAACCCGTGCCTTTGGATATAACTCGGAGGTATGAAAGCCTGAACCTATGGAGAGGATTTTTTTGAAAAGGGGGGTCGGTCAGTTCAGTGCGGGATTTTCAGTGTGGGTAATTTATAGTGCGGCCCATTTTTGGTGCCGGATTTTCAGAGTGGGACGAATTGAGGAGTGACATTTTGTCTGTGGGACGAATTGAGGAGTGACATTTTGTCCGGGGCATTTTGGGGAATGACGTTTTGTCCGGGGCATTTTGGGGAATGACGTTTTGTCCGGGGCATTTTGGGGAGTGACGTTTTGTCCGGGGCATTTTGGGGAATGACGTTTTGTCCGGGGCATTTTGGGGAGTGACGTTTTGTCCGGGGCATTTTGGGGAGTGACGTTTTGGTCAGACTTGGATATGGTGGAAGAAAGGGGGGTCTTATAAAATAGGTATGGACAGTAGAGCATCATGTGTACCCGGGAAGACATTAGAGTACAGTGTCGGGGCCGGAGGACCATTAGAGTCGGTGCAGGAGCAGTTGTAGACGGCTGGCAGGAGCTGATGAAGTTGTAGACGGCTGGCAGGAGTTGTTGAAGTTGTAGACGGCCAGTAGGAACAGTTGAAGTTGTAGACGGCCAGTAGGAGCCATTGAAGTTGTAGAAGGACCGTTGAAGTGCAGGAAGGGGGGGGGGGGGGGGGGGTTCTAATCAAATCTAAGGTCTAAGTGCCCTACTGTCTACACCTATTGAATAAGAACCGTGCCTTGGGCTATACCTCGGAGGGACGAAAGCCCGAACCTATGGAGAGATATTTTTGGGAGAAGGGGGGTCGGTCAGTTCAGTGCGGGATTTTCAGTGTGGGTAATTTATAGTGCGGCCCATTTTTGGTGCCGGATTTTCAGAGTGGGACGAATTGAGGAGTGACATTTTGTCTGTGGGACGAATTGAGGAGTGACATTTTGTCCGGGGCATTTTGGGGAATGACGTTTTGTCCGGGGCATTTTGGGGAATGACGTTTTGTCCGGGGCATTTTGGGGAGTGACGTTTTGTCCGGGGCATTTTGGGGAATGACGTTTTGTCCGGGGCATTTTGGGGAGTGACGTTTTGTCCGGGGCATTTTGGGGAGTGACGTTTTGGTCAGACTTGGATATGGTGGAAGAAAGGGGGGTCTTATAAAATAGGTATGGACAGTAGAGCATCATGTGTACCCGGGAAGACATTAGAGTACAGTGTCGGGGCCGGAGGACCATTAGAGTCGGTGCAGGAGCAGTTGTAGACGGCTGGCAGGAGCTGATGAAGTTGTAGACGGCTGGCAGGAGTTGTTGAAGTTGTAGACGGCCAGTAGGAACAGTTGAAGTTGTAGACGGCCAGTAGGAGCCATTGAAGTTGTAGAAGGACCGTTGAAGTGCAGGAAGGGGGGGGGGGGGGGGGGGTTCTAATCAAATCTAAGGTCTAAGTGCCCTACTGTCTACACCTATTGAATAAGAACCCGTGCCTTTGGATATAACTCGGAGGTATGAAAGCCTGAACCTATGGAGAGGATTTTTTAAAATGGGGGGTCGGTCAGTTCAGTGCGGGATTTTCAGTGTGGGTAATTTATAGTGCGGCCCATTTTTGGTGCCGGATTTTCAGAGTGGGACGAATTGAGGAGTGACATTTTGTCTGTGGGACGAATTGAGGAGTGACATTTTGTCCGGGGCATTTTGGGGAATGACGTTTTGTCCGGGGCATTTTGGGGAATGACGTTTTGTCCGGGGCATTTTGGGGAGTGACGTTTTGTCCGGGGCATTTTGGGGAATGACGTTTTGTACGGGGCATTTTGGGGAGTGACAGTTTGTCCGGGGCATTTAGGGGAGTGACGTTTTGGTCAGACTTGGATATGGTGGAAGAAAGGGGGGTCTTATAAAATAGGTATGGACAGTAGAGCATCATGTGTACCGGGAAGACATTAGAGTACAGTGTCGGGGCCGGAGGACCATTAGAGTCGGTGCAGGAGCAGTTGTAGACGGCTGGCAGGAGCTGATGAAGTTGTAGACGGCTGGCAGGAGTTGTTGAAGTTGTAGACGGCCAGTAGGAACAGTTGAAGTTGTAGACGGCCAGTAGGAGCCATTGAAGTTGTAGAAGGACCGTTGAAGTGCAGGAAGGGGGGGGGGGGGGGTTCTAATCAAATCTAAGGTCTAAGTGCCCTACTGTCTACACCTATTGAATAAGAACCCGTGCCTTTGGATATAACTCGGAGGTATGAAAGCCTGAACCTATGGAGAGATATTTTTTGAAAAGGGGGGTCGGTCAGTTCAGTGCGGGATTTTCAGTGTGGGTAATTTATAGTGCGGCCCATTTTTGGTGCCGGATTTTCAGAGTGGGACGAATTGAGGAGTGACATTTTGTCTGTGGGACGAATTGAGGAGTGACATTTTGTCCGGGGCATTTTGGGGAATGACGTTTGTCCGGGGCATTTTGGGGAATGACGTTTTGTCCGGGGCATTTTGGGGAGTGACGTTTTGTCCGGGGCATTTTGGGGAATGACGTTTTGTCCGGGGCATTTTGGGGAGTGACGTTTTGTCCGGGGCATTTTGGGGAGTGACGTTTTGTCAGACTTGGATATGGTGGAAGAAAGGGGGGTCTTATAAAATAGGTATGGACAGTAGAGCATCATGTGTACCGGGAAGACATTAGAGTACAGTGTCGGGGCCGGAGGACCATTAGAGTCGGTGCAGGAGCAGTTGTAGACGGCTGGCAGGAGCTGATGAAGTTGTAGACGGCTGGCAGGAGTTGTTGAAGTTGTAGACGGCCAGTAGGAACAGTTGAAGTTGTAGACGGCCAGTAGGAGCCATTGAAGTTGTAGAAGGACCGTTGAAGTGCAGGAAGGGGGGGGGGGGTTCTAATCAAATCTAAGGTCTAAGTGCCCTACTGTCTACACCTATTGAATAAGAACCCGTGCCTTTGGATATAACTCGGAGGTATGAAAGCCTGAACCTATGGAGAGATATTTTTTTGAGAAGGGGGGTCGGTCAGTTCAGTGCGGGATTTTCAGTGTGGGTAATTTATAGTGCGGCCCATTTTTGGTGCCGGATTTTCAGAGTGGGACGAATTGAGGAGTGACATTTTGTCTGTGGGACGAATTGAGGAGTGACATTTTGTCCGGGGCATTTTGGGGAATGACGTTTTGTCCGGGGCATTTTGGGGAATGACGTTTTGTCCGGGGCATTTTGGGGAGTGACGTTTTGTCCGGGGCATTTTGGGGAATGACGTTTTGTCCGGGGCATTTTGGGGAGTGACGTTTTGTCCGGGGCATTTTGGGGAGTGACGTTTTGGTCAGACTTGGATATGGTGGAAGAAAGGGGGGTCTTATAAAATAGGTATGGACAGTAGAGCATCATGTGTACCGGGAAGACATTAGAGTACAGTGTCGGGGCCGGAGGACCATTAGAGTCGGTGCAGGAGCAGTTGTAGACGGCTGGCAGGAGCTGATGAAGTTGTAGACGGCTGGCAGGAGTTGTTGAAGTTGTAGACGGCCAGTAGGAACAGTTGAAGTTGTAGACGGCCAGTAGGAGCCATTGAAGTTGTAGAAGGACCGTTGAAGTGCAGGAAGGGGGGGGGGGGGGGGGGGGTTATAAAAAAATATAAGGTCTAAGTGCCCTACTGTCTACACCTATTGAATAAGAACCCGTGCCTTTGGATATAACTCGGAGGTATGAAAGCCTGAACCTATGGAGAGATATTTTTTGAAAAGGGGGGTCGGTCAGTTCAGTGCGGGATTTTCAGTGTGGGTAATTTATAGTGCGGCCCATTTTTGGTGCCGGATTTTCAGAGTGGGACGAATTGAGGAGTGACATTTTGTCTGTGGGACGAATTGAGGAGTGACATTTTGTCCGGGGCATTTTGGGGAATGACGTTTTGTCCGGGGCATTTTGGGGAATGACGTTTTGTCCGGGGCATTTTGGGGAGTGACGTTTTGTCCGGGGCATTTTGGGGAATGACGTTTTGTCCGGGGCATTTTGGGGAGTGACGTTTTGTCCGGGGCATTTTGGGGAGTGACGTTTTGGTCAGACTTGGATATGGTGGAAGAAAGGGGGGTCTTATAAAATAGGTATGGACAGTAGAGCATCATGTGTACCCGGGAAGACATTAGAGTACAGTGTCGGGGCCGGAGGACCATTAGAGTCGGTGCAGGAGCAGTTGTAGACGGCTGGCAGGAGCTGATGAAGTTGTAGACGGCTGGCAGGAGTTGTTGAAGTTGTAGACGGCCAGTAGGAACAGTTGAAGTTGTAGACGGCCAGTAGGAGCCATTGAAGTTGTAGAAGGACCGTTGAAGTGCAGGAAGGGGGGGGGGGGGGGGTTCTAATCAAATCTAAGGTCTAAGTGCCCTACTGTCTACACCTATTGAATAAGAACCCGTGCCTTTGGATATAACTCGGAGGTATGAAAGCCTGAACCTATGGAGAGATATTTTTTTGAGAAGGGGGGTCGGTCAGTTCAGTGCGGGATTTTCAGTGTGGGTAATTTATAGTGCGGCCCATTTTTGGTGCCGGATTTTCAGAGTGGGACGAATTGAGGAGTGACATTTTGTCTGTGGGACGAATTGAGGAGTGACATTTTGTCCGGGGCATTTTGGGGAATGACGTTTTGTCCGGGGCATTTTGGGGAATGACGTTTTGTCCGGGGCATTTTGGGGAGTGACGTTTTGTCCGGGGCATTTTGGGGAATGACGTTTTGTCCGGGGCATTTTGGGGAGTGACGTTTTGTCCGGGGCATTTTGGGGAGTGACGTTTTGGTCAGACTTGGATATGGTGGAAGAAAGGGGGGTCTTATAAAATAGGTATGGACAGTAGAGCATCATGTGTACCCGGGAAGACATTAGAGTACAGTGTCGGGGCCGGAGGACCATTAGAGTCGGTGCAGGAGCAGTTGTAGACGGCTGGCAGGAGCTGATGAAGTTGTAGACGGCTGGCAGGAGTTGTTGAAGTTGTAGACGGCCAGTAGGAACAGTTGAAGTTGTAGACGGCCAGTAGGAGCCATTGAAGTTGTAGAAGGACCGTTGAAGTGCAGGAAGGGGGGGGGGGGGGGGGGTTCTAATCAAATCTAAGGTCTAAGTGCCCTACTGTCTACACCTATTGAATAAGAACCCGTGCCTTTGGATATAACTCGGAGGTATGAAAGCCTGAACCTATGGAGAGATATTTTTTTGAGAAGGGGGGTCGGTCAGTTCAGTGCGGGATTTTCAGTGTGGGTAATTTATAGTGCGGCCCATTTTTGGTGCCGGATTTTCAGAGTGGGACGAATTGAGGAGTGACATTTTGTCTGTGGGACGAATTGAGGAGTGACATTTTGTCCGGGGCATTTTGGGGAATGACGTTTTGTCCGGGGCATTTTGGGGAATGACGTTTTGTCCGGGGCATTTTGGGGAGTGACGTTTTGTCCGGGGCATTTTGGGGAATGACGTTTTGTCCGGGGCATTTTGGGGAGTGACGTTTTGTCCGGGGCATTTTGGGGAGTGACGTTTTGGTCAGACTTGGATATGGTGGAAGAAAGGGGGGTCTTATAAAATAGGTATGGACAGTAGAGCATCATGTGTACCCGGGAAGACATTAGAGTACAGTGTCGGGGCCGGAGGACCATTAGAGTCGGTGCAGGAGCAGTTGTAGACGGCTGGCAGGAGCTGATGAAGTTGTAGACGGCTGGCAGGAGTTGTTGAAGTTGTAGACGGCCAGTAGGAACAGTTGAAGTTGTAGACGGCCAGTAGGAGCCATTGAAGTTGTAGAAGGACCGTTGAAGTGCAGGAAGGGGGGGGGGGGGGGGGGTTCTAATCAAATCTAAGGTCTAAGTGCCCTACTGTCTACACCTATTGAATAAGAACCCGTGCCTTTGGATATAACTCGGAGGTATGAAAGCCTGAACCTATGGAGAGAATATTTTTTAGAAGGGGGGTCGGTCAGTTCATTGCGGGATTTTCAGTGTGGGTAATTTATAGTGCGGCCCATTTTTGGTGCCGGATTTTCAGAGTGGGACGAATTGAGGAGTGACATTTGTCTGTGGGACGAATTGAGGAGTGACATTTTGTCCGGGGCATTTTGGGGAATGACGTTTTGTCCGGGGCATTTTGGGGAATGACGTTTTGTCCGGGGCATTTTGGGGAGTGACGTTTTGTCCGGGGCATTTTGGGGAATGACGTTTTGTCCGGGGCATTTTGGGGAGTGACGTTTTGTCCGGGGCATTTTGGGGAGTGACGTTTTGGTCAGACTTGGATATGGTGGAAGAAAGGGGGGTCTTATAAAATAGGTATGGACAGTAGAGCATCATGTGTACCCGGGAAGACATTAGAGTACAGTGTCGGGGCCGGAGGACCATTAGAGTCGGTGCAGGAGCAGTTGTAGACGGCTGGCAGGAGCTGATGAAGTTGTAGACGGCTGGCAGGAGTTGTTGAAGTTGTAGACGGCCAGTAGGAACAGTTGAAGTTGTAGACGGCCAGTAGGAGCCATTGAAGTTGTAGAAGGACCGTTGAAGTGCAGGAAGGGGGGGGGGGGGGGTTCTAATCAAATCTAAGGTCTAAGTGCCCTACTGTCTACACCTATTGAATAAGAACCCGTGCCTTTGGATATAACTCGGAGGTATGAAAGCCTGAACCTATGGAGAGATATTTTTTTGAGAAGGGGGGTCGGTCAGTTCAGTGCGGGATTTTCAGTGTGGGTAATTTATAGTGCGGCCCATTTTTGGTGCCGGATTTTCAGAGTGGGACGAATTGAGGAGTGACATTTTGTCTGTGGGACGAATTGAGGAGTGACATTTTGTCCGGGGCATTTTGGGGAATGACGTTTTGTCCGGGGCATTTTGGGGAATGACGTTTTGTCCGGGGCATTTTGGGGAGTGACGTTTTGTCCGGGGCATTTTGGGGAATGACGTTTTGTCCGGGGCATTTTGGGGAGTGACGTTTTGTCCGGGGCATTTTGGGGAGTGACGTTTTGGTCAGACTTGGATATGGTGGAAGAAAGGGGGGTCTTATAAAATAGGTATGGACAGTAGAGCATCATGTGTACCCGGGAAGACATTAGAGTACAGTGTCGGGGCCGGAGGACCATTAGAGTCGGTGCAGGAGCAGTTGTAGACGGCTGGCAGGAGCTGATGAAGTTGTAGACGGCTGGCAGGAGTTGTTGAAGTTGTAGACGGCCAGTAGGAACAGTTGAAGTTGTAGACGGCCAGTAGGAGCCATTGAAGTTGTAGAAGGACCGTTGAAGTGCAGGAAGGGGGGGGGGGGGGGGGGGGTTCTAATCAAATCTAAGGTCTAAGTGCCCTACTGTCTACACCTATTGAATAAGAACCCGTGCCTTTGGATATAACTCGGAGGTATGAAAGCCTGAACCTAGTTGAGTTTTTGACAATTCGATAGGGGTCGTATTGAATGTAACTCTGGAATCCTTCTAGGTGGTTGATTATAGAGAGTTCGAATTTTTTGAAAAAGAGGTCGTCAAGTTGGATCGCTTTTGGAGTTTCGGAGTGTCTGAAGCTCTCTGAGCTTGGAGGAGTTGAGTATTGGGTAAACCCGGGGTCTAGGGAGGGGGGACCCCAAACCCATTTAAACGAAAAAAAAAATTATGTGATAAAAAATACCACTTGTAAAGAAAAGGCCTTTTTGCTTTCTTCTAAACGAATCCGCAAAAATCCTTTTTTTACAAGTGGCTTAATTGTACTTTTCCGTTTTTGCTTCTAAAAATTCTGATTATTTGATAACATTTTGTGCGAAAAAATTGAACAAAAAAATCTATGCAAACGGAAAAGCACCAAAAAATAATAAAACACTTTTCATTCAAATATCATTTAGACCTTTAAATGTGGCAGTAGCATCTTTGCCACATTTTTTAGCTTCTCTCATCTTTGTCATCATCAATTTGTTGCAGTCCAATGCTCATTTTTAACACTTCTTGCAATAGTCTCGGTGTAGCTGTTGATGTTACAGAGCTGTCAGTCACAGATGTACAAGGAGTATTTGTTGTGGCACCATCTGAATAATATCTTTAAAATTAAAAATGCAAAAAATTGTCTTCAAAAAAGACGAAAGAAAGCGCGCCCTTGCCTACAGCATACTCAGAGAGATAATCCCCCCAACAAAACAGCCGCTCCACTCCCCAGCTACCCACGGGCAGTCTCTCATCCCTAAGAATAAAGAAGAAAAATATCAAACCTTAAAGTTGGAGAGTCCAGTCTAGTCGGAGTCTAATCAAGAGAGCATTTCCTGACATTTGTCCAAAACCTCATTATCGTCCTTGCTAATCTTATCCCTGAGCTGAAAATTTTTAAAAATTATTTTTTTGAAAACCTCTTCTTTCAAGGGCCCTCCCGTAAGGCGTAAAGGCCAAAAAAGACGGAAGACAGCCCATCCCTGCCCACAGCAGTAATTCCCATCCCCCTAACAGCCAATCCACCCCAACAAAGCAGCGTTTCCACACCCTCGCCTAACCAAATACAGTTCAATCCCCCAGCCAAGAGACAGCCCAACAATGCTCCCAAACCATCCCAAGAAAGTCAATCCATGCCCCAGCTCATCCCTCCAATCCCTCAAACAAAAAAGCCCACCCCCAAGACACCTAATCCCAGCTTTACCCCCTCAAATCAAACCTTATCATCCTCCATTGTCTGCTTGATGTTAAAGCAGTAAGACTCAAATCCATTCTTAGCCGAAACACGATCACGCTGAATTTCATCCTCTCCACGATATTTCTCTGCCTCTTGGACCATACGCTCAATCTCATCTTTGGAAAGACGTCCCTTGTCATTAGTGATGGTGATCTTGTTTTGCTTTCCAGTCGACTTGTCTTGGGCAGAAACATTCAAAATTCCGTTGGCGTCAATGTCAAAAGTGACTTCGATTTGAGGAACACCACGAGGAGCAGGAGGAATTCCACTCAACTCGAACTTGCCCAACAAGTTGTTGTCCTTTGTCATAGCGCGTTCACCTTCATAGACCTTTAAAAAGGAAATTTCAAAAAATTTTCAAAAATTTTTCCAAACCTGAATAAGAACACCAGGCTGATTGTCTGAATAAGTGGTAAACGTTTGAAAAGTCTTTGTCGGGATGGTAGTATTTCTCTTGATTAACGGAGTCATGACGCCACCAGCAGTTTCAAATCCCAACGAGACTGGAGCAACGTCCGAAAGAAGAAGATCCTTTGAAAAAAATTTTTCAAGTTTTCCCTCCAAAAACCACCATCAAAAATATACCTGAACATTCTCAGACTTATCGCCAGACAAAATTGCAGCCTGAACAGCAGCTCCATAAGCGACAGCTTCGTCCGGGTTGATGCTCTTGTTAAGTTCCTTGCCAGAGAAAAAGTCAGACAGAAGTTTCTGGACTTTAGGAATTCGAGTTGAGCCACCAACCAAAACAATGTCATGAATTTGAGACTTGTCCCTCTTAGCGTCACAATTGACTTCTCAACTGGATCCATAGTACTGCGGAACAAATTGGCACAGAGTTCTTCCAAAGGAGCACGCGTGATGTTGGTGTAGAAGTCGATTCCATCAAAGAACGAATCAATTTCAATGCTAAAATCGATTCAAGTTAAGGTCAAAAAAATCAAAAATAACCTCGCTTGAGTGGAGCTAGATAAAGTCCTCTTAGCCCGTTCACAAGCAGTACGAAGACGACGGAGAGCACGCGGATTGGTGGCAAGATCCTTCGTGTTTACGATTTGAATCCAGCAACAAAATGGTTGACCTTAAAAAACATTTTCAGTTTAGGAAACCTCAAAAAATTCCAAACCATTCGATTGTCAAAATCTTCGCCTCCAAGATGAGTGTCTCCAGCAGTCGACTTGACCTCAAAAATACCATCTTCAATAGTCAAAATAGATACATCAAAAGTTCCACCGCCCAAGTCAAAAATCAGAACGTTGCGGTCGCCCTGGCCTTTCTTATCTAAACCATAAGCAATAACGCAGCAGTTGGCTCGTTGATGATACGCAAAACATTAAGTCCAGAAATCGTTCCAGCATCCTTTGTGGCTTGGCGTTGACTGTCGTTAAAGTACGCAGGCACAGTGATGACAGCATCTTTGACCGTCTTGATGCCTCGGCCGTTTCCTTCATCTTAGTCAAGACCATGTTGGAGACTTAAACTAAAAGTTAAGCTCAAACAAAGTTAAACTCCAAATCAAACCTCAGGGAAGAACGCCTTCATTTCTCCTTTAACCTCCACTTGGATTTTTGAACGAGCACCTTCTCCTTGGATAACCTTGAACGGCCAATGCTTCATGTCCGATTGAACGGCTGGATCGTCAAACTTGCGTCCAATCAAGCGCTTCGCGTCTGAAAATTATTTCTTACTTGTTTAAACAAAAAATAAAAGAAATACCAAAAACAGTGTTCGACGGATTCATTGCCACCTGATTTTTAGCCGCGTCACCAATCAGACGTTCAGTGTCCGTGGAAGCCACATAAGATGGAGTCGTGCGATTTCCTGAAGAAAATAAAGTTAGAACCCGCAAACTCGTTCCAGAAACAAACCTTAATCATTAGCATTGATTTCGACTTTTCCATGCTGGAATACCCCAACGCAGGTCGTACCAAGATCGATACCGACAGCATTTGCTTTGGACATTTTTAAAAGTTTTTTAAATTGATAACTGAAAAATTAGAAAAGTTTAGAAGATTAGGAGGCGTGAAATAAGAGTGAAAACGAAAGAATGAAAAATAATAAAACCAAAAAACAACTTTAAAAAACCTAAGGGAAATAAGTTTTTCGGCAAAATAATAAATTTGGAAAAACAAGAAAAACATTTTTGATAAGCGACATTAAGTATTGAAAGAAATGAACGTAGGAAAACAGAACAATAAATAGATTGAGAGAATATCAAAATCAATAGCACTCTAACCGTCTCATAGTTGACAAAATGAAAGTTTTATCGACAAGCCTCTCATATCTGTCTCTCCTATTTTTATTACCTCTTCTCGAGAAAAATCTTTAATCGGTGATAAATATTTACAAACTTTGGGATGGAAAAATTGTTAAGTTCCACACCGATAAAATTTTTGTAGAACTTAATGGTACTTATTTAGTTCCCCCCCCCCCCCCCCCCCCCAGTCAGTTTTTTCCAAAAATATATAAAAATGGTCAGTCTCAACAACAATTGTAGAACCCATCGAGCTGTGTCGAATGACACCAAAATCAACAAAATCCGACTTGATTGGACCGAAATACAGACCCCTGAAAATTGAAAAACCACAGGGGTGATTTTTTGAAATTAAAAAAATTTAAGCAAATGATAGCTCATTCGAAAGAGCTCGTCGAACTGAGTCGAATGACATCAAAATCAAAAATTGCCGTGTCAGGACATAAGGCTAATTCACCAAAGGACAGTTCACCATATGGGGTAATTCACCATATGCAAATTCACCATATGGACAATTCACCATGTGGGCAATACAGACAATTCACCATAAGTGTTCCAACAAAGCGGATGTTGTTCCGTCAACGGGGAAGTTGTTCCGTCAATCTTTCATTATATAAGATTGGGTTTTTCGGCAGATTATCAACAAAAAAGTGTAATTAGGCTTTCATGTTTCTTTATTAGATTTTTTATTAGGAAAAATTCTAAAAATTCTGCTTTAATGGTTAATCATAGCGCTAGTAAGAAACATTCAGAGTTGATAATTCATTTAGTATGACAGTGCCTTTTCAAGACATAGGAAAATTGATCATAACTTGAAAAAAATAAATTTTGAGAGAATTATTTTTGCTTTACTTTTTTTATCTGTGAAAATGGGCCGATATGTAGGGAAATATTTGTTTGTTTTTATCTATATACTAAATCATTTTTTTCATTCTTTCTATAAGGAAATACATAATATAATTTTTTATTTAATTTCTTTGATTTTTTGGAACTGTATAATGGAACTGTATATTTTTTTTTATTAATTTTTTAAAATTATTTTTAAAATAAAATCAATCTTAACCAATTAAGCTGCTAAGTGGTTGGCCAAAATACCTAATTAAACCAGTTTATTTAATGTCATAGAAATATATTACAGCTTTGCGCAGCAGCAAAATATTTCTCCACATTTACTTATCAACTTTTTTTTATTTCAAAAAATATTATTCTTGAACTTTTAAATTTTGGGTAATGCCTTCAGTTTTGAGCAGATTAAGAGGGAACTTGCGTGATGCTGCTCCTGCATTGTTAGGTACTGGCCTTGTTTTTGCAATAATTCAGTTGTACAGAAGACATTATCAACTTGGGTAATTTTATTTAGAAATTTATTGATTTTTTCGAATCGATTCGAATTTCGAAAATTATGGCGAAAATTATGGTTCAAAATTTAAATCGCTTCTAATTTTGAAAAAATTTTCGAAAGCTTAGAATAATTCAAATTTTTTTTCAGACGATTCACTGGAGTCAAAAGTATTTCTACTAAATCTGATTCAAAGAGTGAACGTGCTCATGTGGATTTTAATTTTATACGTCGACTCTTTCGTATTGTGCATGTACTTATACCAAGCCCTTTTTGTTTTGAGGTTCTTAATTATTTTTTAAAAATTAGAAATTAATGTTGAAAGCGAACGGTTAATTCTTCCCTGAGGTAGTTCGAAAGCTCTTCTCTATTTGACCCGCCACTGAAAGATTAACCGTTTATGACAACCTATCTTTATGTTTAAAAGTAAAAAGTTGATCTTTCCTTGTCTCATTTGAAAAGCGCATTCTTCTCTATTTGACCCGCCACAGGGATAAATTAACCGGTCATGTCCAACTAGTAAGAACAATTTTAAAAGGTTTTGCTTATGGTCTTAATTGCACTTTCTCTTTTATTGCGTACATATGCAGATGTGTGGGTGATACAAACTTCTACGGGTATTGAAGCCTCAATTATTGCTCGTAAACGACGAAACTTTATTAAATCAACAATGCACTATCTGATGTGTATGCCGTTAGTCTCTGTTGTGAATTCATTCCTTAGGGTTTTTTTAATTATTTAATTTTAAATTATTTTTTTAGTTTGCTTTAAGTGAATTGAAACTGAGGTTTAGAGAGCGATTAACTCAGAATTTTTATAAGCAATATTTGAATGGATTTACTTTTTATAAAATGGCGAATCTGGATAATAGGGTTTTTACATCTTTATGAAGTGTATTTTTTTATATTTTAGATTTCAAATGCTGATCAATTACTCACGCAAGATGTTGACCGTTTTTGTGGAGGTGTTGTAGATTTATACTCTAATTTGTCAAAGGTATATTTTTTGATAGTAAATTGTCAATATGGGCACAAAATGATTTTTAATAAATTTGGGAGACAAAATTTCGCATTTAAATCATATCTTTTTTACTCATTAAAAAATCTATTACCTAACTTAAACGCATTTTTCAGCCCTTAGTCGATGTTTTGCTTTACGTGTCCAAGATTGGCGATTCACTTGGTTGGCAAGCTCCTTTTCGTCTCTTTTTCTATTTAATCGCATCTGGACTTGTGTTAACTTATTTAAGGAGACCTATTGTAAAAAGTTTATTTTTGAATTAATTTAATTTTTAAATATTAGGGAAGAATGACAGTCATGGAACAACAATTTGAGGGTGATTATCGTTCAATAAATTCTCGATTGATTGTTAATAGTGAAGAAATTGCCTTTTATAGAGTAAACTTTTAAATAAAATTTCAAAAAAATTTTTTGGGGATTTTTAAAATAATTTTCCCTTAAAAAATATTTTTAGGGAAACGAAAGAGAACGTCGATCAATTATGAATTCCTTTCAAAAAATGATTACACATTTACGTTCGCTTATTCTTTTTCGGTTCTCCATTTCATTTTTGGACAATATTGTTGCTAAATATGTTGCTACAGTTGTATGTTTTTTTAAATTTGTTTTTATTTTTTTAAATTTATAGGTTGGTTGGTATACAATGTCTCGTTCATTTTTTAATCAAAATAATTCAAATTTGAAGCAAAAAAATAAAACTGAATTGATGCAGGTTATAAATTTTTATTTTTGCATTTTATTAAATTAAATTATGACAGAGCAGTTTAGTTCAGTCCAGCCTCAGCTCATTGTCAGTCCCAACCCTATAACTCATGAAGGGATGGTCACTTTTTCATATACTTGGTACCATTGGATAGAGAATTAAACCCTCTACAAGATTTCACAAGATCAAACTTCTTAACTGATTGATTAAAAAGTTATGATCTAAAAACTAACTTTTTCAAAAAAATGTGACTTTCCGGCACTTCGATCAAAACTTTTGTCATTTAGTCTAGAATATTGATTTTTTGGAAGTTGTATTTAATTCTCTATTCCAATAGTAAAAATTTTCCGCCCCTTCATGGATTATAGGTTCGGGACTGAACTGATGTGTACTGTCTCGGCTGCATTTTATTAAATCATGTCACGACGCTTTAAAAATTAATTTGAATTTGGTAATTTTTACATAAGTTATTTATAGGATTATTACAGTTCTGGCCGTATGATGTTTAAATTAGCAGAAGCTCTTGGTCGCTTAGCTCTTGCTGGAAGAGAAATGACTCGTCTAGCTGGCTTTACTTCTCGCGTTGATATGTTATTAAATGTTTTGAATGATTTAGAAAACGGTTTTTTAATTTTTATTTTGAAAATTTTAAATAATTTTCTAAGGAAAATATCAACGTACAATGATTTTGGATATAAATAACACAAATCAAACTCGTCAAGGAAATTTAGGAGAAATTAATGGAAAAATTAATGGATTATTACTTTCTGCCTCTTCATCACTTTCTTCTCCTTCAACTGATGAAGATGATCTAGTTACTTTTCAACCAGGCGCGGGCAAAATTGAAATTAGAGACAATTTAATTCGTTTTAAAAGGGTTCCATTGGTTTGTTTTTTTGTTTAAATTTTTCTTTATAAACATTTATCTTTATTTAGGTCACTCCAAATGGAGATATTTTAATTAAATGTCTGGATTTTGAAGTCCCATCAGGCACTAATGTACTTGTTTGTGGACCAAATGGTTGTGGAAAATCATCGTTATTTCGAATATTAGGAGAATTGTGGCCTCTTTGGGGAGGAAAACTTATAAAACCTGAAAAAGGAAAACTTTTTTATGTTCCACAGGTTTTTTAAAATTTAAATACAAATGAAAAAATAATTAAAGCGCCCATACATGACCATTGGAGCATTGCGTGATCAAGTAATTTATCCAGATAGGCCAGCGGATGCCAGACGAAAATCTTTCACAGATAGTGATTTAGAGGAATTACTTGAGAATGTTCAACTTAAGTGAGGAAAATTACTCATTAAAATTCGGATTACGCGTCCAGTCGCAGTTTTTGCGTTCAATGAAAACTTTATTCCTCCAATGAAAAGCTTATGCAAAAAAGCTTTATAACTCTGCGTGTTTAGAGCTTTCTATTACCATAGATTTTATGGTATTTTAAGCAGAATCGGGTACTTGTCGGGCACTTGTCGCTATTTATTGGACGCATAAAGTTGCGATTGAACGCGTAATCAGGACAAGTCATTATACCTAATTCTGTATTTTTAGATATATTTTGGAACGTGAAGGTGGTTGGGAAAGTCAACAGGATTGGATGGATGTATTGAGTGGAGGTGAAAAACAAAGGATAGCAGTAAGCTATATAACGAAAATTACCAAACAATTTTCAAAATTTTTTAGATGTCTCGTCTCTTTTATCATAGGCCACAATTTGCTATTTTGGATGAATGTACAAGTGCTGTTTCGGCTGATGTAGAGGATAATATTTATAGACGTTGTCATGAATTGGGAATTACTCTATTTACTGTTTCTCATCGGAAATCGCTTTGGAAGTAAGTTTTTGATAATTTTATTAGAAAATTTATTAAGGGAACTTTTTGAGTAATGTGGTTAAGTTGGTAGTGTGTCTGACTTTTTAAGGGCACAGGTTAAAAAGTTCTAATTTTATGAGGACAATGATTATAAAGGCATTTGTCTGAGCATTAATGACTGATTGCTCTTTTACAAATCCATTCAACTTATGAGTCCTTTAACAAATTCTAAAAAAATTTATACTTTTTGAAATAAATTTTAAGACACCATGACTATTCTTTACATATGGATGGTAGAGGATTTTATGAATTCAAAAAAATTAATCATGAAGACCCCAACACGCAATTCGGCTCTTAAAAATATTAATTAGCTTCATTTTTTGCCTTACATTAGTTTTTAAAATATTTTTATATTTATTTTCAAAATTTTGCATTCTTTTCACACACTTGCCTTTATTGTTCTAACTGGTCTTATATTTTTTATAAAATTAAAAAAAAATTTTTAGTTAAATTAATCCATTTGGGTTTTGAACACTTCATTAGCTGTACATTTCATCACATAATTTTGTTGAACAGAATGAGTGCCTTGTGGATTCGTAGCCACAACTTTATAAATTCCTTGGTCTTGTTGGCCAGGATTCTTTGAGGAGGAAAAATGTCTTCTTACTAAAAGATCTATAAATTATTCCTTTACCTTTATAACCATTGTACACGCATATTTTCCTACTTGCTTCTTTGTCTTAATTAAATATCTATCTCCTGGTACCAATTCTTGGTCTTTAAATAACCATTTAATTGTTGGTTCTGGATTTGCATTACAAATACATTCAAAAAGAACAGATCTATTGGGGGATAAATACTACTCATTTTTTAAAATAAAAATTAGAAAAATTTCACCCATCTGGTTTATTAATAATTGAGGGCGCACGTTCAATAAACGGAGGGCAGACCATGTTTAAAATAAATAGAAAGTTATAACTTTTAAAAGAAATTAAAATCTCGATATCTTTTACTGAAGAAAAACATTTTCTCAGTGAGAAAACAAAAAGTATAACTTTAAAAAGCAGCTGCTGTTCACTTCTTAAATTACATTTTTGTTTAGTAAACAATATGTATTTTTTTATTTGAGTGGAGTATGGCCAAGAACATTTATAACTTGTTATATTTTCTCAATCATTTTACCGTATTTTCCAGCAAATTGAACAAAAAATTCTAATTCTCTCCTGTCCAATAGTCTTTTACTCAAATGACTTTTGTCTTAATGTCGCACTGTCCAATTGTCGTGCTGTTTAACTGTTTTGTTTCTCTCTTTGTTTATTACACTATTACTAATTAATTTTATTTTTTGATTTTTAGATAAATTTTAATTTCCATATTTCTAAAAATGGGAAGCGGATTTGGTATTAGACCAAACAGTTCCATATCTCAGCTTGAAAATATTTTCGCAAATCCTTTCAAACAACAAAAGCCAGATTCTGAATACAGCAACGCTATAGAGGTATCTATAATACGTTTGTAAAATTATTAATTTCCAATTTCCAGGAAGAATTTGTTTATACTCCATCAGATATTGTAAAAATGCTGAATCAATTATTGAATGAAAAACAGTTAAGGCCGTGGAAAGGTCAATTTGAGGAGAGGATTAAAGCTTCGTCTTTGCCGGTTTTTAATTTTTTTCTTTCAATAGGTTAAGTACTAGAAAACTGAAGCTTTAAAAGACCTTTGATTCTTGAGTTTGGGTGGGGGCCTTGACCAGATTATTGACCTTGAGTTAAGGAAAAATCAAGGTCCAAATGCATGCCGATCTATTGATACTAGTTCCGTGTTTTTCAAGTTTATAATATTTTACATATTAAGGCCTTTGCTCTTCCTCCAATGGGACCAGAAGAACGGGCAATGATGACTTTGATGGAAAATTGCGCCGTTAAAGCACTAATTACGAGCGTTCTTGGTGCCGCTATGGGTCTAGCTTTTGGACTTTTCACAGCTTCAATGGATCCAAGTTTTGCTGTGAGTAAGGATTCGAGTAAACCGGTTAATTTTTAATTTAATAATTTAAAAGTATATTTAAAAAGTTAGTTAACATTGCGAGAGACTTGGACTGAAATGCGCTCAAGAATGCGTAATTATTCACGTCAATTTGCCTCTATTGGATTAATGTTTTCTGGAACAGAATGTTTATTAGAAACTGTTAGGGCTAAAAGTGATTGGAAAAACGGGACATTTTCTGGTGCGATTGTTGGTGGATTATTAGGGTTTAGAGCAGGATTAAAACCCGCAATTTTGGGAGCTGCTGGTATTTTTCCATAAAATATTTTATATTTTTTAAATTTATTTTTCTAGGTTTCTCTGCTTTTTCAACAGCGATTGAATTTTATATGCGAAGATGATTGATCGTTTTTTGTCTTTAATTTTTTGATAAAGTTTGATTTAAAATTTAAGAACTTTTTTGAGTTTTAGTCGACATTGTCCTTTTATATATTTAAATGATTTTTATTCGATTGTAAATTTTTCAACTTTATACCCTTTAAGAAATGCATATTAATAGCGAGGAAGGTAATGTTTCAGAAGCGGACCCGTCTGTGGGGAACAACATTCACAACAATAATGGGCTTGTCGTTAGCGGTGATGGACGTTCTTGTAAAATTTGTTATGAAACTGAAGATGACTGTGGTGGAACTCCTACTATTGACAAGAATGATGGTAGATGGATGCATCCTTGCAAATGTAAATATTTTTGTTTCAAAATTACTTTTTCTATTGAATTTGTAGTGGATTTATGGTTTGTTCTAAATTAGTGTTTGTGAACATACGGACTCATAAAAGTCAGATTTAAGAAGGAAAATCATTCCATTTCCTCTATTTACCCCAAGCAATCATCACTTATTGGAATAAATCACCTTTTTATTGAATAGAGGGACTGACCATTATGAAATCTTTATTATGTTTGCCTTAATATGAGTTTCTTATATGCATTTATTACACCTTATTACAATTTTAGGTTCTGGAACTATGAAATGGGTTCATAGAATGTGTATGGAAAAATGGTTAGATCATGCGCCTTATCAACAAAAATATCAATGTACTATGTGCAAGTAATTTTTTCTAATTTTTTATTTCAAAAGTTTTTAAAAACCTTAAAGGTATCGTTATCAAACATGTTGGCGTATCAGGCCTTTAAGTAGATGGCGCTTTCCCGATTTCAATTTGTCTCTTTGGGATGGTTTTGAGATGTCATTAGATTTTTTGTGCACTTATTATACATTTTATCGTGTCAAGAGTCTTGTTCAGGTTTACTATCTTTAAACTAGGATTTTTATTTTCATGATAATTTTTTAGGGTAAAGCAAAGTCATTGTTACGTTCTTGTTTAATCATTGGTGTTTGGAAAATATTTGTGGCAAGTAATCGCCGTCTGGGCTTCTATCGACAGCTTTTTGAAATTGCTATTCGAACTTTTTTGGAATCTACGGTGAAAAACGCAATTTAATTAAATTTTTCTGAATGATGAAATATTGAAACGTAATGATTTTTTTTTATTTATTGTTTTTTTAAAATTTATTGGCTCCTAATCTCAAAAATTTAACTGCTCGTCAATTTTGATAGAATAATAAAACATAATTTTATCTTGGTTTTATTTTTATCCAAAACTAAAATAAAAGAAGAATAAAATTCTATTCTATTAATTTTTGGGATTAAATTTAAAATTCTTTTTTTTTAAATTGCCGTTTCTAAATATCGCAATTTTTAAATAAATATTCTCTATATTTTGTTGTTCTTTTATATTTATTTATTTTTTAAATATGTATATTTTAAAGTTAAAACACTAATTTTCTAATTTATCTTTAGGCCTTTTTAATTTTATTGTTATCAAAAATGTGGTCAGGAAATGATCGAGGAGGACTAGGACCAACAACTGGTGAACCAGTATTTGATTTATACAAAAACAACAGTAAATTGACTCCTGAACAGATGATTTGGTTGAATAGGTTTATTTTTAAAAGGATTTGAGATTGTAAGGAATATTGAATTTTTGTTACAAAATTTGTTGTATTGTTGATTTTACCTTTTCGAAATAGAAAATGGAACTCACTAGTATCAAGAGTCCATCCCTGAGTATCTATTGACTCTTAAGTCCTAGACTTTTGAGGGGAATATAGAGGGATTAATTGGGATAAATACCCATCTTTATGGGATAAGCACCCAGTTCTGTATTTTAGAACCTATGTTGCGGTATTCTGTAAATGTCATAACTGGTGGAGAAGAGTCCCCTTCAATCGCACCAAATCCATCGATATTTCCTTTTGATTTCTCTTTTAAAGGATGTAGGTCAATAGGCAATGAGGGTGTCTTTGGGTTGGCCCATGTTTTAAATGTTCTTTTCAATTTTTAAAAATTTTAGCCGTCTTACACCACGAGAAAGGACTGAAATACAAAGTTTGGCTTCGAGTAGTCTTTACGAGGTTATTCAATTTTTAAATTTATTTAAATATAATTTTTAATCAGGTTAATCTATCGAGAGGAATACCTTGTGCATTTGCGACTATTGCAGGCCTCTTCTTGCTCAAAAAAAGGAAAATTGTCAATTGGAGTCCAATAACTAGTGGATTAATTTTTGGAACTGTAAGGAATTAAATATTTGTTTATCAAAATTTTTTGAATTTTTGGTCCCCGTTATGGCTGCTATTATTGCTGATGGAATATTTATGCAAAGTCATCCCTCTTCTCAACGTGTACGTGATAGGATTAATGATCTTTATGTTGAGGTTTGTATAATTTTTCCTGATTGATAAGGGACAAGGAACCTCCCTTTGTTTAACAATACGAAAAAATTTAATTATGAGTCTCACAAGGGAATCTCATAAACTTTGATTTTTCGCTTTAATAGGAGAAAAATTTCTCAAATAAAAAAATGAAGAAGACTCACATCGGCCTCTCCGAAAATATTATAAAAAACCTTCGATCATTTTCAATTTGGAGTTCAGGGCCTAAAATTGTTAATAGGTTATCGACCCTCCTCTACATGATGGTGCAATAAAAATTAAGAAATTTTTCCTGACAGTTTGTGATGTTCCCTTGTCGGATGTATGGGATGATATATTAACAAAGATATTTTTTCAAGCACTCCAGAAACGAAGCTACAGGTGGTAGACCAAAAGACCGTGGGAGTTTGACTTATGCTCAAATACGAGAAGCCCATAGAAGTGGTCGACCAATTGAATCGTTACAAGAACATCCTCCTTCTGAAGACAAATTACTTGGAGAAGAAAGAAACCAGGACTTATTATATGGTGACAAAAAAGAACAAACTTATGTCAAGCCAAATTTGCCTTCTTATTTTGGTTCAGGTTAATCTACAAATATTTTAAAAAATTATTTTAATTTTTTACGTATAGATGCTCCATCTGACATTAGTTATATGTCTGGTACGCCACGAGGATTAAACGAAGAAAGTGGAGACTATGGGGCAAGTAATGAACGTTGGAAATGATTCTTTTGGTATTTTAAAAATAAAATTGTTTTTTGGGTGCTTCATTAAAATCCCTCCTACTTGAGTCTCAGTAATTTTTCCTTTATTTTCAATCATTTATTTTCTTTAAGCATTTTAGAAAAAAGGAAAATTAGGTAACAAAAATTAGGAGGGAAAAACTAGACAGCAACGGTAAAAAATCATCTTTATGACAATGGAAGTCTGACCATTTAGAGGCAGAAAAAATCAAAGGAAGTTAATTTGAGATTCAAATTTGGGAGTGTGAGATATTAATGAAGTACCGTTTAGTGTTAGAAAAATACATACAATTTAATTTTATTTAAATAAAAATAATTTTTATAAAATGTTGGAGAAATCACATTTTGTGGAGTTTTATGGTGCAATAAATTATGTCTTGGGTTATTTTCTTTGGTATATTTTTAATATCATTTTAGATTTATTTAATCTCTACTTATA
Organism: Meloidogyne arenaria; assembly: GCA_036172955.1. Classification (NCBI taxonomy): domain Eukaryota; kingdom Metazoa; phylum Nematoda; class Chromadorea; order Rhabditida; family Meloidogynidae; genus Meloidogyne; species Meloidogyne arenaria. Next base: position 7,891,824 of record JARQAB010000012.1, on the reverse strand, counting down.
AGCACCTCTCTTTTTAAATTGGTAACAATGGTTGAGCATTTGAAATATTTTCTTGTTCATTATTAATTGTAGTAATGAGTTGGGCGTTTGAGTTGGGCAATGGGATTTGGTCATAAATGCTCAAAAGACGCCTTTTATAAATAATTTTAAAAATTAATTTCTGGGTATTTTTATTACCATCTTTCATATAGTCTTCTAACTGTTTGACCCTTTCTAGTATTTTCCAAATCTCTAGAAAAATTTTTTAGACATAAAAAAATATTTTGGACCTTCTATAAGTATAAATATTCCAAAGGATCCAAAATATAGCCAAAATCGAATAAATAATTAATGCAAGAATAAAGAAAGGCAAAAATTGAGACCAAAGTAAATTATCATCCAAAGGATAATCCATTTTCCTTGTGTTCTCACTTTCTACATCAAAAATTAAAAATCTTGCCATTAAGAATTGTTAAAAACTGTTTAAATTTGACTACTGAAAACTAATTTTAAATCATTTTTCGAAATTTTTTACTTTGTTTCAATATTATTTTTAGTTATTTCCTCCATTTTTGAATAGCATTTTATCAAAGAAAATATAAAAAATAAATTTTAAATTTAAAAGAATAACATTTTTTTTGAAAATTAAAAAAATGTTTGAGTGAATATATTGCAAACAAAAAAGACATTCATAAGGAGGAAAATGACTAAATTTTGTGAAGGGCCAAAAAATGGGGGTATAGAATCATCCTTTTGAAAAAATTTGAGTGAATAATACAGATATTTGTTAGTCAATTTAAGTTATATAGAGAATGGAATTATATATATATATATAATGTAATTAAAAAATTAAATGCCACTAAAGCGGATGACAACCTGCAACGGCAAGAAGTTTTCTAGGATATATGGGGGTTGTGGGTCAACTCTGAAGGCTGTGGTAAACCCTGCCTGATTGCTGATTGTGGGCCAGCCCTGACTTTTTAAAGGGAATGTTAAAAAGGAATATCGAAGGATCTGGTGGGATTAAGGGGACATCGAAGGATTTGGTGTGATTGAAGGTTAAGAAATCTCTACTCCCACAGAGTTACGGCACATTCATAATACCGTAACATAGGTTCTAAAATACAGAACTGGATACTTATCTCCATAGAGCTGGGTATCTATCTACATTAATCCCTCTATATTCCCTTTCAAAAGTTTTATGTCTTCAGGGACAATAAATAGTACATACATCTTCAGGGGTTGAATCAGGGATTGATTCCAAAAAATTAAAAAAGAAAGAATTTAGTAATTTTTCTTTAGAGAATTTATAAATTGGCTCATAATAGTACAAAAATAAAATAGTAGTACTATGTTTAATTTTTCTCCATATATTCTTTGCGCATTACATAAACAACAATTTGTTTGTGTGGTTTTAATAATAAGAAAAGCTGACTGTTGGTTGATTGATCCTTAAAAACAAACAAGCGATTACCTCTACATAAATACTTTTTGTTTGTTTCTTTTTTGAGTTGAAAAGAAAAGAGACGAAAATATTTTATTTTCTTTAAAAAAATTGAAGCAACAAAATTTTATAAAAGTAATTTTCATAGTTAATTTCTAATTCCATATCTATTTATTTTTATTTTATCATTTAAGTCCAAAAATTAAGAATTCACACAAATGGATAATTACACATTGTTAAAAGTTCTGGCATTTTTGTTTTTATTGTCAGTTACCTAGACAACCTTTTATTTATTTAACAAAAACTTTAATTTTTAAGAGAAAATCAGCATTATAATTTTATTAAGTTAAAGAATAATTTTCCAACATTTTTCTTTAAAAGACTTAACTTATAGTACATTAACTAATGTTGAAATAAATTAAAGTAATGGATATATTTTTCAAATCATTCAAAATCCATGCCTGAATTTTGAACTAAAATACCTTTAAAATAAATGTTTTTTCCCTGGTTTTCCATTTTTTAATAGAGAGAGTTTAGCAAAAGTTTAGCCACCGGGCAGGATTCGAACCTGCGACCTCCTCGTAGTTATGGCTAGGGGCTTTCGCTCACCGCTTATAGGAGCTCTGCCGGGGCATCGACTAATGCTTTCTCTTATCCTTTAGATCGATTAACCCCCACCTAAGCGTTTTAATCGCTCTAGGTGAATCAGCATAGTGTTTTGTAAATCGCGTGTAAATTAACAAAGAATTTTTGTTAAGAGTATATTGATTTGTTTGGTGAATTAGTGTTTGTGAAACGGTGACGTTGAATTTTTATAAACAATTTTTATCGATAAAAATCGGTAGGGGACACATCAGTCCCGCCATTTCAGTCCCGCCGTTTCAGTCCCGCCATTTCAGTCCTGCCATTTCAATCCCGTGCCATTTCAGTCCCAGCCGTTTCAGTCCCGCCGTTTCAGTCCCTCCTATATGGGGACATTTCAGTCCCCAATGGTTTTTATTGTTGTACCAATGATTGTTATTGTTTATTCTTTTGTTTTAAACATTTTCTAGGTTCTTTAGGTGGTCTACCACAACAATTAGCAATAACCAACAACAATTAGTAACGAAAAAAAAATTTTATGGAAAATGTAGAATTTTTTTAAAATTTTTTAAAATTCTTAAATTTCTTAAATTTTTTTAAAAACTCCAGACTGCGAGAATTCTATTCTGAATAGAGAGGTTTCTACTACACACACATGGTTTATTTTTTATTTTTTTTAGCTTTTTTGAAATTTTTTTATTTTCCCCATTTCAAGGGGGAGCTATAACCCAGGAACACCCTGGCTACTCGGTCTCGGCTACGTCCTTGCTACTCGGCCAAGCACATCGAAAGGAACAGGCGGTGATGGGATATCGTCAACAACAACCTTAACCCAAACGGCCCTCTTTAGGGCCACAAATCTAATGAGTGAAACGAGACTATGACTTTTTAGTTATTTTTGATAAATTTTTAAGTCGGTTTTTAAATTTTATTTGTTTCTGCTCGGGGGTATAGGGGATATCCAAAGATATGGACGGTTGTCGGAGAATGAGTTATTTGACTCATTTTTAAAAAAATTTCGTTTCCTGAAGAAAAAAATCGAGACCAAAACTTCACCCCAAGCCAGAAAAACCCCAAGAAAAGCCTAGAATTAAGACTCGGCTAGCTTTTAAGATGTTCTTTGTGTGATAAAATAATTATTTTTTATTCAATTTTTATTTTTAAAGTTGTTTTATTTATTTTTTTACATGGGGACTGAAATGTCCCCATATAGGAGGGACTGAAACGGCGGGACTGAAACGGCTGGGACTGAAATGGCACGGGACTGAAATGGCAGGACTGAAATGGCGGGACTGAAACGGCGGGACTGAAATGGCGGGACTGATGTGGGATGTTCCGATAAAAATAGGCAATGCAATTATGGATTTAATTGTAAACCCACGTACATAAATACATATTATAAATAAATTTTTTTTTTGAAAGTTTCTTTCCCAAAAAAATTTTTTTCGTGATAATTTTTTTTCGTTAAATTAATAAATAAAAAGAAAATTTAATTCAATATTTATTTTAGATCAAAACAATTTTTATTTTTTTCCCTCTTTTCTTCCCTTTATTTTCCTATCAACAACCACAATTCTTCAGAAAAATATTTTTTCCTAATGGATTTTGTTCGCCAATTGCTTTGTACAGGTATTAAAGACCAAGAATGTAATATTACTGAAGAAGAAATTCCTCGAGTTGGTGAATTTTTTGAAAGTAATTTTTTCAAAATAAAATTTTTTAAATTTCTTTTTAATTTAAAGGTATTGAATTAATTTATTTAATGGCAATTTGTGTTGCTTCAATCATCACTATAATTGTTTTTATTTTGGGAATTGTTCACTGGATTTTTGTTTTGAAATTTATTAGCAACGAACAAATAAGGACTGATTTGTATTGGCTTGTTTTTATGGGACCGGTTAGTTTTTTAAATTAATTTATTGAATATCTTTTCAAATAAGAGTTAAAAATGAGTGACATTTTTTCCCAAAATGTCGAGCTGTTCAGTCCCGACCCTTTAACTCATAAGGAGATAGTCACTTCTTTATGTTCTTGATACCATTGGATAGAGAATTAAAAGCTCTACAAGATTTCAAAAGATCAAGATTCTCGACGAATTTATAAAAAAGTTCTGATTTTAAAACTAAAATTTTTCAAAAAATGTGATTTTTCATCACTTTATCGATCATAACTTTTTTATCAATCAGTTTAGAATTTTGATTTTTTGGTATATTGTAGCGCATTAAATTCAAGTAGCGCATAAATTAAATAGCGCATTAATGGTATCAAGAACATTAAAAATCGACCATCTCTTCATGAGTTATAGGGCCGGGACTTAACTGCTTCGATGTGTGACATTTTATCCCAAAATTTTGATTTATTATTTTCTACTTTTTAAAGGTTATTTCAACCTGTGGTACTATTGGTCTAGTTATTCCACGTGCTGCCATTTTTCTGTATGCCATTGCCCTTGTTTATTTTATGATTTGTATTTTTGTGCTTGTTTGTCTTATGCTAACTGTAAGGATAAATTTATAATTTTTTAAAAATTAATTTTTTTAGTTAAACGGTTCAAGACAAATTTTATGTGAGAAATTAATGGCAAAAGGTGTAAAAATATCGTTGAGAGTTTGCCCGCTTGGATGTTGCCTTTTTTGTCTTTCAAAAGTTGAACCAACTCAGTATTATTTTAAATTAAATGAATATAAATTTATTAAAAAATTTATAGGTTAAATTTTCGAAGAATGGAATGGCTTGTTTTCCAATCTCCAATTGTGAGAATATTTCTTGAAGTTGTAAATATAATTGTTTTTATGGTAAGAGAAATATTTTAAATAAATAATAGTATAACAAATATTATATTCCCCTTGACCTCAGTTCATTCCCGGCACCTATAACTTATGAAGGGTCAAATAATGTTACTGTTTTTGATACCATTGGATAGAGGATTAAATACTCTACAGGTTAACAAATAAAATCAAAATTCTCTCGACTGATTGATAAAAAAGTTATGATTTTAAAACTAATTTCTTCAAAAAATGTGATTTTTCGGCACTTTATCGATCATAACTTTTATCAATCAGTCGGGAGTTTTGATTTTTTGGTATCTTTTAGTGTTTTTAATTCTTTATCCAATGCTATCAAGAACATGATGAAGTCACCATCTCTTCATGAGTTATATTGTCGGGACCGAACTGAGGTGTGCCGCTAAACTTGGTTCCTTAAAGTTTTTTTATGTTTTGATCTTTGAGACCTATCTATTTATGATTACTTATTAATAAAATATTTATTTTCAAATTTTTTAATAAGGAAATCAATTCACGTGCCAATTTATTTACTCAAATTTCAAATGTTATTGGGATGATTTCACTTTTTGTTGGTTCCTATGGTTCTTATATGATTATACCTGCAGGATCTTCTTTACTTGGAGAATATCGGTTTATATTTTTTGTTAAGAGGGACAAAATATTTTTTTAATTTTTAGTTTTCTTCTACTCTTTCGTTTGGTTGATCTTTCACAACTTGCTTGGTCTGTACAAAAAGTTTTATTTGAATTTTTGGCTTTTCCAAGGCTTCATATATTTTCAACAAAAAGTGTATTACCAGCATCTGCAAAAGCGCAATGTAAATTAATTTTAAAGATTAAATAATTTTTATACAAAGTCTTAGAATTTGTCCGATTTTAAGAAAATGTACGAGAAAAAGTAAAATTCCGTTATATCACCCAAACTCCGATTTGGACAAACAATATGTCATTTGAAAGAGCTTACCGAGTGGAGTCGTACTGGCTTTAAAATCAAGTTCGGACACAAGCCGAAATACAGGCCACGAAAATCAAAAAACCAGGGGAGGGGGATAATTTAATTTTTTTAATTTTTTCATCATTTTTCATTTCCCCCAGACAGTAAAAATAATAATACTGTTTAAAAATATTTTTTTAAGTTTGTATTTCTTTTCTACTTTGCGTGGAAATGCTTATTGTTAGTTTATTGGCAACTTTTATGTTTCGTCCTTCACGCACCTGGTAATTTAATTATATATTTTTTGTTTACGTTTTTCTTTCTTTTTTTTTCTCATTGAAATTATGCTCATGTGTGCGAAATTAATTATTTAATAGTTCCAAATAATTATTAAAAATAATTGTTACTTTGTGTGGTTTAAATGAAAATTTTTATGACTATTTGCGTCATAATTTTCAATGGGAGCATGCCAAAGTAAAGTATCACCGAGCTATCCGCGACGCTTACTATTATTCGATTCAACTCATTAAGATGCACTGAACCATACCAGGGCGTCCCGGATTCTATAATTATGAACAAAGTTATAGTTCGCGGTTCATTGGCCTCACCCTTCTCAATGGTTAACTTGATGAAAGAAAGAAAAAGGAAAGAAATATTTATCTAACAAAATTTTAATTTTTAAAAAATTAATTGTTTTTTTGAAGGTTTTTTGACAAATTTCAACATCACAGTATAGGTAGAGGATGTCGTATAGGAGATAATAATGGATTACCTTGTGGAACTATTAATGGAGATTTAAGATTTTTGGAAAATGGAATAGAAAGAAGAGAAAATAATTTACCAAGAATAAATTTTAATGAAAGTTTACGTCTTGAACAGGTTTTTTTAATTACTAGAAAAAGGAAGAGTAAAAGTTTACCACCGGGCAGAGGCAGATGTTGGTAGGTACCACGGTGCAGGTGCTCTACCGCTTGGGGGTGTTGCTTCCAACTTCTCCTTTAACAAATTTTAAGAGGGGAGCAAAAGTCTAGCTCCGAGCAGGCATCGATCCTGCAACCTCTTGGCAGTTGTCGGTAAACGCTTTCGCTCATCATGTACAGGGGTGCTCTACCGCTTGAGGGGGTTGCTTCCAACTTCCCTTTTAACAGATCTTAAACCCCTGCCTAGTTGAATCTTCTCTTCCCTACAATTAGAAAATTTTATTTTATTCTTTTAAAAGGTTCGTTTAAATGGAAGTGGAAATACAATATCTACAGAAACTGAAGAAGAAAATAATAATGGCATAATAAATAAAGAAGAAAGAAACAAAACAATTAGAAGGGTAGAAAGTTGTAATTAAAACATGTTTGGTGAAGTAAGTTTTTTTTAAATTAAAAGGCTTCGGTTAATGAAAATTAAAAAATATTTTTTCGATCTCATTTAAAAGAAATATATATATTTTAAAAATTTTTAAAAATATTATTCCATATTGTGAATTGTAACTGCCGTATTTTCTCTTCCCATGGGTAATTATCCGGTCCGGAATCCGGGTGAATTCTGCTGGATCCGGCCCGGCATGAATGTGGAATCCAGAATCCGTTTTCAGGGCCCAGAAAAATTATTTTGCCGATCACTAGTAATTAATATTTCCCATCCATAGGATATGGGAATTATTCAAGGTTTGAGAGGTTAGAGTAGTTAAGGGGTAGGGGAATTATTGTTTCAACCCCAATTTCTGGCATTGGGGAATTGATCTAGATTGGGGAATTATTCGAAGGAAGGGGAGGGTTAATTGAGAAATACGGTTGAAAAAATTTTTTTGGCAACTCTGCGGGTATTTTAACGTCTTTTTTTCATTTTATAAAAGTATTTCAATTTTCTTTTTTAATTATTTAATTTTTATTCCTAAATTTCAAATTTTCTTTTCCATTGCATAAACCACACGCCCATCTACATTCTCTATGCATATAAGTCTGTTGGGTAAAGGAATTACATCTTCAATATTAAAAAAAAGCATTACCGGATTTAAATTACATTCTCCTTTAGTTACCCAAAATTTACAAGATTCTGGTTCTTTATCAAATGTTTGACAATTTATTTCTAAAAAATTATCAAAATTTAGGTTCCTCAAAAAATATTATAACCTTTTAATGGTGTCAATAATTCATTATCTTTATTTCCCATTTCAGATTTTTTTTCCTGTAAACGAACAGGCTTTTCCTCTATTTTTAGATCACCTTTATTAATTGTTTCGCTATCAACCTTTTTTTAAGAAAATAAAAAATATCTAATTTTTAAGTAAACAAATTGGGAATCCTGAACTTTGCATGACCTCTTTTTATCTTCTCTACAAATCTATGGCAATAAGTACTCGGCTCTGCGTGTTAGAACCTAAGGTGCGGTACTATTCGTTTGTACCACAACTCTGGGTGAGTAGAAAGGGGGTAGTCATACAAGGTCCAAAATTTCCAACGCATTTTTAAAAACAAACCAATAATTGCCCAAACGGAAATATTTTTTCATTTGAATTATTTTTTGGAATTTCTCCAATTTTTCGTTTATTTTGTTGATTAACAGCAGCAATTAAATGTTCAATACGAAAAAGGCCTAAGGCTATTTTTAATGCCATATTCTCTTGTACGAAATTCAACATACATAAAGGGGGTACTAAAATAATTAAAAAATATTTTTTAAGCAAGAATTACCAGAAAAACATTTGGGCCATTCTTTTTCTGATTGGGATGGCCTCTTTCCACAAGCCAAATGAGGAATATCTAACGGATTTCCACATATTGTGGCGCAATCAGAATCTATAGAATCAACTTCTTTTAGAAAGAAAGGTGTATCTTCTTCAAAATTTTGAATGGCACCTTTTAAAAAATTTTTGAGGTTTATTCAATAAGAAATTAATAAGGAGTCAACCCTGAGGTCTTAAATCTTGCGGACATATTGACCCTGAAGAGCTACACTATTGAAAGTGAAGATCGATGGATTTAGGCTTATTAAGAGGTGATAAGTACTCTATGGAGATCAAATGACATATTGTTTGTCTGAATCGGTTTCTGGTACTTATGACAGAATTTTATCTAATTTACTTAATAAGACAAATCAATCTTGTGAATATTCATTTAAACATTAATACAAATTTACTCTTACAAATATGCGAATTCTGTTCCATCCATTTATAAAAATTAGAAAATTGATGATTATCTAAGTTAATTATATTAGAAACTGTTTGATCATCATCAGAAATAATTATTTTAATTAAATCGTAGAAAATGACAATTTGGGAGAGGATAGTTGTACAAGGCATTGCCGAAAATAAATTAATTTTCTAATAAAAATTCTAAAAAATAAAAAACAAAGCTAATAAATAAATTAAACATTTCAACACCTATCACACACACAATGATAAATTGTTCACAAAAAAAAGAAAATAGACCCGATTATCAAAGTCAAATAGAAAAAAATTGGTAATTAACTGACGACGTGCCCCTAGTCAAAACTTTTTTGTTCTTTGTTTTTTCTTAATGGTTAAAGCATAATATTGTTTCACACAATTTCTTCCTAGCTATGGCGTAGAAAATTGTTTTAAATGTTTGTGTGAAAAGATGTGAGAAATAATTTTTAAAAAATTGGGCCAAAAAGCCAAAAATATTCTCATATAAATTTTGAAATTAGTTCCTTAACTCACAAAATATTCCCAAAAGTTGAAATTTTCCCCCTAAAAATTCCCCAAAAAATAATTAATGAACCTTCAGAATGTCTTTACAATTTTTATTTAAACAAATTTCAAAGACATTTTTTAAAAGGAAATCCATAAAATAAAAATTATCATATGCCTTGGTCATCCGCATCTTCTCAAGTCGTCATTTCTTGTGCGGAAGCTAAAAAAATAAAAGAATATATTTTTACATAAAAAGTAAAAAAATATTCACGTCTCATGACTAAGTAGTAGAATGTTGTTGCTTTTGCAAATTTTTGTTGAAAAAAATGCTATGTTTTGGATGCTGGATCCGACCTCCCCCACCAGCACCATCACCAACGCTCTGTCGTCCAACGCTTCCAGAAGCACTTCCAGCCGAATATCCACTAGTACGAACTGGAGGTGTATATCCACTTGTACTCATACCAGACTTATTGCCTTAAATAAAATTAAATTATTAACCAGATTATAAAAATTAAGGGGGAGAGAGGGGGGGGGGTAGTAAGAGAACTTCCGCTTTTCCGGGGAAGAAAATAAAGTATTAATTTTGACATTCACCCCTCCCATCTCTCTTTAAATACATAGTCATAAATTAAAAATAGTAGCTAAAGACTCCTAATAATTACCTCCTCCACCAAAATTTCCTTCATTTCCGCCTCCACTAGAAAGGCGTTGATGACGTTGTCCAAAATTTTTATTATTATATCCACCGCTACGAAAATTCTGTTGTTGATGATAGTCACTTTTGCGATGATAATTGTTCTGAGGAACAAAAGGATTGCCATCCGTACCATTTTTCAATGCAGGATGGAGCGATTGCTTATCAAAAAGGTTTGCAAATTCAATTGCCTCATCACGCTCGCGTTTAACTAAATTTTAAATATTAAGAATGTACTTCAAAATCAAAGGATAAAACAAACTTCTACTGCAATAATTCCAAGTATGTCCAATAATCCCGCACTCGTGACATGGAATTTGATTGTTTGGATTTTGAGTTGGTTGCATATAAGTCCGAACATCTTGAGACTGTTGATGTTGAAAAGGTCGATTGAACTTGTTATTGTTGTTATAGAATGAACCACGAGCAGCATTTTGACCAACACCATTTTTGTTCGAAAAAGAGGGAGGACGATCTGAAGAAAATTTGAAGGTAAAAGCTATGTCCTACACCTTTTTTATTTTCCAAAAAGTGCAATAATCAGGATTTTAACCAATTTGAAAAATATTAATTCAATAAAAACATACTCTGTGGTCTCTTCCGAGGATCATTTCCAACATTAATTTCCTCCGTCTTATTAAGAGGTGCATTATCAGATTCCTTTACTTGTTCACCTCTAGCATTGTTTGCAGGTGTTGGCGGAGTCAGACGCTGATTTTGAGGTGACGGGTTAGAAGAGAAAGCAGCGGATTGTCTCCCACTTTGACTTCCGTCGCGCTGCTGTTCACCACCAGTACCTTCAGAACCCGGAGCTTGAATGCTTAGTGGACGCTTTTCTAAAAACAAAACAAATTGAAAATATTTTTTGTTTAAAAAACCTTTCACACAAGCCTGCTGTTGAAATTGTGGAGATTGATGGTGTGGAGGAGCAGACTGCGGCGGAGGCTGCTGATGCAGATGCGGAGGTGGCATCTGCGGAATCGTCTGCTGCATTAATTGTTGGTGCAACAAAGGCGGGGCTGTCGAAGTCTGATGAGATGGCATTGGCATCTGCTGCTGAAATTGGCGATCAATAAGCGGAGGCAGCGTCTCAAAATTTGGTGGCGGAGCAGCAGAATTAGGCATTGCCGACGCAACCATAAACACAGGCGGATGCTAAAAACAAATAGAAAAAATATTTAAAGAATACAGAACTATACAAAAAATTGAAAACAAACTCCAAAAGATTGTTGTGGAATTCCAGTATTTACTGCATTAGGAGCTGATTGTTGTTGCTGAGGCGGAAGATTACGCAACTGTTGATGGGTTGCAGGATTGTATCCATTAATGTGAGCTCCATTAGCATTAGTGCTTGGACCGCCACCCCCTCCTCCACCATTAGAAAAAGTTCGAATATACTGCGTGGTAGAGCCAGTAGGAATTGCACCAGTTTGTGGTTGAAACGGCTGACCCTGCATTTTATTAGAATCAGAAATAAAATTGATTAAACTAACATGGATAGAAAACGGCTGTGGCGGCGGCTGGTAAGGATTGGTGCAAATAGAAGTTGGTGGAAGCATCGGTGGCGGAGTCTGGGGAACCAACACATAAGGACCCTGAAAATTAGAAATTTGAATTGATACATCGAAAATAAATTACTCCGACACTAAAAGGCTGCTGGCCTGCAGTTGACTGTTGTGGATGACGCATATGAGACATCTGCTGAGACTGCTGCTGGTGTGCAAAAAATGGAGCAGTGTTCGTACGCAACATCCAAGCCTGTCCAGTAGGATGTATATTTGGATCAGTAGTATTCGCCAAAGTAAAATGAGTTTGCGGATGCTAAAATAATGGGGATATATGACAAACAGAACGTGGGATTTCTAATGGTTTTATGCTGAAATCGAGCACAGAAGGCAAACCGAGGTTAAAACAAAACATCAATACCTGGAAAGGAACTTCTTGTGGTTGATACACAAAAGGTTGAGGTTGCTGATGGGCCGCCTGAATTCCAGTTTGATTTTGATTTGTGTACATCAATGACTGTTGATGCATTGATGCTGTAGTAGGTGGAGTACTTACTGCAGAAAAATGCGGTCTCATTTCAAGTTTTTTTATTCACTTAAAAAGTCAACAAAATTTATTGAATAAATTATAAAACTATCAAACCCAAATGAAAATTACAAGTGCAAAAGTAAAGGACAAAGCTCAAAATTTATTCGATACAGAACGGGTCACTAGAGTACCGCTACTTTAGCCGCCACTAGAGTGCCAGTGCTAGAGAGCGAGGTTATCAGAGAACGAGGCACTAAAGAGCGAGATCACTAGAGTGCGTGCCGAGTAGAATTTTGACAAGTCTGTTATTAAGCGAAAAGGCAGAAGCGAAAGATCAGACACAATCTAACATAAGCTTGAAAAAGATCCGCAACTAAAAACCTTAAACTGAAATTCTCGCGACTATACTGAAACGTCCATTACCATTTAAATTTTAAACAGAATGCCAATTTAAATTGACAGTAGTTTGAAAAGACAATTCAGTCTGAATCGGATAATTTGTTAAAATTTTCCTATTTATTTTGTTCATTTTGCTCTCATAAATAATTTTATATTTAGTGATTATTGTTAGTTTAACAAAAATAAAAATGTCTGAACGTGCTGGATTTCAAGCTGGGTTTGGTGGCGCTCCACCGGCAGGTGCTGCAGCCGGAGGACGTGGTGTGCGTGGTGGAGCTCGTGGAAGAGGAGGACCTCGTGGTCGAGGTGGACGTGGAGGTCGTGGCAAAGATGCCGAGAGAGAATGGCAACCAGTTACTAAGCTTGGACGTTTGGTTAAAGAGAGAAAAATAACGACGATTGAGGAAATTTATCTTCATTCTCTTCCAATCAAGGTATTGATTTAATCGATTGTCATGTCATACATAACAGAGGTGTCACGGGTTAGGTGGTTTCGGATCGATTTAGAGGATTGAGAGCAGAGCTGTTTCGAAATTTCGATTTTCGACCGTCGATTTTCGATTTTCGAGGTTTATTTCCTTTCGATTTCCGATTTTCGAAATTTTGTGATATTTTCGATTTTCGATTTCCGAATTTTTGAAAAAATTTGAATTTTTGGCGCCAAAAGCGAAGAATCTGACCTATCGGCCATTATAAATTCAAAAAATTTTTAATTTGTGAAGATTTTTGCGTTAAGGATCCTCCAAAATTTTCACCTGCGGCGTAGAAAAAGGAAGATTTTTTGGCTTTTGGGTCCTCAAAAATTTTCAAAATTTTCGCCTGCGGCGCAGAAAAAGGAAGATTTTTGGCTTAATGATCCTCAAAAATTTTCAAAATTTTCGCCTGCGGCGCAGAAAAAGGAAGATTTTTGGCTTAATGATCCTCAAAAATTTTCAAAATTTCGCCTGCGGCGCAGAAAAAGGAAGATTTTTTGGCTTATGGGTCCTCAAAAATTTTCAAAATTTTCGCCTGCGGCGCAAGGAATCCGTGATCTCTTATCAATATTATGAAGAATCTGACATATCGGCCATCATATCGGCTTCTGTATATTGGAGGATTTGCTTCAATTAAGGTGTATTTGGCCAGGTACCGCCCCACCCTATGAATAAACCCCACCCCTAGCTCTGCTTTACAACATATATCAGGGAATTTTACTTTTGTGTTTATATTAGGGGATTTACTTTGGGTTTGGATATCCGTGATCTCCCGGGATCTCTATTCTAGTCATTAGTTTTCCCCAATTCCTTAGAGTTTAATCAAATGCTCCAACTGAGTTTAAGCAAAAGTTCCAACATAACAAAAATTTATTTTCCAATTTATTTTATTAAAATTTTTTTTTCGATTTTCGTTTTTCGATTTTCGAGGTTATTTTTCTTTCGATTTTCGATTTCGAAGATTTTGAAAAATAGTTTCGATTTTCGATTTCGATATTTTTGGATTTCTTTCGATTTTCGATTTCCGATTTTCGAAGATTTTTTTGTTTCGAAACACCTCTGATTGAGAGGGAAAAAATTGGTCGGGTTGTGGAGAATTTTTCGAATCGGGTTTCGACCGAAAAAATCCGAGTTTCGGTTAGCATGTTTCGGGCAGCCCGTGATATCATTATAGACATATAATTAGACTTGTCTTCTCATTTATAGGAATATGAAATAATCGATTTGTTGCTTGCTGATAAGAAACTTAAAGATGAGGTGCTTAAGATTATGCCTGTACAGAAGCAGACACGAGCAGGTTTAATTTAAAATACCTTTAAAAATCAATTATAAAATATAGGTCAGCGTACTCGTTTCAAAGCTTTTGTTGCAATTGGAGATGGACAAGGACATGTTGGTTTGGGTGTTAAGTGTTCAAAGGTTATTTGACTTTTAAACGAATTATTACTATATTTACACGATGTTTAGGAAGTAGCCACTGCTATTCGTGGCGCAATCATTGCTGCTAAACTGGCAATAATCCCTGTTCGTAGAGGCTATTGGGGAAATAAAATTGGCGATCCTCATACTGTTCCTTGCAAGGTTTGACAGAAAATTTTTTTATTAAAAAGGATTTTAAATGTTTTCTAGGTCACTGGAAAGTGTGCTTCTGTACTTGTTCGTCTTATTCCTGCCCCAAGAGGAACTGGCATTGTCGGGGCACCTGTTCCGAAAAAATTGTTGCAAATGGCGGGAATCGATGATTGCTACACTTCAGGTTTTATTTTAAAATTAAAAATCATTTTTCATAATTTTTTTAGCTGTTGGCCAAACCGCAACCCTTGGAAACTTCGCTAAAGCCACCTACTATGCAATTCAACGCACATATTCCTATTTGACACCAGATTTGTGGAAAGAGAATACTTTGCCTAAAAATCCTCTTGACTGTAGTACTGGATCAACGGCTCCGTGAAACAAAATAAAATTGTGAAAGGAAGATGAATTGAGTTTTAATTAAAAATGTTTCAGGATTATTAAGACTGTTATATTTGAGTATAAATTATGTTGTTATTAAAATGTTGGATTTTTAAAGAAATTTGCTAAGTACGTACATCTTTTACGTTTTATTAGGGAAGGACAGTTTAGTCCCATTCATCTCTAAGATTTGTAATTCCATCAGAAACGAGAAATAAACTAAGAAGCTTAATCCTCGATACACTGAAGGCTCCAAAAAATTAAAAAATTCCTACTCAAGCCAATGAAAAATAAAATTTAATCATAAAAAAATTAACAAAAAAATCCTAAAAATATTTGTGATTTAAATAATATAACTCAATAATAATTATCAGTTTCTTTAACTCTTCCCATTTTCATTTTGATTTTTTTACAGACCTATTGCGCCCCCCCCCCCCCCAGTCCGCGATTTAGTTGAAGTACGAATGGTCAGTCACTTTTTCCTTGCAAAAGTTTAAAAAGTTTGCTTGTGGTCATATTCACTCACTCTTCCTTCAATTCAGACAATTTTTTGTTTTTGATTGCCTGCCTCACACATTTTGCCCTTGTTATTTGTAAATGACTGAATAAATCGAGTTCCTTTTTTATATTTAAAGACGGTTACAAATGAAAATAAATTGTTGAAAGAAGAGTGAGAGTGCCTTTTTTAATAAGTACCTTTTTTCACTTCGTTCATCACTAATTTAAGCCTTAAAAATTTCAAATTAGAATTTTATTTTAACACAATTCTTACTTTTCTTGTATAGAATCAACGGCTTTCAGACGAGCATCAAATTCGTCTGCACTTTGAGGCCTTGATAATGAATTATAAAATTGATAATTGATTGCCTCTCTTGAAGGTAGTTCCATATTTAAAATATTTGCCAGACTGTGAGCAAATCCCCAAAACTTTAAAAAAGAATGTAGGCAAAAATTAAATTTTAAAAAATAAAGGAAACTGAAAACTAACACGTTTAAAGGGGTTATTTTAAACTAACTCAAAATAAATAACAAGGGATCACCAAAAATTTGCGATGTAACACATACCATTGTGTAGAGTGGAATCGGTTTATTTTTGTCAATTTCTTGCTTTTTTGGCCCCGAGCCCGAGATTAAAAAGTTATAGGACTTTAAAGTTTTTGACTTTTGGAGCAAAGAAATTTGCGACCCTATCCCGAAAGAAGGGTCGAATCGTTTTTTTTCATTATTTTATTTCTTTATAAAAATGGTCAATTTTCCTTAAAGTTGATGTATGTTGATGTTTGCCTTAAGGAAAAATGGTGAAAGAGATTAAATTTTTATACTTTTTTCTTGTTTTCGTTTGTATTATCATTTACACGGACGAGCACAGACGAAAACGGTTGAACACGGACGAAAACGGACGAACACGGACGAAAACGGTTGAACACGGACGAAAACGGACGAACACGGACGAAAACGGTTGAACACGGACGAAAACGGTTGAACACGGACGAGCACGGTCGAACACGGACGAAAACGGTCGAGCACAGACGAAAACGGGTGAACACGGACGAGCACGGTCGAACACGGACGAGCACAGACGAAAACGGTCGAGCACGGATGAACACGGACGAGCACGGATGAACACGGACGGACGAGCATGAACAGACAAAACAACGAGCACGAACAGACAAAACGAGCACGAACAGACAAAACAACGAGCACGAACAGACAAAACAACGAGCACGAACAGACAAAACAACGAGCACGAACAGACAAAACAACGAGCACGAACAGACAAAACAACGAGCACGAACAGACAAAACAACGAGCACGAACAGACAAAACAACGAGCACGAACAGACAAAACAACGAGCACGAACAGACAAAACAACGAGCACGAACAGACAAACAACACATTTTTTGTGTATAAAAATTTAATCTCTTTCACCATTTTTCCTTAAGGCAAACATCAACATACATCAACTTTAAGGAAAATTGACCATTTTTATAAAGAAATAAAATAATGAAAAAAAACGATTCGACCCTTCTTTCGGGATAGGGCCAAATTTGCAATAGTAGGCCAAACTTGCTCTACACAATGGTGTGTGATACATCACAGATTTTTGGTTAAAGTTCGGGAGTGTCCCTCGTAAATATTATTAAAATAAACCTCAAAAGTTTTATAACGCATAGCTTTTGATGGAATTAAAACTGAAGATCCCTTTTTATTATCCTGCTTTGTTTTATTTAAAATATTGTTTTCATCTTTTGTTTGGAATAGTATTTCCTTTTCAATTTTTTCAAATTCTTCTTGATCATTATGTTCATCACTTTTATTTTCCGAATCATTTTCTGACAATATTTTAGTAGAATCTCTCAAAAGAGTTGACTAAATTAAAAAAAATAAAAAAACAATTCTCATCATTTAATTTAGTAAAAACCTTATCAGATTCCAAAAGGGTTCCATTTTCATTTTCAAACATTTCGTTATGATCATCACCATTTTCTAAATTGGATTTTTAATAAATAAAAAGAAAATTGAAAACTAGTAGAGGGTATCTAACACACGTGGGGAAGGGGGGGGGGTCTATAAGTTAAAGTATATTGTTTCGTCTAAAGTAACTCCCATTAGAGCTCTTAAGCTTTTCCACTAAAAATAGACAACTCTTACCAGTATTTTTATTTGGGCTTTCTCTGGGTATTTCCATCATTTCATTCTCACCATTGGGTGTTTCTTCGACTGGTACTAACAAGTCTATTTTCGTAACTTCTTGATTCTCTACATCATCCTCATCAATTGTTTCTTCCATATTCCTCTCAGATTTTTTCTCTTTTTCCTCTATTTGTTCTGGTATTTTATCACCCCAAGGAAGTTCATCTTCGTTATCCTGATTCACATTTGCAACTTTAGCAGCTTCCACTAAGGCTCTTAATTCAAGAGCTGGCAAAGGTCTAGCGCCCAAAACTGATCGAACACGATAAGAAGGCGGCGGAGTATGTGGAGAATCTACATGTGCTTCTTGATGGGGGGAATGTTGCTGTGATGATTCGTACTCTAAAAAATTAAATAAAAAAATTTGATATTTTGTAAAATAACCTTCTGAAGCACCAGATGCCAACCTAAATGATCCACGCGAACTTCTAGCACTTCTAGGTGTTCGAGGACTGATGAGAGGCTTTCGAGGGCTCCTTGGCGATTGTTTTCTCTCTCCTCGAGGACTTCGTTGTCCTAGAGGTAAGTCAAACTCGTCGCTATTTTTTGTAGGGGACGATGAATCATTCGAAACAGGTAGTCGAATAAGTGGAATAGAATTAGCACGCTCTTTTGAATCCTTTTGAATTATTCTATTTATTTTTTGTAGAGGACCTTATTTATAATTTAGATTAGAATTAAAATATAATTAAATAATAACCTGCTGGATTTTGTGGACAATCTAAACTTCTTTTCTCCAATTCTGCCTCTAATCTTTTAATTTTTTCATTAGCTTCTTTTAATGATTCAAACAATTCATGCTCCTTTTTCTGCCCTTCGTCGGCCCAATTTTTTCTCTCAAATATAAGAACTTCGAGTAAAGGCATTAATGACGGAGGTAACCAATGCCTTGGAAGACCCTGCTCTCTGAATCTAAATTTTTTAACTTATTGTTAGTTGTCAGAACCTAAACAAATCTTTTACCTATTCTGTAAATCTCTAACTTTGTATAACATTAAATTCCAATCTGGATGTAATTGAAGTTGATCTCCAAATTCTCTACTCCATTGTGAAAACACAGAGCAAGCACTAAAATTAGAAAAATTTATTAGACTAATTCTAAATTCTTTACCGTGCAGATTCTTTAGCAATAAGAGCGCTTTCCCTCAATGTTCCCAAAAAGGAGTCGACAGCTTTTGAAATGGGATAAATCTTTTCCTTGAGAAAACGATCAAGTTGAATATACAATTCTTCCTTTTCTGTTGATTCTAATTTTAATGATTCAAACAAAACGGAACATTTACTATTAATCTTTATAAAAAATAAATTAATAACCCTTAAAAATTAAATAACCTCCATTAATCGAAAACTGAAAGGTTCGTGTAATATTTTATTTATTTCTGCAAATATATCAGAATAGTCGCGCACAGACATATTTACAAGTCTAAAATATCAAAAATATTTTTTAATCTATAAATAATTTTCTTATGCAAACCTTCTATTTAAAATTTCCATTTCTTCATTACAAACTTTAAAAAAAGTTTCAAACACAATTTCATTTACAGAAGAAAAAACTTTTTTCTTTCCCTTCTTTTTGTTATTAGCAAAATCGTTTTTGAGTAATTCTTCTCTAAGCCTTTCATTTTCTTCATGTGCTCTAGCTAATGCCTCCTTTAAAAAATAAATTTAGATTAATTAAGAAGGATAAAATTTGGTTACCCCCTCATACATATCAGTCAATTTTTTGACAGAATCGGGTATATATGAAACGAGATATTTAAATAGGTGCGGGACAGAGAATCTAGCATGAACCGAAGACAATTGACTGAGAGAGAGGGAAACCACTGACATGAGGGAGAAATGATTTCCTGAGAGGGAATCAAACAGACGGAGGTTGGGGGGGGGCCAAATAAATTATTTAAATAAATACTTGAAATGAATTTTCCGAATCCTCAAACCGGTTATTTTTTATTGTATTATTTTCAGAATTTATTTCATCCTCTTCTCCATTATCAATTGAATTTTTGATATTTTCTTGATTTAATGTTTCTTTTATTAAATTATTTTGTAGTACTTCATTTTCTTGTTTTTCTGTTTGATTTTGATTCTTAAATTTTTAATTCAAGTTAAAAAATAAAATAAAAACCTCTTGCAAATTTTGTTCTACTTTTCGTTTATTTTCTCTTTCTGGTGTTGTTTCAATGCCTTTCCTGTCAGTATCTATCAAATATTCTTTTTAATTAACTATAAATTCCTCTTTACCATTTCCACCTTCTGTACTGTTACTATTTCGGCTATTAATTGCAATTATTCTTGAGGCAGATGCACTACGACGTAATGTTGTTGTCTATAATTATTCCGGTATAAATAATTCAGTCCGGCATAGTTCCGAGCCTTATAGCTTATGAAAGGGCGGATAATTTTTAATGTGTTTGGTTCATTGGATAGAGAATTAAATACTCTACAGGCTAACAAAAAATATAAACTTTTGACTGATTGATAAAAAAAGTTATGATCGACTAAGTTCCGAAAAATCACATTTCTTTGAAAAATTTTAGTTTTTAAATGATAACTTTTTTATCAACCAGTCGCATTTTGATTCTTTGAAATCTTGTAGTGCATTTAATTCCCTATCCACTGGTATCAAGAACATGAAAAAATCAAGACAATATCAAGAACAACCATCCCTTCATGAGTTATAGTGTCGACGCTGAACTTCGCCGTAAATATTTTTCAAAAATGTTTATTAAATAATTTATTACCCCATTTTGTATTTGTTTGTTTTTATTTAAATTTTGTTGTTGTTGTAGCTGACATAGTCTAACATTGCTTTGAACGGGACGAGCAAATCTATCGACATAAGGTTTTGGTTGAATATGTTTCTAAAAAATTAATTTCCAATGAATTAAAATAAAAAATAACCCCAACAATTGGCAATGAAAATTGGTTTTGGTCTATCGAAGTTTTCTTCTTAACAGAAGAATAACCAATGCTGCTACTAGAACGCTATAAAAAATATTTTCTAATTAAAAATTTTTCTCAAAAAATTTAAATTTCAAACTTTGCATTTTTGCCTTTTCTCTCCTCCTTTATCGTTCATTTTTGGCATTGTAAAAGTAAATTCAACAGATTCAGGCCCATTTCCAAAACGAAGTTTGTCTAGAGGTCTTAATTCAATTAAAGAACCTTAAAGATGATTTTTTTAATACTTTATCAAAAAATCCGTAACCATCATAAAGGATTTTTTCACCATTTACAGCCTCTTCTATTTTATTGTCATTTTCCGGTGAACTTCTTTTATGTTCTCCTTGTTCTCCGTTAAAGGACGGAATTAATTGACGAAGCCAGAAGGAAGATGTTTTTTGTGAATATTCTATTACAGCATGTTTTGGTCTGACTCCTGAACACTAAAAAATAAACTTTTAAAAATATTTTTTGTGAACGAGAATAAGGTTGACGGATTCGGATTCGAAAAAAGGCCGAACATTCAGAAATTTTCTGTTCGAATCCAGAATCCGGATATCAGATTTCCCAGGATACGATACCCTTATGCAAAAGTACTTGTGACAATTGAGCAGTCGGACAATTGGACAGTGAGACAATTAGGATCATTATAGTTGAAAAATATATTTGTGTATTTTTATTTTAGTTCTAAAGAATATTTTTTAACAACAACCTTTATCACAATATCACAATCAGGATCAGATCCTATCAAAGTATTTTGTAATAAAAGAATATTTTCATCAACTTTTTTATTAGAGCCTCCTCGTCGCAACATTTTTATTAAAAAATAGATTTCAAAATTTCTCAATTAAAGCGAGAATTATTCAAGAATAAAAATAAAATATATCCTCATTTTCACACTTTTATAGCGGCATGGAAAAAAATTTATAAAAAATAAAAAAATACTAAATTAGAGGAGATGTTTTGTGGGAGTCAAGGAAACCATATATCTTAGTAAACAGGTGTAATCTATCCAAATCTAATGACCATTTATTACATAAGGATATAAAAAAGATCCAATAAATGTCTGATTTTCTTTTGGTCAGTTAAAATTTTTAAAAAAGTAATAAGAGTACAAATGGAGAAAATAATTTTTGAAAAGCTATAGTGGTTGACCAAAGTTTACTGGAAAAAAGATGAATAGTTTTCTAGTAAAATGATCCAATATAGAGCTCTGGTAAGGTGATCAAACTGTAATAGAAGAAAGGAGATTCATAATGCTGTGCAGGAGGTGGTGTGGTGCAATGGATAAATAACAGTCCGGTCAACAGAAGATGCTTGTTCGCTCCCAGCCACCTATTACCTCTTGCACTAGCTGTTACCTCTTGCACTTAATAAACTTTCTAAAATAAAATAATAAAGTAAAATATTTAAAAAAAATTTATTTAAAACCCCTACAAATATTAAGGATTTACACCAAAATTTTTTGAAAGAATATACCTAATTTATTTATTTTGGATTTGTTTTAGCAGAGGATATTTAATCTAATTTATTTTAGACAAAAAAACTACGATTTCTTACAAAAAGCCGTAATGGATTTTTGCAAAAAAGTGATGAAGAATGAACAATTTGAAATTAAAGAAGAGAAAGAGCTGTTTAAAAAAATTAATTATGAAAGTTTACCAAAGGTGGAAGAAAGTTTTAAAAAAGAAGAAAAATTTACAGAAGAAAAAAATGTAGAAAAATTAAAAGAAGTAAAATCGGAAAAGGAAGAAAAAGTAAAAGTAGAGGAAAAAAGAGTAATATTGGAAAAGGTAGGAAAAGTAAAAGATGAAGAAGAAAAAGTAAAAGTAGAGAGGAAAAAAGTAAAATTGGAAAAGGAAGAACAAGTAAAAGTAGAGGAAAAAAAAGTAAAATTGGAAAAGGAAGAAAAGGTAAAAGTAGATGAAGAGGAAGAAGTAAAGGTAGAGGAAAAAAAAGTAAAATTGGAAAAGGAAGAAAAGGTAAAAGTAGACTCATTTCTTCTTTACTTTCAGGTAAATATTCTCTGAAAAGTAGTTTAATTTTGGGGGCTTCTTTCGATTTTTTTTCCTCTGTTTTTAATTCTTTCTGTTCATCTTCATCTACTTTTAATTTTTCTAATTTTACTTCTTTCACATTTCTTTCTTCTTTCAATTTTTCTTCTTCCTTATAATTTTCTTCCACTTTTGGTTCAATTTCAAAATTTGTATTCCATTTAAACTTTTCAACATTTTCTTTCATCTCAAAATATTGCAAATATTGCATCTTTAATTTAAATTTTTTTTATTTTTATTTATAAAATTATTTAATTGGACCTCATTAGCTATTAAATAGTTAAAAAAATTTTTTTAATCTTGCAAAAAATCTGGATCTTTCCGTAATCTTGGTGAATTCGACCAGGCTATTTTGCATTAATGAGGTCCTACTTTAAATTTTAATTCTTACCGCTTGTTCAAATTCCTTTTCATCCTCTACTTTTACCTTTTCTTCCTTTTCCAATTTTACTTTTTTTCCCTCTACCTTTACTTCTTCCTCTTCATCTACTTTTACCTTTTCTTCCTTTTCCAATTTTACTTTTTTTTCCTCTACTTTTACTTGTTCTTCCTTTTCCAATTTTACTTTTTTCCTCTCTACTTTTACTTTTTCTTCTTCATCTTTTACTTTTCCTACCTTTTCCAATATTACTCTTTTTTCCTCTACTTTTACTTTTTCTTCCTTTTCCGATTTTAATTCTTTTAATTTTTCTACATTTTTTTCTTCTGTAAATTTTTCTTCTTTTTTAAAACTTTCTTCCACCTTTGGTAAACTTCATAATTAATTTTTTTAAACAGCTCTTTCTCTTCTTTAATTTCAAATTGTTCATTCTTCATCACTTTTTTGCAAAAATCCATTACGGCTTTTTGTAAGAAATCGTAGTGGACCCAAACGTTTTTTTCCAGGTGTAAATCCGACATATGCAATTTTATTAGTTTAAATACCATCTCTAATAAATTTAGCGTTTCAACTCCAGCCATGTTCAAGCTCATTTCATCTCGATTTTCTTCTTTTTTATTTTGATCCAATTTATTTTTTTTTCTGTGAAAATCATCATCATCATTTAATTGTATTATCTGAAAAATTGGTTTTATTTTTTATTTATTTTTATTTTTCCCCATTTTCCTTTTTTTGGAGCCAGATTTCTTCCATTTTCGGCGCCGCAGGCGAAAATTTTTTAAATTTCGAAGGCCCTACCCCCTGGCTACGGGCCTGGTTTAAATATTAATTTTTTACCCTCTTTTCTATTTTATTCTCCATATTTAAATTTGGTATTGGCTCATCAGCTAAATTTTCATTTCTTTTTTCAATTATCTTGATTGGCATTGGCTTGGATATTTCCATTATTTTTTTATCTTCTAAAATTGGCTTTGATGTTTCTATTTTTTTCTCAACTTTCACAATTGGTAGCGGTGCAAAATCATCAAAATCTTGAACAACTAATTTAAAAATTTACATTTAATTTTTTAAATCTTACATCGTGAGTCAATAAATCGTTCGGTGTGTTCCTTCTTTCCCATTTTTATAATGATATCGTCAATTGTCCTTTAAATTGGCGATCGTATTTTAAAAATTTTTAATGTTTAACTCACAATACATGAATTATAATCGTCACATTTCTGTTAATTTTTCCAAAAACATTTACAACAGTTTCTCTGCTTCTTTCTGGAATGCTTTGAAGACGAATTTTCTTCCACCCATCTATTTTTACATATCCTAGATTTAAAAAGATTTAATTTAAAAGAAATATATCCGTTTTTTTGGTTTTCCTTACGGGGGTACCAAAGGATTCAAATCTAATTTTTAGGTGGATTTTTTCGTTAGTTTACTCATATGGAATTGAGGGCATGTTGAGGTTTTTTTATATCTCTATTTTTTAAATTTTTTATCTTCTTCAGTTCGAATTCTACCCGCTCTCATTGGCAATACTTCTTTGTTTGAAGTTTAATTTAGATCATATAGAGGTTGAATTTTTATTTTAATGATATCATCATAAGTCTCTACTTGGTATTCCAAGTGCTTTTTCGGCATTTTTAGGGTTTCCAGGAGGGGAGCAGGTAGCTGAGTTATTGGTTTATTGCGAACCCCGGAACGAATTCGACCAGGTCGAACTTGTGTTAAAAATTCAAACTTTAAATTTTTAGGGTTATTGTGACTAGTCTCTTCGAGTTGGTTGTCAAGTGATATCAGAATTATCGTTTCGACAACTTTAGACGAAGTTGTAGCGTTGATTTGTTTACGGAAATCTAACCCAGTCTTTATTTAATTGATCAAAGATTAGTCTAAAGTTCTCGAAACGTTATAATTTTGATACCATTCGACTTACAAAAAGAGTCACGTAGGATCCTGATTCTGATTTTTTACCTTTGCTTTGACCTGCCCGTATTCGGGTCCGGGGTTCGAAATAAACAAATTATAAGCTCAGCTTCGTCTCAGCATGCTCGATTACCTACTGATAAGTCTCAAAAATACCGAAAAGGCACTTCATTTTTTCGGGATCAGTAAAAGAGGGTCTTTATGCGTCAATCATTATTTCACCTCTCTAATTCACCTCTTATTCTAATTACTTCACCTCTCAATCTTAAAAATATTAAAAATTTAAAAACCTTTTGCACCATTAAATGAATCCCGAAGCTTCATTTCACTCAAAATAAATTCTACCATATCTGAAACCAAGAGGTTGCCATTTATCTTCACATATTCACATCGGTGAATGTTCCTCCCTTCAACAGATACATGAAATGTAATTTTTCCATTCAAATATTCGAAATTTCCATTCATTGTTTATTTGAAATATGAATAAATAAAAATAGTTTAAGAACAATTTTAACAATAGTTATTAACAACTAAAAATTTTAATATTAAAAAAACTCCAAATGATTTGAAAACGTTATTTCGATTGAGATTTAATTGGATTTACTTGAACTCTATTTTTTATTAACAAAATTATTGGTTTCTTTACGGCCTCTACCTGATATTTTCCGGAACAGGATCATTGAGTCCCGCCGTTTGAGTCCCGCCGTTTGAGTCCCTGGCCGTTTGAGTCCTGGCCGTTTGAGTCCCGCCGGTTGAGTCCCCACCCAAAGGGGACGTTTGAGTCCCCGCATTTGTTTTTCGGATTTGGAGGGATTAAAGAGGATATAGTTTCATCTAGAGTAATTAAGGGAGATAATCGAGAGATTCTGGCGTGTTACTGAGTCAATACGACATTCTGGGTCCGTGTTACAGACCCCTGAAAATCCAAAAAAGGGGTCAAATTCAATTTTGGGTAAAAAAATTCTTAATATACTGATAGCTCATTCGAAAGGACCCGATGAGGTGAGTCGAATGACACCAAAATCATCACGAATTGATGATTCTGAAAAAATTGCGACCAACTGAATCTTCTCTGGGAAAACTTTTTCTACTGCTTCTCTAGTAAAAAACTACTATTACCTAATACCCGATCCGGCAGAATTTACCCGGATAAAAAAATCAAAATGTGAAAAAAGGAAAAAAATATTTTTTAAAAATTTTATCAAAAAAAAATCTTAAAAACCATTGTCTTGTCTCGCTTCACTTATTAAATTTTGGGTTCGTTTTTGTTGTCGACGTTCTTCTAATTTTACCACCTTCGTTCCTTCGACGATCACGTGCTTGAAAATCGCCAGTTAGAAACTGACGGAAATTAAGTAAAAAATTTAAAAAATAAAAACTTGAAAAACAAAATAAAAATTCCAAACCTTTTCGAATTTCCCATCGTTGTAGCCTTGGGATGAAGTCAAGCACGTGGCGGTCATCTTTAAAAAAGAAAATCTAAAATTAAAAAATAAAATTTAAATTTTTACTTACACAAGATTTTCGTCCTACTTGAGAAAGTTCAGTGCCCAGATGGAATTGTGAAGGTTATCGGTTAACCAATTAACAAAATTAGTTGACAAAAACTAGGAAAAATCTAAATAAAATGAACATAATAATGAAAAATTCTAAAAATAACTGCGGGGACTCAAACGTCCCCCTTTGGGTGGGGACTCAACCGGCGGGACTCAAACGGCGGGACTCAAACGGCCAGGGACTCAAACGGCGGGACTCAAACGGCGGGACTCAATCGGCGGGACTCAAACGGCGGGACTCAATGATCCCCTACCGATATTTTCTTCATACACTGATAAAATGTCATATTGGTGTCGGAAAAAACCTTATTAACCATTTTGAAGATGCACGGGAGTTTCTGTTTCTCTGTTTAATGTAGATTCTTTACAGCTATCATATTTACGCGTTCTAATTTAGATTTAAGTTTAGTATTTTCACGAATTCTATTCTGTTATAAGCCATAATTATAACAGATTTTAATTATGGCTTAATAATTGATCTTTGAAAAAACGGTTTGGACGACGAAGACGAAAACGTCAACAAATAAAATCTTTAGCGCGTGAACAGGTTCTGAAAAATATTTTTTGATGATCTTTTTTTCAATTTAACCCCAAAAATTTTTCCAACAAAAAAATTCTGGAATTTTCACAGAGATTTTTTAACCACCATGAATTTTTCTAAAATTTTGAAAATTTTTTCAAACCTCAAGAAATTCTCTTAAAAATTTTTTTCTCTATAGATATTACATAAACGTTCACACCCAGCTGCTTTACATCCTGATATTGGATTCGACGAGCCAGGCCAACTTAACGACGGTCCTCAATGCAAATGTTCTTGGGCTGCAAATCAAACTGGAGTTAGATATGGAAAATTTGCTGGAGAAAAAGCTTTTCCTCGTTGTGATTGAAATTCGAGGTTTTTTTTTAATTTAATTATTTTCTAAAGTAATATTGAACGTTTATATCATATGTTCTTCATGTTCACCGGCAGCTGCTGGAGCTGGAGGACGTGGTGTGCGTGGTGGAGCTCGTGGAAGAGGAGGGCCTCGTGGTCGAGGTGGACGTCGAGGTCGTGGCAAAGATGCCGAGAGAGAATGGCAGCCAAGTTACTAAGCTTGGACGTTTAGTATAAGAGAGAAAAATAACGACGATTGAGGAAATTTATCTTCATTCTCATCCAATCAAGGTATTGATTTTAATCGATTGTCAAGTCAGACATATTTAACAGGGATGTTATGGGTTTAGGGGAAAGTCGGGGGGGTTTTTTTTTTAATTTTTCCTCTGATCGGGTAATTTTTTTTCCTCTGATCGGTTTAATTTAAAATATCTTTTAAGATTAACTGTAAAATTCAAGGTCAGTGTACTCGTTTCAGAGCTTTTGTTGCAATTGGAGGTGGACAAGGACATGTTGGTTTGGGTGTTAAGTGTTCAAAGGTTTTTTGATTTTAAACGAATTATTAATAACACAATGTTTAGGAAGTACCAACTGCTGTTCATGGCGCAATCATTGCTCCCTGTTCGTAGAGGCTATTCGGGAAACAAAATTGGTGATCCTCATACTGTTCCTTGCAAGGTTTGACATGATTTTTTATTAAAAAGGATTTTAAAAGCATTTTTAGGTCACTGGAAAGTGTGCTTCTGTACTCGTTTGTCTTATTTCTGCTTCAAGAGGAACTGGCATAGTTGTTGGATGAAGGTGGTTTAGCTACATTTCGATCTGCTTTGGTATTTTTTTATTTGCAAAAAAATCAACAATAACCTCAACAAAAAAATCAACACAAAGACCCACAACTCTTTCAGCAGATACTTCTCTAATTTCAAATGGATCTATTGAATTAGAAGAAAATAATGAAATGAAAAATATACAAAAACAAGCAATTTCTTAGGTTTTTATTTAATTTTGAACAAATTATTTTTGTTAAAAATATATTTCTTTAGGAACAATTAAGTAGACGATTTTTAACAGTTATTGCCAATATTGAATTTTTACTTAACCATTCTTTGTCGTCAATATGTCGTCGTTTGGGTGGACTTAAATTTTCTGAGCAAGTATTTAAACATGCAAAGGTTTTTTAAATTTATTTTAACGTGAAAAATATTTTTTTAATTGAAAAATTATGGGTTTGCCTTCAAATTTCCTTTTTTCTTTTATATATGAAGAATTGCAAATTGTTTATTTGCCTAACCTCTTTTCGAAAAGGCCGGGCGGAAATTAGGTGCCCGACCATTTGAAACTTTTCTAAATATTAGAGAAATTAAACGTGGAATGTAGGAAAGAGAAGAGGATGTTTGATAGAAAAATGATTTAAAAATTAATCTTTTTTTTAAATTAATTTTTTAAGGATAAATTAGTAATTTATTGTTCTTCAACATTATCTCATCATATAAAAAATAAATCAACACAAATCCATTCAATTATTGAATATGCAAATTATCAACATTTACCAGATGATGATGACATTTCTGAATTTGTTAAAGAATTAATGCTTTGTACAGTTTTTGTTCAATCAGAAATGGCTTCTTATTGTTATAAATTTACAAAACAGGTTTTTTTAAATAAATATAAAAATTATTAATTAATTAATTGACTTCTATAGACGATTCAAAGTCTATCAAAAGTCACTGGAAACTAGAGTGAGTTCCCCATTAGTTATCCGTGGCCCATTAGTTCCGTGACCCATTAGTTATGGGTTGGTTAGATAAGGCCAATAGGTTTTTGGTTTCCTTTTAAGAGTTCTGGTTATTCAGAAACAAATTAGTAGGAGTTGTTCAAAAATAAAAGAAAATTGCCAAAAATAGGGTAATTTTCAGTTATCTTCTCTACTTCTAGGTGCTCGGTGATCTCGTCAAAATTGCCACTTTAAATTTTTGGCTCGCGTAGATTTTTCCTCTCCAAATCATTCAACACAAGTAAGTGTTAACTTTGGATACTTTACATCAATGCCAAACAAATTCAAATGATAATAATGAAGATGGAGGGGGATTATGCAGTTGACAAGGTTAACCAAAAGGGAAACGAATCGTTATGTCCTTCTTGTTCTAAGAACAGCGCATAGGAAGGATATAACGATTCAATCCCTTTAAATGTTATTTTAATTTTTTTTAATTTTAAATTCGACGTCTAAAATTTGGTTGATATGGACGATCGGCATGAATGACGATGATCATGAGCTGAATAAATAGACAAACATACACGGTTTTTTACTGAAAAATATTTGTTTTTTTTTTGTAAAAAGTTTTAAATAAATTTTTCTGGTTTTTCACAATGGATCGTTTAATATTTTTTGATAAATCCTTCTTTCTACTCTAGACCTCGGAATCCCACGTTCAGGCAAATTGTCCATACACAGTCTCTTCTATTTTATTTTCATTTTCCGGTGAATCTCTTTTCTGTTGTTCTTCGTACGGAATTAATAGCTCCCAGCAACCGATTACCTTTTGCACTAGCTGAAGGAGAAATTGATATAGCCCAATTCTGCTTTACAAAATTTTCCATAAAATATTTTTTTTAATTATTTAAAATCACTCTAAATAAATGGGATTTCACTAAAATTTAGAAATAATATAACATTACTTATTTTGTTCTGTTTTAGCGGAGGATATTTAATTAAATTTATTTTAGACAAAAAAGTATAAGAAAGTCCAAAACTATCGGATTTTTTGTTATTTGAAAATAATTAATTTAAATATTTTATGAGAAAATTTTTTTGTTTAAAATTGCAACATTTCCTTCTAAAAATACTGCATATAAACTTTAAATAATTTAAAGAAATTTATAAAAAAAATTTTGAATTAAATTTAAAATTTAATTTGCAAAAAATTATTGCCTGATTAAAATCTTCGTCACTACTGACTGTAATATCGAGAAATTTTCTGAGAAATACCGAGAATTTTCCAAGAAATACGGAAAAATACCTAGAAATTTTCATAGGTATCGTATTAAGGCACGGGTTGTCGAGTTTTTCTAGTATGTATACATTATATTCTTCAGATAATTCCAGAAATTTCGCTCAAACATATACAAAAATACACAGCTTTATCCATTCCTAAAAACCATTCATCCACTTGACAATAAAAATGAGAAAAATTTGAGAGCGCAAGCGAAGGGATATGCGCTGATTTATTGATTAAAAAAGGCTGGTTGGCCTAGTCAGTCAATAATTGTAAAGCTTTAAAGTTTATATATTTCTGATTTAATTATAAATAAGTTTATTGATAAAATTTATTAAATTTTTACTGTATTTAATTGATTAATTCACCATCCGCGAATAATTCCCCTTTTTCGATTAATTCCCCATGCCTGTTATGGGTTGAAACAATAGCTCCTCATCCCTCAAATGCTCTACTGAGTGCCGCTCCTCAAAAACCCTACTGCGCGTTCAAATTTGAACACTTGAATAATTCTCCTCCCTCGAATATTAATTAATTTTTTAGGGGAATTAATCAAATTCTTCCTTCCTTTTTAATATAAGGTAAATAGAAATTATAATTTAAATATTTTTAATTAAATAATTACAGACATGTAAGTTTATTCCATTTTTACCCTATCATTTCTTTTTAAATATTTTTATTTGCTTCTAAACCAAAAGCAATTCCAATTTCCTTCTCCTTCTTTATTTCCAGCTGCCTTTGGTCATTTAGTTCTTCCTTCCTTCCTTTTTAAATTAAAATCTTTAAAAGAAAAGTAATCAAAAAAGGCAAAAAGTTTTTATTGTTTTTCAAGTATTTTTAAAAGATTGAGAATGTTATGTAAAGCATAATGTTATTAGATAAATTTTAAAAAGCATGAAAAATAAATCTTTCCCTATTTTATATTAAGCTTTGAAAATTTTAGCATCTTATTAAATGCCTGGGCATTTTTTTTTCAATTGCCTTCCAAAGGGGAGTTCTATTAGAGGGGGCATTCTATTGGAGGTGGAATTCAAATGGAGGGGGGCATTTTATTCGAGAGGGCATTCTATTTTTCAATCCTCCTCTAAAGTGGCATTCTATTAGAAGGGGGCATTCAATTAAAGGTATTATAATAGTATGCGCCAAAGTTTCGCCAAGTATTTCTTGTGTGCCAAAGTTATTTTCGGCCTCTCAAACTATTTTTAGGCTTCTCAGTTTAAGGCATATTCCAAACAAAAATTATTTTCGTAAATTTATTACTTTTTTTTGACTTTTAATAAAAATAACGTCATAGCGACTTAAAAGAGATTTTCTTTCTTTTACTTAAAAGAGATTTTCTTCCTTTTAAGTATTTACAGATGTTTTATATTTTTTAAATTATTAATTAATCAATATTTATTTAAGCATTTTTTCTAAATTTATTAGTAAAATTCATGCGCAAAATACAGACAAAAATAATTAAAAGGCTTAAAATATTTTTTAATTAAAAGAAAAATTGGTTAAAAACAAAACAAATTTTCATTATGCTTAAGGAGAGAGAGGGACTTTTTTTTATCCATTTTTACCCAAAGCTTTCCTTCATCCAAAGAATTTTTTCCTTATTTTCTTCTTTTCCTTTAGCATCTTTTTGGCAATATTTTTATATTTTTTCTAGTTTAGTTCCTTAATTTATTTTTAATTTAATAAGGATTGACAGAATATAAAGCAACATAATTATAGTTATTTGTGTTGCTTTTTGATTTTTTCAGCTACTCATTTTTCTTGAATAGATTAATTTTGATTAACTATTCATTTTAATTTAGTAGGGGATTTTTTTCATTATCCAATTTAATTTTTTAAAAGCTTAAAATTATAATTATTTCAATGTTTGTTAAGCATTTCCCCAAGGAGAAGTTTAGTTTAGTTCCGACCCTATAACTCATGAAGGGATACCAAGAACATTAAAAATTATCAGCCTCTTCATACGTTATAAGTGCCGGACTGAACCGATGTCTATCATTTTCCCCGTAATATTGGGAGAAGCTTTAAAAAGGTAAAAATAAATTTCTGTCCAATTTAAATACATATTTTATTTATTATAAGCAGTAGAGCTTCAAATGAATATTTTATGATGGCAAAAACCCACAAAAATGAATGAGTATCCAAAAAATAAACAAACAATTTAATATACCCAAACAAATTTATTGGAATATTTACCAGTTTTTAATGTTTGCACCTCTTTTTTCATCATTTTTAAAATCCGCTGCCCATATTTTATTCAAACAAACACTTTTTAGTTTCCTCATTTTGCGCGTCAAACGCGGTGTCGAGTTTCCTCCTTTTCACAAATATTATGCTTCCCAGACGTTTGGAGTTTTAGGTGAATTTTTTGTTAAGTGTTTAACCTTAATGTTTAGCCTTAGGGTATATTTAAGAATTGAAAACGAATTTTAAATAAAAAGCAAATAAAATTTAATTTTAAGAGCTTTAGCTATTAAAACGCAAAATTTGGTTTTTTAAATTGCCTTCTTGCATAACACCGCCCCCACAATGGCATCCGTGCCAAGCAGCTTGTTGAACGTTTTGTCGAGTGTCAAGCGCACCCTCCTACAATGCTCCATGTTCTATCGAGTGAACGCACGACACGGATCATTGTGGAAACGAATAATTCAGGGCTCAACAAAGTTTAGAAAATTTTAAAATTGAGATCCAATTCCACATCCAAAAAATTTTTAAACAAAAGCAATGGAGATAAATTTAAATATTTTAAGCTATTAAACACTTGAATATTAATTTTAAAATGCCAAAAAACTGAATTATCAGCTTAAGACAATTTTAAAAAATTTTAAGTTTAAATTCTTTCCCTCCTAAAGTATATAAATTCACAGAAAAATGCCATTTTATTCCAATACCCTAAAAACCCTCCACAAAAAATTCAAAAATAAATGGCTAGTTCAGTTGCCCGTATATCTCGACAAAAAGCGAGAAAACGTGAGGGAACCAAACCTGCACCTACAACCAAAAGAAATTTGCGAAACTCAACACCTGCCCGTTTAAATAAAAAAGAGGAAATTAAAGTTAATTTTTCTAATAACAATTCCCCACAGTTAATTAATTTAATAAATTTAAAAAATAAAAAAGAAGAAAATTTAAATAATTATTTAATTGGACATTGTAGTGGAGGTATTGGAAGGAATTTTGACAAGGAAAAAAGAGAGGAAGATAAATTAACTAATGATAATAATTTATTTATTTTAAATAATACTCCACACTTTATTTTTAAACCAAATTATTCTGCTATTAGACAACGTAGAATATCTCAAATGGAAAATAGAAGCAGGATTAGGGTAGAAAAATTATTTTAAAATTTTTTTTTATTAATTTCAACTTTTTAAAAATTTAAAAATTTTCTAATTTAAAGCCTGTTCAATTATTTTCTGTTAATTCTTCAAATTTGAATGTTTTGAAATTAAACAAAAGTGCATTAAATACTGCATTGGGGCATTCTTCAATTGCCAATAGAAAAGTTTGTGTTTCCACAATTTTTGAAAATATATTTCTTAGATTGTTGTATTATCAATTACTGGCACTCACAGAAAAGGAAAAAGTTTTTTATTAAATTTTTTTCTTGATTATTTGTATAAACTGCAATATACACAGAAAAATGTAAATTTCTTTTACTTAAAAGCTTTAAAAATATTTTTTTGAAGCAAGATTTGGAATTGGAAGAGTGGATAAATGATGAAGATATAGTTGAGGGTTTTACGTATAAAGCTGGACCGAAAAGGTGTACGGCTGGAATTTGGATATGGGCTGAACCGATACTTATTGATATACCTAGTGGAGAACGATATGCTGTTCTTTTAGTAAATTTCTTAAAATAATTTTTGGTTGTGCTATATTTAGTATATATCCGCCTGGATTCAGACCTTGGTTTTTCCTGGACCCAGAGTCAAAATCAAGGCATTTTTTAGTGTTACTTGGTTTTTCCTTGACTTTCTAATCACCTAATAGTTACGTCTAGCAGTAACTGCCAGGTGGTTGCAGGATGCCTGCCCGGATAATTACCTCGCTCTTGTTATACAAGTTGATTTTTAAGATGGATGCCCAAGGATGTATTGATCAATCCGTTATTAATGGAACTAGTTGTACAAATACTACAAATAATCTATTTACTTCGTCTTTATTAAATAATAATACTAATAATTTACAACATCCAGCAATTTTAGCACTTTCTACAATGCTTAGGTTTACTGAAATTAGTTTTACAAATGAAAATTAAATTTTAATAGCTCGATTCAATGCCTTAATTCATCCGAAACCATTTCTGAAGAATTAATACAAATGCTTACATTTTTTACTAATTATGGGCGTTTGGCATTGACAGAAGCTAAAGAATTAGGGAAACCTTTTCAAGTATATTCTTTTATGTTATTACGTTCGGGCCTTACGGAATACATCCTTGGGGTTGAAACTTTGAACCTATAACTTTTTAGTTTCGGGATCAGGGCTAAAAAAGCTAAAAATTGGCTATAGTAATCTACCCTGCTCTACATGATGGTGCAAAAAAATTAAGAAACTTTTTGTGATAGTTCGAGCTGTTTCTTCATTAAATAGGGAACCTTCGAGAAACTGAGAAAGAAAACCTCCGAGAATATCCTAATCAAATTTTGAAATAAGAAACATTAGAAAATTCTTTTTTAGTCACTAGCATTTATTGTTCGTGATTTCAAATTGGAAGATGAATTAATTTATGGAATTGAAGGAGGTGCTCGTTTTTTGGCTAAAGTACTGCCTGAAGCAATTAGTGAAAAAAGAGAGAATTTAAATCCAAAAATAACAGAAGTTAGGAAAAATATTAGACAATGTTTTGGACAAGGAGTTAATTGTTGTTAGTTTTTTTAATTTTGTGAACTTTATTTATTTGAAAAAAAGATTTAATGCCTCATCCTGGTCCAAAAGTAGCCGATCAAAATTCTGGATTTAAAGGACAAGTTAAAGAAATTAAACAATTATTTCGGGATGAAGTTAAACGATTAGTGGAATCTTTGGTTAGTCCAAGTGTGATACGCCCTAAATTATTAAATGGAAAGCCTGTTACTGTCAGAAAGTTTATTGAGTGTGTTAAGGTAAATATAAATTTTTTTGATTTTTAAATTTAGGAACACACCGTAAAAAGATTTCTAGGATCTCTAAAAACTAGAAATTTCTAAGAAATTATAGGAAAAAGATTTTCTAGTGTAAGGAAGAGAAAACTCCAGCTGGCTAGAATTTAAAACGCTTACTAGACTGGGGTTTAAGATGGGACGTGGATTTTCCCGGTAGCTCAGTCGGTAGGAAAAAACTAACTATTTAGATGGAGTAGAAGGAGAAAAACTGCCAGGAGGTGCAGGATGCCTGCCGGGACTTTCACCTCGCTCTTACTCTAGTTGAAATTTCTAAATTTCATTTTTCAACTATTTTTACAGGAATATTCCCGTTTATTTGATTCATCAGAATTACCAGAACCTCGTTCTATTCTAAATTCTAATCTTCAATTAATTTGTGTAGAATATGCTTTAGATGCCAAATTAGCCTATTGTAAAGCTATGGATAGAACAACACGTTCATCTAGAATGATGGCAGAGAAAAAATTATTGGAGGCACACATTAAAAATGGAATTAAGGCTTTAAATATTTATGATAAATGTCCAAAAATATATAGTGGCGATATTAGAATACAAAATCTGGGAAAATTGCAAGAATCTATTAATGTTTATTTAACAAAATAATTAAAAATAAATTAATTTTTTGATATTTTTAGCATGAATTGGAACGATATCAACGTCTTAATGAAGAAAAGAGGGTAATAAATTGCAAGCGTAGTCAGAGGGTTTTTTCATTTCCTCCAAAATTTTTTCATTTCCTCTATTTCAGGGGAGGGGAGGGGGACTCAGCCCTCTGGCTACACTCTTAATAAATTATTTCCTAATCTAGAAACTAGTAAGGCTATTTTCTTTTTGAAGGTAACAACGTGTACTTCAGCAATGCTTGCTTGTGGTGATTCTCCTCTTTTTGGTCTTGGGTTGGGAGGGGCAGCTTCTGGCGCTGTTGCCGCTACTGTTATTACATTACAAATGGGTGTGGTTAGGTAGATTGATTTTAAATGGATTCAAAATAAATTTTAAAAAATTATTTTAAGTGCTGGCATTGTTGGTAAGCTCTCTTTTTCTTCAAGAGTTTTTTCAATTTTAATTTTTGTAATATTTAGCAATTCCTGTGTCCTTAACTGCTCTTTTTGGGATTTGGGTTAGTTTAATTATTAACTAGACAATTTCAAAATAATTTTAAGGTTTATGTAACATTAAAACCATCTGTAAAATCGTGCCTTGGATTAGAAAAAGATAATTAGGTACATCAAAAATTTTTTGAACGTTTCAATTCACTTATTAATTCTAATTTTTAAAGTTGTTAAGTATAAAAAATAAACAAAATTTTCTCTTTTTTTATTAAAAAATTATTTTACTTTTCCCGTCATTTTATATTTAAAAAGAGGAAAAATAAATAAACATATGGAAAATGTTGACCAGTTTTGATACCAATAATCAAATAAATAAATTCATAACTTTTTTCTCTATTATTACAGAAAAAAATAATAATAATTAACTGAAAATTCTTTAAAAATTAAAAAATGTCCTCCAAAATTGAACTAAAAACATCCAAAAATAGCAACATTCGTTATTCAATATTTTGGCATTTATTTTTACTTTTAATTAGTTTAATTTCTTCTCTTCACGTACATTTACGTTTGAATAAATTAAGTGCTGAATGTGATTTACTTGAAAAATTGATACATTTGGATAATTCAAAATATAATTTTGTAATAATTTACTTCTAGAAATTCACTAATTGAAGAGATCGTGTCCGTCATGGGGCAGGAGACAGTTGACCAGTGGCCAATTGTCCCGTGGCCAATTGTCCATTACCTAATTGTCTATTGTCCATTTGTCCAATATCCATTTGTCCAATATCCAATTGTCCAATTTCAAATTGTCCGGCCAGTGTCTAATTGTCGTCTTTTTATTGCCACTGTCAAATTGTCCGTGAAAATAAAAAAGATTTATATTCCAACTTTTTAAAGAAACAACGAGAAAGAAGATCGCCAACAGGATCCAATAGTGATAATAAAATAGGAAATGGATCTCAAATTTGGCTTCATTCACTTTCACGCGTTCAGGTAATTGAGTAAAAATACTTGTATTTATTTTTGTAGATGGATGAACTACTTGAAAAATGTTTGGAAATTCATAAATATTGTTCTGATGAAGCTGGTGAAAGTAGAGGTGCCCCTGGACCGGTTGGACCGCCAGGTGATGTTGGAGCACCTGGACCTGAAGGAATTGCTGGACGTGTTGGGGAGGTTGGATTTGAATGTGTTTTGAAATAAAATTCAAGATTGGTAAAATTGGGCCTAAAGGACCGCCTGGTCCAGTTGGCCTACCTGGCAATGATGCAATTTGTCCTACTTGTCCAGTGGCCACAGCATTTGAGTTGAAACCATCTCCAACAGAATGCCCGAGGATTGAGCAAATGCAGGTGAAAATTAAAAATCAAAATACAGCTTAAAAACTAATGTTAACAGTGTCCACAACTCCCTGGACGAGGATCAATTGGAGGTTATGGAGATATGATTGGTGGAAATATATTTAATGATGGATTACCCAGAGTTGTTGAAAGATTGTTGCCTTTAGTTGTGGAATTAGTAAGTTAAATGGGGAAAATTTTAAAATAATTTTCTTCTTGAGATGCTTGAGAATGAAACGGAAACTGATGCTTGTTTGCGTATATGTACGGCAACAAATTTGACTGAAAGTCGAATTCTAGAAGAGCGTCAACGTATGCCGATAAGTACAGAAGCCGCTTATATTCAAGGGGCGACTGCTCGTTAGTTTATTTTTAAATAAGTTTTGATTTCTTGTTTTATCAGATTGTTTTTTGGATGGAATTGGAAGGTCTATATTCCATGCCCATGCAAACACATTTTTCGGTTCTTGGATGAGAGGTTACATTTTGTATTTTTAATTTAAATTTTTCTCTAAAGATGCGTATCCTCGAACTGGTGCAGATTTGGAAAAGCGTTGGCTTGCAGCACATTTTGAGGGTGATTCACTTGCTGAATTTCGCACAGGTTGAATTTTTTTGAATTAAAAGGGGAAAAATAAATTATATTTTTGAAGAAGCTGATCTTCGTCGTGGATTTCTTTTACAAGCTCATGAACTACCCCATTCATTCCGAGGAACCAATTCTTTAATATTCAACAGTTCTTTTTATTTTCATCGTGCTGGAACTCCTTTACTAGCGAAATATGAATTAACAACAAAACATTATGAAGAAAAATTGATTGATGAAGGAATGGCATTTAAAGGGGAAGATGTAAATTAATTTAATAAAATTTTAAGAAATTTATTTTTTAGTATTTGTTCAATGAATCTAAAAGTTTTATGGATATTGCAGTTGATGAAAATGCTCTATGGGTTATTTTTTAATTTTTTTATTTGAATTTTAATTTTTCTAGGTCCTCTTCCATTATAAAGGAAATAATAATTTAAGTGTTGCAAAATTAGACATTAATAATCTGACTGTTTATGAAATTTGGAATATTTCTACGGTTGTTTTAAATAAACCAATTTTAATTTAATATTTTATTATTTTTAGATTGATCACAGGAAAGTGTCTAATGGTAAATAAATCTTAAAAGAATAATATGTACCGATTTTTGTACCCCCTTCACTTTTCCTTAATATGTACGAATGGTCAGACTTACTAAATCTCTCATTTTAACATGACGCAGTCAAATAATGTGGAATTGGGAAGGGAGGAAGTCAAACTATTATGTACATATTAAGGAAAGAAGAGGTGGGGCACGCCAGACTAGTCAGGGCCTGTGGAAAAGTTGTTGAGTTGGGGGAGGAGTAGTACCGGCTACTCTCTCACCTATAAAACTACTTAATCCTTTATATTAAAGGTTTTGTACTTTGTGGAGTTCTCTATTTAATTAAAAGTTCATCAATACCGGCAACTGAAATATCCGCAGCATTTGATTTCTACAGAAATAAATATTTTGAACCAAAAATAAATTGGAAAAATCTCTATGGAAATTCTAATTACATTAATTATAATCCTTTTGACAGGTTTAATTTTAATTAACAATAAGTAAATATTTTTATTTTTTAAAATTTTTTAGACGTATTTATATTTATGATCGTGGATATCTATTAAGTTTACCTGCAAGAATAAATTGGAGAACTCGATGATTATTTTTAATTTGACAGAAAAGTTTGAGGTTTGTGAGTTTTTTAGAATCGTGTCAGGACAGTTCACTATCACTCTCTCGGGTGACTTGACTGATCACTGGATTTTTTTGGTGAACTGTCCTATTACTCTTTAAATAAAAATAATTATTTTTAATGATTTATTTTAAAATATTTAAAATTTAAAAATTCTAGAAAAAACCCCATTAAGATATTTAAATTCAGGAACTGTTTGTCTCTTCAGTGCTTATACTGCTTCCACATTCAAAAACAACTTTAAAGAAAATGTATTTTTAAATTAATAAAATATTTTTCTAACCATTTGTGTGTCTTCTTTGTTGTTGTTGTTTTATATTCTTTCCATTTCCTTGATTATGTCTTCCATTTTCATCAACAACAACTACCCGTTTTAACTGAAGATAATTGTATAATTTTTTAAATAACATTTTTTAATGATTTCTTACTTGGCTTTGTTGATCAAGAGATGTTTGTTTACGTAAAGCACCTCTTTGGGGATATTGTTGAGTTAATATATCGACGGTACTACCTCCGGTAGATTCAGTACCTTTTAAGAAAAATAGGTAAATAAATATTGTATTTTATATCCTCAATGGAGATCGGTCCCAGACCTTGATTTCTCCTGGTTCCAGAGTTAATATCAAGGAATTTTTCGGTGTTCCTTAATTTTTTTGACTCTAGGTTAAGGTCCTCATCCAAAATCAAGGTCAAGGTTTTTTTAATTTCCGATCTCTAAACCTTGCTTACCTTCACTCCATTCATTTTTTAATCGTCTCCTATAAATCCTTCTTTTATGCCAAAGATAACCATGTGTAATACAAAAACAACAAAAGAAACTATTATAGAAATGGAGTTTAGATTTTGAAAATAATTTTCTTAAAATTAACCTAAGTGCCCCACCCGCCAAAAACATAATTGTAGCAACAATTACAGATTCAAATTCTGGACCCAGCTGGGTCATTTGCATTTTGCATTTGTGTTAAAAAAATTTTAAATTAAGTATTGAATATTTAATGTTTTTATTTAATAAAAGCAAAAATAAAGTTTACGTGTGTGTGTTTAATCTTTAAGTTAAAAATTAACTTTTTTTTCAAGTATAAAATAATTTATCTTTATTTTTTTTTAATTTTTCTCGTGTTCGTATGTAGTAGCATTCACTACTTCAATTACTTTTATTATTTAACTTTTTAACAAAATCTCTTTCATGACGTAAATTGTAGAGGGGATATTATTTACTCTGTATTTATTTTTTATTTTATTTAAAAAAGGCGGCTGCTTCGTCTGAACGCTAAATTTCTTTTTTTTCAAGCCTTGTTTTTTACATCTCTAGAAAGTTTTGTGAATTGATCCTCAGGGCATGGATCATAGGAGGTTGGCCAATAGGGTGGTGATATTGTGGGTCAATTCCTTTATCAATTTTACGAGCTGTGTTTATTGGGCAGCAGGCGTTTTTTCGGTCCACAATTGTCCACAGATTAGCTGTCTTTCTACCAATTGTCCACCGACCAATTTTCCTTTTGGCCATTTGTCTTACTGTCCAATTTTCTTGTGTCCAATTGATATTCCTCCCAATTTTTAGTTTTGTTATGTATTTTGTCGCTTATTTTCAAAAATTTCGTGGATTTTTTGAAATTTTGGTTCACACTTTGAAACCGATCAACGCCAAGCCTGAACTACACTCGTCGGTATTACATTTTTACTTCTGTTTTATTTTTTCTTTTAGATTTTTTACTATCTTCCTGTTTTTACTAATATACAAATGAATAACAAAAATGATTCCTTTGATGAATTTTGGCAAGGAATTGATATTCTTAAACAAAAACAATCTCCAATTAATTTAATTAAACGTCCAAAAATTGGTGTACAACAACAACTTTTTAAGTGGCTAAAACCTAATGAGAATAAAATTAATTCTAATGAATGTTCTATTAGTCCAACATGTGAAAAACCCATAGCCAGGTTTTTTTAATTTTTAAAAAATGTGGAGTTGAGTTAAGTTTCCCTGGAAGAAATGAAGGCGTGCTTTTTTGATATTTTTAATGGTTAGGTACTCTTGAGCCCGAATCTGACAATGAGCTTATTGTTAGTTTATTTTCTTGAATCCCGGATCCTAATTCGACATGTCTAATTCGGGGTAAAAATTCTAATTTATGATATGGCTATTCTTGTATAATTTTTCCAGGGACCAGTAAACAACCCATTTACCAAATTTTCTATTAAATTGAAATTAATTTTTTCAAGCGTTTCCTCCCCATCTTCAATTCATTCTTGTTCTTCTTTCTCATCATCATCTAATTCATCCCCACCAACTAAGAGGTCACGTATATTCAAACGCCGTCAACATCAAAAATTGGTTGAATTTGAATCTGGTGTGAAAGGATTTCCTTCTCTACAAAACAACAACAATCATTTACTTGTTTATGTTATTAGTGTAAATAAAGGTTGCTTTAATTGTCTTTCTAAACTTTGGACAAAATTTTTAGGAGTTGATGAGCTTGGAAAACCATTCATTAATTTAAAATGTGAATTAGCAACTGGGTATGTTTCTTCTAAAATTCGCAAAATCAATGTTTATCTTCGTGATTCCTGGGCTGTTGAAACTCCAGAACTTTGTACCCGTCAACATCTACGATTAATTGAGCCAAACAAAATTAATGAAAATGTTTGTTTTTCTTTATTTTGATTTATTTTTATTTTTTTCGATTAGACATTCGAAATTTGTGACTCTTCCGATGATTCTTGTGGTGGTTTGCTTATTGTTGAACCGGACACACTTATTTCCAGTACACAATTATCGCAAGCACATTATTGTCCAAGGAAAGCAATGTTCCAAGATCGATTTAGAAGTACTGATACAACAATTGCTATGACTGTTGGAACGATTGCTCACGAACTTTTTCAGGTTTCTTTTCGATCGATATTTTAAAAGCTTTTTAATATTTATTTTTAGATAGCGCTAGATTTACTTCCTTCAGAACTCTCAGCTGAATGGCTTTTTAACTTCTACAGAAAACATTTCTTGACGAAAATTTGTCCTGATCTCGTTGGAATGGATTGTTCCCTTGAAAAATTTGAAGGAGAGCTTTGCCGTTATTTGGAGAATATTTCTGATTGGATTAAGGTTTTTTAAATTTTATTTTTAAAATTTTATTCTATTTTTAGTCACATCACCCACACTATAAAAAC
The DNA here is from genome assembly GCA_036172955.1 of Meloidogyne arenaria. Classification (NCBI taxonomy): domain Eukaryota; kingdom Metazoa; phylum Nematoda; class Chromadorea; order Rhabditida; family Meloidogynidae; genus Meloidogyne; species Meloidogyne arenaria. Next base: position 7,849,010 of record JARQAB010000012.1, on the reverse strand, counting down.
GAAAAGAAGAATAATCAACCAATCGCACAAATACGACAACAGAATATTGAAAATGATGAAAATAATGATCCTAATTTACCTAATGAGCCCTTTTTCTATTCAGAAACTGTTGATATTGAAGAAAATATTTGGACACCAACTATTGGATTTAAAGGCAGAATTGATGTTTCTTTTATGGTATGAAATTTATTCTTTTTGTCTATTTTATTACTAGAGTTTGGACTGGAGGTCTCGTATCGAGGCCGATATCTCGAAAAAATCTCGATTTTTTGTCCGGGGTCTTGTCTTGGACAGATCTCTCTCGGTTTTGGTCCGATTAGTATTTTATTCCCATTATTTCTTTTTTCTTCTCCTCATTTTTTTCTCTTAGGGAGGCGGGAATACTTCACCTTGCTCAGACGCAAATCAATCACCTCTATCAATTAATAAACAATCCAAACTTGTTGTGCCGCTCGAATTGAAAACAGGCAGATCTTATGGATTATGTAACTTATTTTTTTAAAATGAAAGTACTATTTTATATTTTAGCTGGTTGTGTAGAACATCAAACACAAGTAATGCTTTATTCACTTATGCTATCTGAAAGGGTGAACAATGGGCAGCTCAGTTTAGGCTTTCTACTCTATTTGTAAGTTTTTTTTATGTTTCTTTAAATATAAATGCTTTTTAGACGTGACAATAAAATTGCTCCAATTCACCCCAAAGCTGTTCAATTACGTGGAATTATTCAAATGAGAAATAGGCTAGCTACTCATTTTTCAAAATTTATAATTGATTCATTTCCAGGTTTTTCTTTAAAATTTTTTAAATTAAAAAGCTATTTTACAATTAGATCCTCTTCGAAATCCACGAAGTTGCGTTAATTGTCCTTATGCTACTCTCTGTAGTACAATTGCTTTAGGGAATGAAATTTGTGCGAAAGAAGAAGAATTTTCCAAAAATAAGGTTAAAATGTTTTTATTAATTAAAATAATTAAATATTTTAGACTCAAAAATCTCGATTAAAGGAATCTTCTAAAAATAATGGTGAGGAATTTTATTTTTTTTGACGAAATTAAACAAATTGGACGAGTCATTAGAATTTCATTTGGTATCTATTTTGTTTTAAATTTATTTTTACATTCGGACTTTAAGACATGTCCAATATTAGCTACACCTCATTTTATGATACGGGGGTTTTTTATTTTTTAGTGATTGATAAGGAAAGCTACTTAAAGGAACCTCACTTTTTGATAGACCTTTAAAGCTTAAGAAAAGTTTTTCAAATTTAAGATGCAGGTTTTTTAAATTTGCCTATTTTTTGGTGGAAAAAAATTTTTTTTGAGATTCACCTCATTATAAGATAGAATTTTTTTCATCTTTCTTGTAGTGAGGTCCGTGTTTTGTCCGATATGTCAGTTTTAAATTAGTAATTTTTAAAAATTTTACCTTTAAAACTAGTTTATAATTCCTTATCTTTCTAATTTAGGTAAACCTCAACAAACTTTAAAGAATAAAATTTCTGAAGAAATGTATAATTTTATGTTACAACAAACGGCTCATTTAAACCAACAAGAAATTCTTCAAATAAATAATTGGATAAAAAATGGACTTGAAGAATGGGGAAAGGCTTGGGAAAATGGTTCAACATTACGATTATTTAGAAAAACACCAAAAGAAAGGTTTTTTTATTTTTAAAAATTAAAAAAAAATTTTTTTTCAGAGAATTATTTGGAACTTGTCTAGCGAATATGCGTTTAATTTCTTCTAATTGTACTAAAAATGATGTTGACGATTTCAAAAATTCTTTTTTATTACATTTTACTCGTGAAAGGTTTTCTTAAATTTTATTTTTAAAAATATTTTTAAAAACATTTTAGCAATGAAAAAATAACAGAATTGGAAAATTTCCAATTTAAAGTTGGTACAACAATTACTATTTCAACAAATACTGCTTATGCCTTATTAATTGCAAAAATTCATTCAATCGATGGTAAATTTTAGTTTTTTAATTAAAAAATTTAATTATTTCCATAAATAATTTCTTTTTACCCTATAATGAACAAAAAGTGTCTGAGATGCCTTTAAAGTTCTTTTTTCAAAAATTTAAAAGATTTTACCTTGAGCGGGTTCGAACCCTCGACCCCTCCCCCCATTTTTCCATAATATCCCACTTAACCAAAGTCAATAATGCTTTTTCGGCTTAACAATCAACAGAGTAGTGGTCTCTTGGATTACAAATTTACTAAATTAAAATTTTTTTTAAATTCAAAAAAATTTCTTTTAGTTTCAACAAATTCAATAGTTATTATTTCTGACAAAGATTTGTCTAAAAATATTCCTGGTAAAGAAGAAGATGCTCAAATTTATTATCATTTGGATAAACATGATGGTTTTACATCTTATGCTTTAGCTCTTGGAAATATATCTGGATTATTAGAAAATTCTCAAAAAGCGTAATTTTTTAGACTAATTGTAAGAATTTTTTAAATTAAAAATTATTTTTTCTAGTAAATTACTTCGTTCTATTTTAATGTCAACAAATAATAATACATCAGCTTGTAAAAAGAAATGAATATATAATTTAAATGATTGGATGGTATTACTAGAATTTTTATTATTATTTATTTATTTTTGTGTAACTTATTTTTGATTGATAAACTAACAATCATTTTTATTTACGACTAAATGTTAAGGTTTGTTAAATAAATTTAAAAAATTATATTAGAGTTAGTCACTATTCTTATTTATGATTAATGAGGTTGAAGTCTTCGAGAATTTTCTAGCTGATTTTTATTGAGTCGGGCACTTTCGTGGCATAGTCTTGAGGCGCTCCTTAACCGGATCAGACCATATAGAAACTTTAAAATTAAACAAAAAAATCAACATTCCTTCATTTTAATCAAATTAATAAAGTAGAATAATATAGATTAAAAAAATTAAATCAAAGCAATGAACAAGATTTCTTTTCTTGAAAAGGATTAGGCCCTATTGGTCCGGTAATTAAGCGATCTTCATTTTTCTTGGTTTCACAAAAGTCAATTAGACTAAAACAATAAAAATATTTAAATATATTAATAATAAACTTACTCTCTTGCAACATCTGACCTATAAAAAAATAAATCTGTCCCTCAAAAATCAAATTAAAAATCTTACACTTTTTTGCGATTAATATTTGCCTCTTGTCGAAGTTGATGAACAGTCATTCGAGCTTGTTCCATTTTTTAAAAATATCTGTTATTATTTGAAAGATATTTATTTTTTCTAAATAAAATTCTTACCTATTTTTTCGTTGAAACAAATGCCAATAAAAATAAATATAATTTCTTTGCTTTTTGTGAGTAATTAAGATTTTTTTCATAGCAATTCGCAGGGGGAAGGAAAAAAGAATTGTATCGAAGTGCCATGGAAACGGCGGGGGGAACCCAACCTTTTTTAAACGATATTTAAAAAATTAGTGCTATTTATAAAAGGATTGGTCTATTAGAGGGTTCGGTGGATATACCGAGAGATTTGGAAGGATTAAGGTGAATTGAGACGATTTGGGGTCGGAATGATTTGCGAAATAATCGTAACGTAGCTAAAGTAATATTATTAGTTATTATTATATTGGCTATATCGTATAAAATATCTAAATTTATTTTTATTTACATAAAATAAATAAATTTAAAAAATCTTCCTAAAATCAGCAGATATTAATCCACCAGATAAAACAGCAAATCCACATAATTGAGCAATTCCTTGCCAAAGAGTCTTGATACGAAGATATACTTGATAAGAGATGTTGAGCTAACTTTTTCTTTAATAAATGTATAAATCTGTAGGCAAAAAATTAAGATAAAGATTAAGCTCAATGTAAAGCAAAGGACATCAGAATCAGTCGATTTTTGAAAAAATTTTGAAAAAATAATATGTATAATAATAATAAAATTCCAAGTTAAATTCCTTAGTTTTTGGCTTGTTGATATGATCTAATTTTGTTTACAAACTGCATCACTACGAGATAATATTAGCTTGTTTTATCCTCCATGTCCTTTTTATCACTTCAAAATAATTTTTTGTTTACATCAAATTTCTTTTTGTTTACATCTAGAGTTGTTTATCCAATTCCTCATTTTGCACCAAAGACCATAAAAATAAAATTTTATTTTTTCTCGTTATAAATTCTTTGCGTCAATCAATGGATAGACAATTCTCGGTGAGTTTTTCTTCAGTTTTCTCCAAAATTTTACACAAATATTTCACTTGAAATGCCCATTTTAAAGACTTCTTTTAATGTCTGAAGGTTAACTGTCATTTTTTTATGAAGATAAACCAAAGAACGAACATTTTCAGAACTTAATATTCTACCCATAAATCTTCTTATATTTTTATCTTTCGAGTTGACAAATTTCTTCACACTTTGAATGAAAATTCTCGCTTTTTGGTTGTTTTGGTTGTTGCTCTTCCCCTTGCACTTTTTTGTCCTTGTCCTTTAACTTTAAACTTTTAGTCAGCAAAAATTTTATCTTACTAGTTTAATTAATCGTCCCATTAAAAACAAAATTTTCATCGATACACCAGCTAATTTATATTTTCAAGACCTACTGAATATTTTTGTTTTGCTGCCCTGTCCATTATTTTTCCACAGCTAATCTTTTTTTGCTTCGTTTTTCTTTCTATTTTTGCTTTGCTATGCATTTTACTTACCAAACACACATGTGTATGAACTTTGCTCGAAATTGTCAATATATAAAGGAAGGCCCAAGGCCTCTCAACAAACAAACATTTTTATTCAAATCATTTAAATGTAAATAAAAATAAAATTCTCTCAATTATTCTCTCACTTGTACGTAGAAAAACAGATATTTTAGTTGTTTTAAGCCTTTAAAATGAATATCAAAATTTATGCTATCGTGAGGCACTTTTTAACTCAGAAAAAGTTGTTGAATAATTAAGAGATAAAATATTAGTCTCCCATGTTTCTAAGTTTCCCTCACTTCTGTTTAAAAGATAGTGATGGTAAAACTAAAACCTGATATTTGTATTTAGCGTATTTTATTTGCTTCACTCTTCAAACATTCAAAAATGTTCGCTCCATCTGTTTACAACGCCTACAGCAATACTCCGGTTAACCGCTCTATGGTCCCATGGTGGGGATATCGACGCAACTGGACTGACCCATTTGACCAGATGGAGCGTTGGATGCAATCTATGGATCGTTATTATGATGAGCATATGGGTTTTCAGGTGTCGATTTGGCTTTACTTACTTTTTGTTAGGAGGGATAATAACGTATTACGTGGAATTTCAGATGCGTGACCACGCTGCCCAAATGAAGATTGAGCCCAATGGTGATTTCACCTACAAGGTCGATGTGTCAGGATTCCGTCCTGAGGAAATGACTGTTGAGGTTCAAGGCAACGAGGTTGTAATCACTGGGGAACATCGAGAGCAAAATCAGGGTATTTATGAGTGGATTAATTAAATAATCTAAAATTAGGCGAAGCTGTCCATCGCCAGTTTGTTCGACGTGTCTATATTCCAGATGGGATTAAGAAGGAAACTGTCAAGTGAGTTTTGGAGTAATGTGAAATATATTTTACTTCTCATCATTAAGATGTGACATGGATACTACTGGGCGTATGTGTGTGACCGCCAAACAAAATGCTGAAGGAAAGCGTACCATTCCAATTGACTTTAAGCCGGTCAACACTACTACAACTACCACTGGTGGGCAAACTACCCAGACAAAATAAATTTGCTTTTGAAGCAAGAAATTTGAAAAGGATGCGAAAAATTTGAGATAATTTAACAAAAATTTTAAAAAGTATTTAATGTTTTTTCGCTTTCCTTCATAGATTAAATAAAATTTGAACTTTTCTGAAATTTTGTTGTTTAATAGAAAGGTATCTTTTAACAGAGTACAATTAAGATGACAAAGTACAATTAAATTTCCCCCTCGTTCGTTTAGCAAACTTAAATTTTAGCATCAGCAAATCCCAAAGTTCCTTCTTTCCAATTAATAGAAATACATCGATCAGCAAATAATTGAGCTCCCATGAGCCAAGCATCTTCATAACCCATTGCTACACTATTAGCAATAAGTAATCGGCAATCGCCTAAGGCAGTCTAAAAAGGATATTTAAAATATTTTTAAAATACGTTTCTGAACTTCAGTATAAGTCACTATACCCCCTGTGCTGGAAAATTCTTGTAAAGAGGGATATCTTAAGGGGCAGCCCATCTATCCATCAGGTAGTTCTTAAGCTAGGGAGTATATAATCTGTGAGTGATAAAGAAAGGAGGGATATCTTGAATACAACTCCCTTGGGGCGGAAAAAGTTCTTTATAATGACAGATCTTAAATAAGAGATATAAGAATGGATAAGGAGCAGCGCTATAATATGTAGCCAACCAACGTTAACTTAAATTGGGGGAGTATCAATTCTGTGACTATCTTATACCGAGGCCCGCCTGTGTATAAACCTACATATTGTAAATATTGTTTTGGAGTTATACTAATCGTTGCTTGTTTTTCACAATCATCTGGATCTCCAACAGTTATTGCTATCGTTGGCAGCTTAGCAATATTTTTAGCTTCACAAGATCCTTGAGGAAATACATACATTCCACTATTATCCTCGTCACCCCCAAAAGGTTTTAATTTCATAATCTTAGCAATTTCCTCCACCACTTGTTGCGGGGCAAGCATTAAAAGTTCATCATCTAATATTGTCATTGTTTTATTTTTAGTTCCAGCACATTCAGTATCTTCAACTTTTACACACTGTACATTAACACTCCAGTCAGATGTCTTTGCTAAGGGGGCATAGCTAAATTCTTTACAATTTGTATTATCTTCTTCACCGAATGTTATTAAACCAACATCTTTTTCGTTTTGAGAGGCACTTAAAATTAGAAAAAATTTTTTTTTAATTTAAAAATCAAACATTTCTAGTTTTCCATTAGATTTTGTGTAAAATGTCAAAATTGGGTTCTTTAAATTTTGTGTTAAATATTGTAATGGAGATTTGGTATTGGGGTCTGATGAAAGACCCAACAGTCCACCAATATTTGCCAAACTACTTGAATAAGCAGCAGGTTTAGAAGTGAAGACAACTAAAGGCACATTTTGTACTTTGACATTGCTGATCTACAAGTTTAATATAAAAATTTATCAGCAAGCTTTCCTTCAGAGTCATGTACTTAAATGCCGAATCCTCGAATGTCGGGTCCTTAAATTTCGGGTTCTCTTCACCATCTTCGTTCAGATAGATGAAAGAGAACGGAGCAGGACGAATAGGCGCGGCCGAATAGGCGCGGACGAATAGGCGCCATTTTTTCGGCGCAGCCTATTTTCGGCGTTTAAGGCAAAAACGCATAAACACATCAATTTACGCGGAAAAAAGTTTTTGCCGCTGCGGAGGAAGCCGGGCATGTCGAGCGGAACGACGGCCGCCGCTTCGCTACGGTCGCCGCGAGCGAAGCGAGCACGACCGCAGCGAAGCACGGCCATCGTGTAGCGAAGACCATGCCCGGCCTACCCTCCGTAGCAGCACAAAAACAGTTTTTCCAGCGAAGATTCAGTTGGTCATAAGTTTGTGCATAATTAGTAATCAAGCTGGTGTCAGTATCATTCGACTTTGCTCGTCGAACTCATGCAAATGAGTTATTATTTGTATATTTAAAATTTTTTCCCTAAACGCCGAAAACATGCTGCGCCGAAAAAATGGCGCCTATTCGTCCGCGCCTATTCGGCCGCGCCTATTAGTCGTGTACCCGAAAGAGAAATGATATCGTGATAAGAATTTTTAAAAAACTGACCTTAACTTGACTGTTCACCAAAGGCCCTTTAATACCAGCGTCTTTAATTTCTACTAATTTATTGAGTGGTTTCAATAAAGACTCAGATTGTTTTTCCTTTACAATCCAAAAATCAGCCAACACCGTAGCTAAAGTTAAAGTAACGTTTTGCCCTCCAACATTAAGCACTCCACACTTTTTATAATTAATTCGGTCCATTGGTATAGAAACAACATTATTTGAGGAAGTTTGAGGTATTATTCCGGTTAAAGAAGATTGGAAAAGGAAAGGAAGAATCAAAAGGAAATTGAAGATTGAGGGCGTTTTGGGCATTATTTTGTGAATTTTTTTTTGGGATTTTTCAATCTCTTTCTTTAATAAAAAGAATGAAAAAGTATATTAAAAATTAATAAATTTAGCGGCAATTATAACTTATTAAATATTAAAGTCAGAATACAAAAAGGGAAGAATAAAGTTGGCAAAAGATGAAGGGGATTTGCGTCAATCGAGAAGAGAAAATCAGCTAAATAAACTTTTTAAATAAATTATTTTATAAATTTTTTTATTATTTTTGGGAATAAAATATAAAATACACACAAGGGCGTGTATAATTTAAAAATTGGAAGAAAGCCAGACACAAAATCTATAGCTTGAAACTTTTTGAATATAATGTGCTGTGTTAGTCAGAATTTTAATCGAAATTTAAACAAGATTTAAAAAAATTATTTTGTCAACTGACAAATGAAGGAACCAATTTTATTAAAAGTAATAAAATGATATAGAGGAAGCAGATTTTTAATACTCCAGGAATAGAGAATATGACCTATATGAAAGCTATGTTGCCTTTCGGCAAAAATCAACAACATTACAAACTAAGGAAAAATAAAGATTTCATGGAAGAAAAAATGTGATCCCGGCACTCCTTTCATATAGAGCCGAGAAGATCATACATAAGAACGAAGGTATGTTAAATTCGGTGTATTGTTTGTTGACCATCGCCTCAAACCAAATAAAAAAAAACCAAATTAAAAAAAGTAATCAACCAAATTAAAAAAAGTATCCTAAATTGTGATGTTTGTGGGTGCTTTATCTTACGAGGTTTGAACAATAATTTGAATACTTTTTTTTGGTTTTTGATCAAAGACTTTTAATAAAGTTTATAATAATTGTGTTTTAATAAAACATAAATAGTAGTAGTTTGATTCCAATTCCAACCTACTTCACTCTATAATAATATTATTATTAGGACCCCTCTCCTTCCTTCCATAACTAAAAAAGGGCAATCTAATCCAATTTATTTTTAAATTTTCTATTTTATAAAGAATTTTATATTTAAATAATTTATACATATATTTAAAGTAAAATACCTATTCCATATCAAAAATTAAGAAAACTTTGTTCTTCGCCTTAATAAAAGGCACGTCAAATATAAAAAACAAAAAATAGGAAAATAATAAAATATTTTTATTTTTAGCGTTGTCGAATATGTTCACAAGAATTCGTTGTTATTGTATTACTTGGAGTAGAAGCCGAAGAATCTGTACTCTCATGATAATCATTTTCTAAATCCTCTTTTGACGTCAAATCAGCAGTAGAAAGTTGTTGATTGCCGAAAGTATTTGAAATATTTGAGGAAGATATTTTACTAAAATTAAAAAAATAAGTTAGATCTCAATAAACCCTGGGGACAGAGAGAATCGGAGCTTAAAATGGGAGTATCCTAAATAGGAGTTCCGATTAGGCAGTTCCCTCGCTCAATGGTCAAGCAGAGTAAAAAGCTTATATGGAACTAATTTAGGGGTATAGTGATTGAAAGAATCGTAGCTTATAATAGGGGGTGGGGGTATCAAAAATAGGAGGAGTATTTAGTAGCGCTCACCCTTTAATTGGCCAACCAAGCTAATTAATATACTCATTCCCCAATTGATAAAAATCAAAACTATACCTTGTCCTTTTCGAAATACACTTTCTATAACAATAACCAACAACAGTAAAAATCACAGACAAAAGAAAAATCAAGGCAATAACAAAATGCATAAAACCATAAATTAAATACTTAAAAAATAAATTTTAAAAATCAAATTTTAATTTTCCAAAACTTGTTGGCGAACATTTAAACCAAACCCTCTTTCATCTGTAACTACAAGAGTAAGCAACGATTGAAGACAGAGGGCAATAAATGAATTTACACCGAAAACAAGTCCATAGCTTTCACATAACATCTTTTTTGCTATATTCCATCTATTTTATAAAAATATAAAGGATTAATCGTTTAATTTATAAGGGATTAAATATTTAAATTGCCTCAAGGCATAAATGTAAGCATAATTTTTAAAACGTTAAAAAGTATAGGCATTAGAGTGGGAGGCATGCCCTGTGGCTAAAATTTTCCTGACTATTACTGGGTGAGTCAAAACCCGATTCCCAGTCTTTTTCGATTCGAACCCCTTCATAAGAAAAATTTGAAAACCCGACCCGAAACCACGATCAGACTTTGTTTTTCTCAACCCGGCCCATACTTGCTATGGTTATTTTAATAAAACTTACTGGGCAATAGTAATCATGACTTGATACAAAGATCTATAGCCAATATAACATAAATACATTATCCAAATAGACTCAGTGTTTGCATAAATAATAAGCATTAAAGCATCAATTGAAGAGATTAATACAAGAGCTATTTCTCCCCATTTGTCCCAATCTAACGGAAATGCATTTAATGCCAAGATTGCCAATGTTGCTGTAGCAGTATAAGTAGCTTCAGCAAATCCATTAAACGGACTTTGACCATTCTCTCCTTTTTGTACTTCACCCCACAATGTCTGTGAAAAGAGGGCAACCTAACAAAAAAATTTTTAAGAAAAACATTTTTAATAAGATTTCTTTTACCTGTAAACTCATACAGGTTGTCATAGCCCACCAAACAGACCATTTTCTGATGTGTCCAACACTATAAATTTTAACAAATTCTGAGTGTAATCTTCGAGTTCGAAATTGTAGATATTGTGAATAATTTAATGGAATGTCCTTCTTTTCGGAAGAATTAATATTGTGAATTTTGTTGGCTAAAATGAAGAAAACTTTAAAAATAAATTTAAAAATTAATAAACATTTAGCCTCAAGCATTCGCGTAACCATAACTTTCCAATGCACTCTTGGAAGAATAAAACAAATAATTAGCACAAAACAAGGCATTATAAGAGCAATTATATTTAAAGTCCGAAGATCACTCAGATGAGATAGCACCAAAAATTGGGCGAATAAATACCCTGTAGTACGCCCTGCCATAGTACCGGCTCTTGTCCAACTTGTTAAACTAAATAATTATTAGAGGGAATTAAATAAAATTTAAATTTCACCTTCTAAATTGTTCTTTCTCCAAACGAGCATAAATATAAGAAAAGAAAGCAATCTCTGAAGCAGAAGCTATTCCGTATGAAATTTGTCCAATAATTTGTGAGATAACAGAACCACCAAAAACAAGAGTAGAACGAAAAACAATTTGTCCAACAATTTCAACAAACATTGTTGGTTTGTATAAAAACTTAAATAATTAAGTTTAAAATGATATTAAAATTGTAAAAACATTTTCAAAAACATTTGAAAACATTCCTAAACATGTGTTAAAGACAGATGTTTAAAAAACATGCACAAAAACATCAAATACAAACATGTTCAAACAAAAACATAAACAAAATATCTAAAAAATATATTTAAACATGTTTAAACCAACAAAAACATATACAAAAACATTTGAATACAAAACATTTCTAAACAAAAACATGCACAAAAACATTTAATTACAAACATGTTTAAACAAAAACTTTTAATCACAAACATGCTTAAAGAAACACATACAAACATCTAAAAAATATATTTAAACAAAACATGTTCAAACCAATAGAAACATGCACAAAAACATTTAAATACAAAACTTAAACTAATAAAAACATGCCATAACATTTAAAAACAAAAATTTTAAGTTTGTATAAATAAAAACATACCAAATCAGTAAAAAGAAAAATAGGTACAAGAGCAGTCATATATGCATAAGGAGTATAGGGATAAATAACTCCAGTAATTTGGTCAGCAGTCAAATTCAAATATTCAGTTTGATATTTAAAAAGCTGAAATATAAAATTAGTTTTTAAACACAAAATAAGCTCACATAAGGTTCCCCAACTTTAATTTCCTTCACAAGAGAATAAAAACATAGAAGGGCTGGAAGCATTGTTATTTGCCAATTCTTGGTGTTTTTGTTTATTTGTTTTAATCTAGTCGAAGCTGATTGTGAAAAGTCTATTGAAAGAGTTGAAATTGAAAGGCGTTGGGCTACAAATTTGATTAATTAAAAAATATTTTTTTAAATTACTTGATTGGGAATTTGAAAGGTTTTGATGAGCATCCTCATTGTTTTCGGCATTTTCGAGATTACAAGTACTTTCGCTATTATTCATAGTGTGTTAAATAGGTGTAAATATGTACTAATAATCTAAATTCTAAAAAGAAATTAAGAGGCATGAAAAAAAACAAATCAATTGGTCAAAGTTGAAAACCTTAGGTTAGCTATTTGTATGCCTAAATAAATGCAGTTGCAAATTGATTTAGATAAGACTAGAATGGTGGTAAGATGAAAAATGTAGGAAAGTAAAATGTAGGTCGGAGGGCAACAATTTAAACAAAATGAATGGGAAAATATTTGAATGTTGGAATGAGGGAATTATTTAAAAATATCAAGAGATGGGGAAATTAGATAAAGGATTAAATTAATAAAAATACTCAAATCACAAAAATAACAAATCCCTTATCTACTCAAATCTTTAATCCAGAATAAGATTCTCCTTATTTCTTACAATCTGATCATGTTTAAGGTCTCGATCACTTTATAAAAATAAACGACAACGAGTCTATTAAGGTGAAAAATCAGTGTTATACAATCATTATTTATTTTCTCATTTTATATTCAGGATGACGAGATAAAAAATAAATAATTATAAACAGAGAATGATGTGATGGTGCCGGCAAGTCGTAATTGATAAAGGAAAATGGAAAATTAAAAATGTCAGCGATAGGCGACAAATGGTGGCTCGTGACCGCAATGAAGGGTGACGGGTCATTCTGGATGATAATTATTTTTTTCTTTTCTTATTTGAAAAAAGTGAAAAAATAAAGCTGTGTAACACAAAAAGTCTATGTTATACAATCATTATTTTATCATTTTATTTTCAGGATGATGAGTGAAATAATTAAAAAATAGCAAAAAAATAAATTAAAATAAAAAATGACATCAAATTTTACATCAAATTTGGTTCAAAATGACGATAAAATTTGGTTTAATAAGAGATCAGATTTTGGTTCAAATATTATGTGCATAATTTAATATTAAAGCTTACCTTTCGGTTTATGGCCAGAATTAACCTTAAAAATCGATGATTGAAAAAAAATTAAAAAATAAAAACTGAGGTATTTACCTCAAATTTTAATTTTATAATCTTAGAAGCTTTATAATTATGTTTCAGTTAAAAACTATAGGAGTGAAACATGTTAAATGAGAATTTTTTGTAACTGCAGAATTTCTGTACCTTCAGAAAAATTTATTTTTTATTGTATTACTGAACGTGTTAAAATTCTATAAATTGTCCAGTACTTAAATCATTGTATGCCGAGCTCTGGGTGGAGTCAATTAAGTTTAGCACGTCATTTTTATGTCCGTTGATCACGCGGTAACGGCTGTCACAAAATTATGAAAACTTACAATCTCATATTTTAAAGTTATTTTTTTTGCTGGATTAAAAATTTGAATATTAATTCCCTCATTATATTCTTGCAAAAAAAGATTATGTATATGATAAATCAAAACAGAATAACCAAACAAAAATATATTTTATGGAAAAATAATTATCACGAAATTGTTTTTAACACGAAGGAAATGAACTATTAAAATGGGAAATTCCCAGAAATTGAATTTATTATCTTGAACAAAAGACAAATTATTTTATTAGGGGTTTTACATAAAATCTGTGCTTAAACATAAAAATATGCACAAAAATTATTTAAAAAATTAGGTAAATTTTAAAAAATTATTTGTCTAAAAAATATTAATAATTATTATAAAACTGTGTGGTCGTTGCGCGACCTTGCAATATATTTTTTTAAATGACGTGCTGGCGCAATAATTTTTTATAAACTTTTTTCTACGCAGTTGTTGAATGATTGCTTTCTCAAACGTTTTTTCTACTTAAGCTGTAATATTTTTAACAAAGGGTCACACAATTTTAATTTATTCACGAGGTATACTAATAAATGTTAAATTATTTAGTACTTATTATGATGTAAGGCATAAAAGTCACGTTTTAATAAAAAGATCTAATCGAGAAATGTTATGAATTATAAGTATCTCATTATAAGACACCTTCTTAGCAGAGCTGTTTCGAAACTGAAAAATCTTCGACGAAAGAATTCCAAAAATATGAAATCGAAAAAAATAACGTCGAAAATCGAATGTCAAAATTACGAAACAGCTCTGCCCTTAGGGCTATAAAATCATGATTGGATTGGATGCATGATGAGACGGAATGTGTGATGGGATGATGGATGGAATGTCATGCTGGATGTCTTGGGCTCAGGATAACGAAAGGATGGGATGATGGGATCGCGCTAAGGCAATTCGCCACCCAATGGCCAACCAACTCTGAAATCTTAAATGGTGGAGAGGCTCTTATAAAGAGGTCAGACTATATTCAAAATATTATCTGTTAAAGTTAAACTGATTTAGCTTTACATTTAAATAAGTACACTCTAGTAATTACAAATTTATCTCAACAACTTTAAATAAAAACATATTTTGAAGATAAAAAAGGTTCAAAAATATTTGTTGAGAAGAAATGTTTATTTGTTATAATTTTAAAGATGTTTAAAATAAAAGGAGCAAAACATAAAATCCTACTAAAATAATTAAAACAAACAAATTAAGCATCTAAAAAGCTTAAAACTTGTAAGCTAATTATATAACGTAACAGTTAATGTTTAAAGTAAATAAACAAATAAAAAAACAACTTAAATTTAAAACGATAATAGGCTATTTCTAAAGTAACTTTTTGAAAAATATTTGTAAAAAAGACTAAAGTTTAAAATAAATTTTGGTTTAGAAAGGTCTGAAAATAATATTTAAAAAATTAAAATAGGATTATTTTTTTCTAAAAATAAATTTAAAATGATTTTTGTAAAAAATATTTGATTAAATTGCAATATTAAATGAGACAACAATCCAAATGTGTGTGAATAATTATTTTATTGCTTCTTTATCAAAACAAAAAGCCTAAAATAGAAATAAATTCTTTATTGTTTTTGTTTAATTTTTTAAATTTATTGTTGGGTTTACAAATTAAATTTGAAAAATTGTTAAAATTAATTAGCTGAAATAAATTAATGATAAAGATAAAGATAGAGAAATATAGGTAAAAGTTCTTTAATATGATTGGTTAAAGATTTTATGATAGTCTAAAGATTTAAGCCAGGTGAATCATCATCAAAATCGAAAATATTTTTAGGGAAAAGAATAAATTTAAATAATATCCAAAAGGCTTAAAAATAATAGAAAGTCTCCATGGAAAATTCTCAGGTTTTAATTTATATATTATTTGCTGTGGGTTAATTCTTGCTATAAGGCATGAAACGAACCAAGTTCTTTAAGGCATTGTAGATGCTCCCCGCCTAACGAATTTGTTTCTTTTCTCTCTATAGAAACTTCGGCATAATTCTTCTTAATGCTGCCGGATGAATAATTTTTTTACACTTTATGTTTTAGAGTTAGTCCTATTTTAACTCAAAGGATAAGCAAATAGAGAAGCCAATTATCCACTTGAGGATATAAAAATTATTTTAAATAAAATCCAAAAATATTCCAATCATTCTTGAATCATTTTGTAACAAACTTCCAAAAAACTCCGACCAACATAAAAACAGCATTGTTGGGCACTTCACTTAAAGGCATTTGCATTTTTTGGACTCCTTTATTCATTAAATATTTCAAAACCTTAAAGTTTAAATCAGAATTGCTAACAAAAAATTAAAAATTATTAATCATTTCAATATTATTTAAAACAATAAATGTTTGTTTGACTTTTTACAAAAAATAATTTTATTAAATTTTAAAAATGATTAATATATTTTTTGAATGAAATACTTTGTGACATTTAAAATATTTTAAAGAAATTGGTTATAAAGAAAAAATAAAATATCGTTGTTTAATCATATTCATTATACCAACATTTATTTTTAATTTTTTTAAATTTATTTCTTTTTATTTTTAATAAATTTTATTAGATATTAGGCCTTCAAAATTAAGAAATTTATCAATTCTAGAATAAAATAAGTTTAATAATTTTGAAATAAAATCTTGAATCCAATTTTAATTTTCTCCAATATCAACAAAAATTCCAATAGGCAAAAAAATTTTTCTAACTCATTCACAAATCAGGGTATGCTTCGCCGAATTTTAGTTTTTTTTTGGTGTTTGTCTTTCGCCTTTTGCTTTTTAAATTGCCTTTCGGTCTTCTCTTTTTAAAATCTGCTTCGGCAAACCACTGATGCAAATATCTCGGTTTATATTTATGATTTTGTCTGATATAAGTGTCCTTTACTGGGGGGACTATCTTATTGTAGGATAACTAAAAAATATTTTATTACCATTTTCATTTATTTTTCTACTATTTCATGCTTTTTGCCCTTTTTCAAAACTTGAAATCACTTAAAAAATTTTTTCGTTAAAAAAGAATCATCATCAATCCCTCTCCATTCCTTACCATTTTCTTCGCCTACTTACCTAATCTCTATTAGTAAATACTTCTTTGCCCTTTATACACAAACTTCAATTAATTTTTCAATCAGCAAAAAAAGAACATTCATTTTATTTTTTATTTTTACGAGGTTGGTTGCAATCAACTAAATAAAAAATAAATATAAATTACTTTTCTAATTCTCTTTTTATTTTTATCTATTTTCCAAGTTTAAGAAAATTTCATTTTTAATCCTCTTAAATGAACAAAAACAATTATCTTAAACACACAATTATTCAAGTTCAAAAAATAAAAATGTTGTTTTGATATTTTTATAGAAATGTTGTTTTGATATTTTTATAGAAATGTTGTTTTGATATTTTTATAGAAATGTTGTTTTGATATTTTTAAGTTAAAATATTGAAACTTTTAAGTTAAGAGTTAAGAATGTAAATTATTTAAAAATTAGTATAAATACTAGAGACAGGAAAAATAGCATTTTCGAGATCCCGTAGAAGAATTAAGTTTCAAAAAATTCGAACGGGAGGGATGGGGGAGGATCCTACGGGATTAATACCTGAATCTGATAAATCCTGTAAATCCGGATTAATCCGTAAAACCCTCCGGGACGGGATCCTGTAAAATCCCGGAGGTCTTCTGAGAGGGTCTTTTGGATCCTGTAAATCCCTTAAATCCCGTGCTTATCTTTAGTAAACACATTATTTGCTCATTAATGCTTTTTTAATTAACCGGCTGGCAGTACCGACTATTTTAAAAAGAAAAACGGGGTGGGCTAATTTTAAATTTATTTTTTCTCTCTTAAAGTTGTTAAAAATATCATTAGTTTTTACAAAAAATTACTATTTTTGATCGCATTTTTAAAATTTTATTTACACAAATTATTTATGCAAAATTTGTTTTTAGTCTGATAAAAATATGGAGGAATAAATTATATTCACTATAATTTAATTTTAGTCATTCCTTATTCAAAAATTATTTTAAAAAATTAAATTTTTATTTCTTTAAATTAATTTTTACGTTTCTTTTTCTATTTAAAAAATATTATTTAATATTTATCAATTTCTAATCGAATATTTTCAAAGAAAAATTAAATGCGCAACAAACTGAGACATTAACAAAATCATTTTAAATGAAATTATTTCCCCATTTTTATGTTTTTCTAAAGCATTTTAAACTTTAAAAAGATTAATTGAAATTAAATTAACCTTTAATATTCTATTATTTTAGTTCTTATAAACCAGAGTTTTTAAAAATCAGAATATTTTAAATATCATAATATTTTTAAATCAGAATTTAAAAAAAAATTCAGAATTAATTATTTGTCTGGTCGGTGTTTTGGTAAGACCGTGTTTTGGAAGTCTTTGTTTTACTTCACTAAGTTTTTTCTATTCATACCAAAATTAAGTTGTTTTTTCTACGTTTGAGAACCTTCTCTATTTTCCTAAATGAAAATATATTTTTTTTCACAAAATTTCAATTTAAAATTTAAAAGAATTAAGGGTGAAAAGGATATAAAAATTGAAATTAAAAGAATAAAAGAGAGAAGAGGCAATTTTTGATTGATTTTGTTTTGTTGAGTTTGGACTTGTTTTTCCCTACGGGGCGCCGTCGTTACTTGCGCATTATGCGTTCAAATAAAGTTTGTCTTGAATAAACAAAAATTACTACGAGTCTTTTTTTAATTCAGTTGAATTTATTAAAATATTATTTCTATATTTTATATTTTGATCAATTTATTTCAATCAGACTTTATTATAAAATGCCATCCTTGGAGCTAAAAGTGGGTATCCTTGTATTGTCTTAGAGGTCATTGTTTAGCCACCTTCAACTAGAGATCGGAACTGGCAGGTCATACGAGAATCAAGATTGATATCTTCAATAGACCTCGATGATTGAGATTTTGGACCGAGAGTTCGTCTCGATCCGATCTCTACTTCCCACTACTTTAGATCTGTGGGCAAACCTAATTTTAAAAAGCGTATGAGGTTTGACTGTAATAAAAGCACTAATTTTGTATAAAATCTTTTTCTAATTTTAAGTAAAATGAAAATATTTATTTTATTATTCTTATTCTTTTTAACAATTCCTTCACTAATATCTGCCTGTTTTTCTTCCGGAAATCCTGCTAAAGGCAACCCGGAAACCGAGAAACTTACAGAAAAACCAACACAAACAACAAAAACAATTAAAGCAACCACAAATCAGAATAAATTAAATGATAAAAGTGAGAATGAGGTAATTTTGGGTGTAAAATAAATTAAATATAGTATTCGCGGAACAGAAATTAATAAATATATTTTCCCCTTTTCTAAGAAAGTTTAAATTCTTTAAATTTAAAATTCAAGGTCATTCCTACAGAAAAAGTTGATCAAAGTTTTGAAGTTGATAAAGACTTTGTTTTGGTGAGAAATTAAAAAAATTTTTATTAAAATGTCGGAAATTCAATTAAATTTTAAAGGATTATTTAAAAGAATTTGGACATTTACCAAAAGAAACGGGAGCAAAAGAAGAAAATATAACTGAGGAGCTTGAATATGGAATTAAGTAAAGAATATTCTTATTTAAAAATATTAAATTCTGAAACACACGTAGAGCACTCTTTATTAGCAGTGCTTTCCTGTGTTAAAAAAAGGAATAGATTCCTGGAACAGCAGTTAAGGAACTACCAAGAATTTAAGGATAATTATAGGGCACTCCTTGGGGGCACTTATTAGCATTACTTTTCCCTGTTCAAGAAACCGCTTCGTCCTGAAACGATTCTGCAACCACCAAGACCCTGAACCGCGAAACCATTTTATTATCGGATACTCCTTCAACCGTTCCAGGAGTAATCCTAAACTTAAAGAGAGTTTAAAATTTTTATATTAAAGGCACTTCCAAGAATTTATGAATATTCCACCTAAAGGTATAATTGATTTGCCTACTTTAGCAAGAATGAGTTGGAAACGTTGTGGAAATTTAGATAAACCAATTAATGGTACAAATTATAAGTTTAGAAATTAAATAATTAAAAAAATTTTAAAGATCCTCATATTTGGGAAAAAACTTCTCTCAATTGGGCAATTAATAATTATCCAAACACAGGATTCCCAATTTCTTTACAACAATTAAGGTAATTATAAAATTAAACTTCATTAAAAGATACTCCCAGTATTTAAATTTGATTGATGTTCACTTTCTATTTAAATTACTCTCATTATAAGGTCCTTCTTGATACACCTATTTAAGAATTGCCCCTTATTTAAGGCTCCCTCCTTATAAGGTCCGTTTTTATCATTCCCAAGAGGGTATCTAAAAGTAATTATAGATTATAGTAATTATAGTATCTAGAGGTAATCATAATTATATCTTGATTCATTTTTAAAATATGTATAAATTTTATTTTTTAAAGAGGCCTAATTAAACAAGCATTCAGTGCCTGGGAAATTGTTATAGCTATAGACTTTATGGAAGTTGAAGATATTAATGATGCAAATATTCTATTTTCATTTGATGAAGCTAATAAACACCAATCAAAGACTGGTTTAAAAATTTTTAAATAATTTTTCTAAATAAATTAAAAGGGCTTGGAATAGCAACTGGAACAGCTGGACCTTTAAGCAATATTTGGTTAAGTAAAAACCAAAATTGGTCTATTTTTCAAACACAAGAAGAGGTAAATATTAAATAGAATACAGTCAGATCTCGATTTTAAATACACCCTTGGAACTGAAAAGTGTGTTTGTAATATAGAAGTTTATCTCTTGGTGGGTGAATCTTGTGATGAACACTTGCTAGGCACACCTCTAGCTCTCTTTAATGTGCATTTGCATTTCGCCTTTTTAAAATCCGTTTCGGCACATTATTGGTGTCTAGTGTTGGGTTATTTAAAATCGAGGGCTGAATATGATAAATAAAATTAATTTAAATTTTTAAGGGAAATGTTGACATTTTTCTGGTAAATTTTCTAGTAAAACATTCTAGATTATAAATTTATTTTAGACTTTAATACACGAAATTGGACATTCTCTGGGTCTTGAACATATTGGGTAATTTCACTAATAAAATTTAATTTAGATAAATCTAAAGAGATCCAAATTCTGTAATGTTTTCAATGCTCGAAAGAAGTCCAGGGGAGCAATTACCGGTTATTTCAAGTGATGATGTTACCAGACTAAGGACCCTTTATGGTAACTAGTTGAAGAGTTTGAATTAAACTCAAATTAAAATCAGAAACCTTTCTCCCTGCCGAATTGGACAAAACATCACAAAAATATAATTCTATGGCAACACCCAGAAGTGTATGTTTAAATTTAAATATTTTGTGTGTAAATTTATATTTCTGTTCCGCGAATGTTTTTTAAAATTAAAAAATTGAAAAAATTTATTTCAAGCTGCCTTCTCGTCCTGCTGGAAAGGATATGGCAGAAGTATGTCCACATACGATTACTGCTGCTACTAATGGTGATAAAATAGATAATATTAAATAGATAAAAAAGTCATACATCCATTTTAGATACACCTTCTAATATATAGATACACCTTAATTTAAGGGTACTCTCTCTCTCTATTTAAGATACAACTCTATTTAACAACCATCTTTTAAGTATTACCCGCCCTTCCATTTAAGATACGCCTTGTTATAAGCGTTATCTCCTATTCTAAAACCAAACACTCTATCTATGGTGATGAGCGTTACCCCTGTTGATTATGAGCGTTACCCCTGTTCAAGATAACCGATTTAAGCGATATCTTCTATTTAACAAACACCCCATTATAGGAGAAAATTTTTCAACCTCCTAGGGGATGTTTAAAAATGACTGTATTTATTTTTTAAGTTTTACCCGGAATGGTTGTTGCTTTCAATGGACAATATACTTGGACAATCAAGAAGGGTAATATCACGAGTGGACCAACTTTAATAAGAGACGTAATTTAAAATCTATTTAATTAAGAAATTTTTTTGTTTAAAGAGATTCCCAGATGCCCCAGAGTTTATTAATGCTAGTTTTAGTACTAGTATAATAACAATTCTAATTCAAGGTCATACATTGTTTGGTTATAATTATGATGAAAAGCATGACAAATTTACGTAAATAAAATTAGATTTTTTTAATTTAAATTTTAAAGACGTGCCAAAACCTACCCTAAAATGTTACATAATCGAATCCTTTTTTATCCAACTGGTGCTTTTCCACTTTTAAACGAAAGCATTATTTTAATTAATGGTAAAGTATATGCTACCTATAATGTTATTAAGAATGAACCACATATGGTTAGTTTAATTTAAAAAATTATTTGATTGTAATTGTATATACCTTTAGACAGCTATAAAATACACACTATAGTTGATTAAAATTTGGTTGTTTACTCAGTGAGAGGTCTCTTTATTTAAGAGTGGTACTCTTTGCCTCTGTTGAGGGGTACCCAGCTTAATCCTTATATTTATATCTCGCTTAACGATACCCTCATTAGTATCTATCGAGGGTTACTCCTCAATCTCTACATTAACGATAACTTCTATTCACGATACACCTCGTTATATGATATAAAATAAGTGAGGTCTGACTAATAAAAACTTAGATGTATTTTTTAGCTTGGCAATTTGGAAGAACTTTATCCAAATTTACCCGATGGACTTTTATCTGGTATCCCAGCAACACCAGATTTCTCTCTATATTATATGCTAACTGCAAATTTATGTAAAAAAAATATTTTTAAATTTAAATTTAAAAATTTTTAAAGCCTTTGTTTACAACACACAGTCATTCCGATTAGTAAGTACCCAAACAATTGGTCAATTTATTGAGTGTGAAAAAACGGGTGTTAATCTACTTTTACAACAATTCAATTCTTTTAATGCTCCAATACCACCACAATTTGTAAATTTTAATTTTTAAATTTAATTTTAAATTAAAATTTATTTACCATAATTTAAAGAGAAATGAATTTCCTCAGCATCATAACAGTCCACGGTTGACGTAAAAAAATTTTTTTTTATTTTTTTATTCTAAGACAGTTGAAGCTCAGTCGTAGTTAGTCCAATACTCCTCGAATTAAAATAAATTTTTTAAAATATGGTTGGCCAATCTTGTCCTCTATTAAGTTACAGGATAGCCGCTGGGCAAGATTGCTGCCTACTCCCTATACGACTCCTACTCATTTATACGACACCTAACTTAATTATAAGATACCCTCTATATTAGACATACATATTTCATTTTACGCTGGTGGGGAAGCTGTCTAAGTGATATTTTCTATTTAAGACACACCCTCATTATAAGAGACAATTTTTCGGGGCCATGGGTCCATCTTAAAATGAGATTTGTCTGTAAATACAAATAAATACCTATAACCTTTTTTAATTTCTTAATAGAATTAACAATAATTTGCCACTTGGTATGCGCTTTGTTTAAATGAATTAATAATGAGAGGAAATTTATAAATTGTTTTATTATAATAAATTTTTACACTGTACGTAAATATTTTACATAAATTAATTATCATTTATTTGATTATATAAAAGCAATTTTAATTACATAAAATGGTTAAAATGAATATATTTAAAGAAAATTATGATTTTTAGAATTATATATTACAGATCGGACCGAGAGGATCGCGAAAAAATTTTGAATTTCAAGATCAAGATTTTTCGAGATATTAACAATAAATTGCCACTTGGTATGCGTATCCTCTTCGGTGCCAAAAAATCGAAAAGATGGTGTTGGATTAAGAGGATCTCTGTGGATTAAGAGGACCTTAGGGGATTAAAATATATCGGGGAATTAAGAATATATCGGAGGATTAAGAAGATTTGGTAGGTTAAGGGGATATTTATAGATTAAGAGGATATCATGGAATTAAGGGGATACGTCTCGGTGACAAAAATCTTCTGCTCATCTATGCATCTTCTTTATTTATGTACACAACAGAGGTAGTTGTTGTGTCTTTAAAGAACAGATTATATAGCCAATTAAATTCATCTTTTAATGCCAAATTGTGTGCAGAACTTAAATAAATAAATAAAAAATAATAGCAATTTTTGGCCTGGTTTCAGTCAAAAAAGTGTCTATAAGAAGCTCTAATATTTTTCAATATACAAAAATTTTAAAGAAATCAAAGATTTTTTGAATCATTAATTAACTAAAGTGTTGATTTTTGGAGGTTGATATTTTTGAACACTTTGAGGTAAAGCTGAATTAATTTGTTGTGAAATATTCTGAACATTTGTCTTATTTATATTTGTTGGAGAGGAAGAATTGCGAAATAACCAACGAAATTCTGATTTAATAGCCAAGCGATGTTCAGTACTTTAACGAAAAAATGTCTCAAAAATTTTTAAAAATCTCCTAACCTAACAACAAACAAAATTGGGACTTCCAAACTTGAACTTAATGAGGATATGCAATTAATAGCACATGTTATATATTGTAAATCTTCGTCACTAAACTTGTACGAAATCCGCATTTTTATATTATAAGCAATTGAAGTAAATGCATATCCAACAATTTGGATTCCCATAATTAAAGATAAAGTTTTATAAATGGCTTTTCTTTGAACAATAGCTAAATAAAAGATAAAGTTTAAAAGAGTTATAGAGTAAAAATATAGTCGAGAAAAGATACCCTCAAGTTTAAATAAGTTAAAATTAGATTGAAATCTGGGTGGGAAAGCTGGCAATAACTACCATTTAGGTGGGAAAGCTGACAATAACTACCATTAGGACAAAAGGTGGGTGTTTATAATTTATTATTAGAGAAGGTGAAAGCAGCGCCTCAATAGCTCAGTCGGTTCTTTGAGCAATGCCTGCTTAATTCTGATACAGTTTTTACATATTAAATTATGTCTTATAGTGAGATTCAACAGAATTTTACTATTAAACATTTAGTACCTTTTCCTTTCAGTTGGTCATAAAATAGCTTGAAAAACATTAAAATATAACAGAGCAGGGTTAAACCAATTAATACAACTTGTACTTCCTGAAAAATATTCTGACCATCATTGCCAACCAAATCAGCGAAAAAGCATTGGACATTTCTAAGATACAAGACTTAATATACCTAAGACATTTTGACTTACAAATAAGGGCCCTGTATAGTAGTGTTAATGACAAATGCCAGAAAAAGTAGAGGAAACGATAAAGATACAAGATACATTAATTTAAGGTAATGCTTCTCACTTCTGGTTGAATACCTAAAAATTATTATACAATTAAGTTGCCTAATTATTTAAATAAGTAACCAAATAGGCAGGAAAATAGCCAACATTCTATCAATACCAATTATAAACATTAAAGAAAAAACATTCAAACAGCCCCCAACAGGTATTATTTGGATTAAAGCGCAATATAAACGAGGTATTTTTCCAGATCCAGGAAGCATAAATATAGCAAATGGAAGCAATATTTGGATTTTTGATAAAAGAGAACAAACGGCATAAATACCTAGTAATAAATGGCAAGTCCCATGTAAACGTCTTAAAATTTAAGAAGGTGTATTAGAGATAATTTAACTTTTCCCTACTTTTGTTTAATAGTTGCAATGATTAGAAACGCAAAAAGAACAGTTCCGACTTGATCAACACCAGTATTAATAATCCATGTTGTTCTTACTAGAGGAGATGATCTTGTATCAGACATTTTTGTCTTGTACGAATTTTTATCAGAGAATAAGGGAATCACAATATGCTTCTCTCTGGCCTAAAGTTTGGCTGTATCGGGATACCAATCGGGAAGCCTAATATGTATTTTATTTCAGAATCCCAATATTGCCCAACTCTATAAATCACAAAATTTTTAGTCAGACTAATTATGAATTTTAAAACATAAATAAATTAATGAAAGAAATTTCCGTTAATTTAAAGAAAATTTTGTATTCAATTATAAAATTATTAGATAAATATCGTGATTAAAGTTTCCTTTTTTATTATTAAGAATACAAAATATATGTTTATAAATTGCCTTAATTGAGCTATAATACAATTTTTTTAAAATCTTTTGTTTAAAATAATTAGTTAGACTTTTTATAGAAATTAGAAAAAATTTTTCGTTAAACAAAGAAAATTATAAAACAAAGAAAACAAAGAATATTAAGCTTATTAATTAAATTAAAGTTTAAAATAAAGGGCGGAAGCCTTTTTAAAAGTTATTTAATTTTTTTATTAAACAAAAAAAATTTTCTTAATTTAATACAAAAAGATGCTGGGCTATAGCTATTTCCCTCCTTCAGTAGTCCAAAAGGTTATTCGGCGCCTGGGGGCGAACCCCCTTATTCGGCGGCTGGGGGAACCAGCATCTTCAGTAGATCGGACTGATGTTTAAAATTACCATTACACCACGTAAAACCCCCCATTATACCTTTTAGTTATTAAATAACGTACAATTAAGGCAATATTGTTTGTTGTATTTTTAGTTATAAAAAAGGAAATTTTAATCACGATATTATTTGCTGCTTTCAAACTACGTTAATATCAGGGGTCTGCCGGATTTTAAAAAGCGAAAGAAATATTCAAAAATTAAGTTAAAATTGAACGACGAACGACGAAACACCGGAAAAAGGCGGAAATGGCATATTAAAAATTTTTTTTAAATTTATTTTTCTGATTCATTTTAAAATTTATACAAGACAATATCTAATATAATCTTAAGCGAATGAAAATTGGAGGAAGAAAAAAAATTTTTAATTTAATAATCTGTTTTACTTTATCTCATTATTTTCTACAATATTTGTTATTTGTTGTTTTAAATAATCAGAACCATTTTAAAAATAATATTTAGCATGTTTATTTATGGAATGACATTATTTTTGTAGTATCTTTTCGTGAAAATATTTAGGAAATATATAAAACACAAGATTGAGGTGTGTTTCGATTTACAGTCAAAATTCCGATTCCGATGAAACACTAATAATAGTTATATAAATAATATATTAGAGCTTTAATAAAAGTTTTGAGAATTTTTTGGGTCTGGTTACAGTTAAAATAAAATAATGTATGAGAGAAGCTCTAATATTCTTTGATATACAGAAATTCTAAAGAAATTTGTTTGTGATTAATTTATTTGAACTAAAGTGTTGACTTTTGGAGGTTGATATTTTTGAACAAAATTTGTATTAATTTGGCTTGTAATATTCGGAATATTATTTGTATTTGTCTGAAAAGAATTGCGAAATAGCCAACTAAATTCTGATTTAAAAGCCAAGCGATGTTCAGTACTTTAATAAAAAAATGTCTCAAAAATTTATTTTAATCCTCTAACCTAACAACAAACAAAACTGGGACTTCTAAACTTGAACTTAATGATGACATAACATTAATAGCACATGTTATATATTGTAAATCGTCTTCACTAAACTTGGACGAAATCCGCATTACTATATTATAAGCAATTGAAGTAAGAGTATACCCAACTATTTGGATTGCCATAATTAAAGCTAAGGTTCTGTAGATGGCTTTTCTTTGAGCAGTAGCTAAACAAGTAAATTTAGGATAAAGGGAGGCTCGACTGGATTTTATTAAATAATTACCTTTCCCTTTCCATTGTTCATACAATAATTTAAAAAACATTAAAATATAACAAAGCGAGGTTAAGCAAATTAATACAAGTATTATTGATTGTATAAGATTCTGATCATCACTGGCAGTCCAATCTGTGGCAAAGCATTTGACATTTCTAAAATAGAAGGCTTCAAATAATAGCAAAATAGAAGGGTATCGAAGCTCGATAAAGAATAGAGTGGTACAGAAGAGTTGCCCTACCCTCTCCCTAAGATTTGTTGGGAATGTGATCAATTAACTCAATTAACTGTCAATTAACTTACATGAAAGGGTCTTGGATAACTTTTTTAATGGCAAATCCTAAAAGGAGTAGAGGGAACCAAAATGATGCAAGATACATTATTTTTAGGTAATGTTTATCACTTCGAGTTGAATACCTGAAAATAGGAATAACTTATAATTTATCTAATTAATTAATTAACCAAAGAGGCATGAAAATAGCCAACATCCTATCCGCACCAATTACAAGCATCAAAGAAAAAACATTCATAGAACCACCAACAGGTATTATTTGGATTAAAGCGCAATATAAACGAGGTATTTTCCCTGATCCAGGAAGCATGATTAAGGTAAAAGGAAGCAATATTTGGATTTTTGATAAAAGAGAACAAACGGCATAAATACCCAATAATAAATGGCAAGTACCATGCAAACGCCTTAAAGTATGAGAAGGTGGATTAGAGATCATTTAACTTTTTCCTACTTTTGTTTAATGGTTGTAATAATTAAAATAGCAAACAGAACAGTTCCAATTTGATCAACACAAGTATTAATAACCCATATTGTCCTTACTAGAGGAGATTCTCTTGCTTCAGACATTTTTTCTTTTAGTTAGGTTTTTATTTAAAAATTTAATTTAATGTTAATAAAATAATGAAAAAATTTGCTTTAATTTAAAAGAAATTTTGTATTTAAATATAAAATTATCTAGATGGATTCCGTGATTAAAATTGCCTTTACTAAAAAATTTTTAATAATTTTAATTTTCTAAAGGACATGTAACATGTTAGAAGAGTTAAGGACTAGTTAATGAAACTTTTATTAAACCTCCAATTTTATTCACGAACATTAAAAAGCTTTAAAAATACAAAAAGTCATATGAGAGTCTACATGGCATCATGAAAAAATTTAAGTTAAAGGATAAATATTGTATTCAAATAATTGCATTCCGTGATTAAAAGTGGCATTTTATTAAAAATTAGAGAACAAATGGCATAAATGCCTAGTAATAAATGCCGAATTATTATTAGGCATTTAACCGAATGCCCTCTTTAACCAGGCATAGGCATTCGACTAGAGTAAGTTAATTTAAAAACGGCCGGGCATTCAACTAAATTTTAGTATTTTATTTAGAATAATTAATTAGTCTAATTTTTCTAGAAATTAAAAAAATTAATAAAAAGAAAATTATCCTTTTTTTAGTACCAAAGTATCAGGTGCTTTTTTTAAGTAAATTTTTAATACAATTTTTTAAATTTTAACACGAAAGGCGGAAGTTAATTTAAAATGCGAACCACCAAAAGTCAGGGAATTCGGCTAAAAGCCTAGTAATAAATGCCGAATTATAAAGCCGAAAGTCAAACTAGCTCACCTCTGATATACTATGTAGGTATTTCTAACTTATATTGTCCGACAGGGGGGGGGGAGGGTATTAAAGTAATATTGATAGTAATTTAAATAATTTTATTAATTGAATTAAAATTTTAGAATTTATTTAAGAATTTATAAAAAACTATATTAATCTTAGCTGAAGGTATTAAAAATAAAACCAAAATGAATCTTAAAAAATTTGATAATTGGTTTTAATTGTCTCATTATTTTCTACAATATTTTTAATTATTTCTTGTTGCTCAAATAGGGTGTTTTTATTGTATTTTCTGAGAAAATATTTAGGCAATGTATTTTGCAGCTAAATTCGCCAAGAAGAGAAAAAAACACAAAATTTAGATGTTGATAGAGGTTTCAATTTACGGCCTAAATAATCAGGATTTGGCGGTAAAAGGATTTGTCTGGCGTGTGCAGTTAATAATGTTTCAACGTATCCCCGACATGGGGAATTAATCGAGAATATATGGTACTTCAAATATAATCCTCCATTTGATTAATCATCTACCTCATTCATTAATCATCCAGTGCTTCACCTTTCTGCTCTAATTATTTTACTTAAAAAACCTACCTAAGCGGTTTAGATGATTTCATAAAATTTACTTTTTTTTATCCAATATTTGCTAACTTCAAGTCGAGTTTAGACTCAAACTAATTTTTTTAGTAATTTCTTAAAACCTATTATATCCTTTACTTTTTTTAAATATTTAAAGCTTTGGGTACTTGAGACTAAAAATATTTTTTTTAAATGTTAATTAGTTAATATATAACTTTAAAATGCTCATATATTTGTCTAATGACGATTGAAAGGATATAGTCTTGTGTAAATCGACATCGCTGCTTAGAACATTGATAAATTTTTACAAAATTTGTTTAAGATTAGAATAAAACTTTACTTTAAAATTAATATTCTAAATTTATTAAATAATTAATAAATTTGTTAAATAAAAATTCTTGATTAACAAGCTTAATTTGAGTCAGGAGTCAACAATCAAGAGGCACAACAATCAACAGTTATTCACGCAAGCAACAGCTTTTTTTTCTTCCAAATAATATTTTAAAAACATTGTGAGTAATTTTTAAATATAAAATTAGAAAAATTAATTTTATACTAAGGTAATATCTCTATGATTCACTATCTTATCATTATTTTTTATTTTATCACTATTTTCAAAAAATGCTTAATAATAATATTTTTGCATAGGGTAATTAAAACATAGGGTAATTTAAATGAAAATTACCACCTATATTCTCAATTAAAAATTCATTTTAGAAAAAAATTTTTTATTTGATTATATACCCCCTTTAATTCTCTCTTTAATGAGTATAAGATTTGGCATGCGGACATATCGGGACAGTCATATCGGGATCAGGAATGACACAGGGTCTTGGATAGTACATTGTCTTATTGAAGAAGTAGTTTCTATGTTTTAGAACCAACGTTACACGCAATAGTTATTTTCCTCTCTTCAATCCCGACAAGTCCTTCCTGATAGGTCCTCACACCTAGGATATGCCGG
This sequence comes from Meloidogyne arenaria, assembly GCA_036172955.1. Taxonomy (NCBI): domain Eukaryota; kingdom Metazoa; phylum Nematoda; class Chromadorea; order Rhabditida; family Meloidogynidae; genus Meloidogyne; species Meloidogyne arenaria. The sequence goes on along the minus strand of JARQAB010000012.1, from coordinate 7,818,790 downwards.
ATTAATATTTTTTGATATCCCACCCATACTGGAATATGTAAGGTGTACTGATTTTCGCACTTCCTCGGAACCCGATCTCTATGTTCATGACGTAATTTAAAAAGAAGACTAAAATTTTGAATGTTTGAATATTTCTATGGGGAATAATCCAAGTTTATATTTTATTATTCAATAAAAATTTAAAAATATTTGTTGGTAGAAAAGTTTTATTTACACAATAATGTTGTAAAACTGTTCACGCGCCCATCGCGAGGCATTTTTAATATGCAAATTTTATGTTTAAAATAGAGCAAAGTTTTTTAAAAATATTTTTTAATATTCAATTGCAAAAACAATCAAAAAATGTAAACAAATCAGCGATTATTCATCGCTTTTTTAAAACATCTTTCTCTTTTTAGCAGGAAAAAATGAGACAATTTTTCCTAAAAGCATTAAAAAGGGGAAAATTAAATTTCTTTCAGTTTTTTTAAATTTTATTTTCCTCCTTTTTTTAATTTTTTGATAGAAAATAGGTTTGAAAAAAAATAACTGATCATAATCTGATCTCATTTTTAGATACAATCAAAATTTTTACAAGTTGGGAGGATTGGCATTAGGTTGATCACACCTGAGATATTCCTCTTTAAGACACGGCCACTGGAATTAGGTTGACCAACTACGAGAGATATTCATATTTAAGGTAAGGCCATTAGGATTTGGTTGGCCCCCATGAGCTATCCTTATTTATGATACGACCACTAGGAATTGGTTGATCACTCCTAAACGATACCCCTACTTAAGACATATTTCTACGATCTTTTTTCCCCAAGAAGGTTTTTTAAAATGAGGTCTGACTATGTACATATATTAATTAAAAAGAAAGGTTTATTTTCAAAATTTGTTCTTTTAAATACCCATTATATTTCCTAAAATACACCTAATTATTTCTTCAAAAAATGAAAATTTTCTGCCTTGGATCAATCTGCAGGGTATTAATTTATTCTTAATTAAACCAAAAAGCATTAAATTTAATATAAAATCAAAATTTTCTATTTAAAGAAATTTTTTCCCATTTTTTACTAAAAATAGTATATGTAGTAACTAAAAATAATTTATTATTTTTTGCATTAATCTGTGCTAACGGCCAAAGAGCAAATTTGTACATTTCAATTAAATATTGGGTTAAAATAAGGGTTAAAATCCTTAAATCTCCTTTTCTTCCCTCAACGTCAATTTGTCAACATACCACAAAGAATACTTAACCGCGCAATCATCTCATTTACTTGCGCTTTTTTCCTAAGACGATCATCTTCTAAAAGGGAAAAATTTTAGTAATATTTAGTAAAAAACGAAGTAAAAAAGGGGGAGGGGGAATATGTAGCATGGAGTGAGTGTTTGGGGAGTGTTTGGTCTTTGTTGATATTGAGAGGGATACATTTTAGTGGCTTTTAACTTACAAGAGGTATATAGGGCTAATACAAAACAAATAAAAAATATATATTTATTTGTGTGCGCGATCTCAAGTAGAGGTTATATCGGTGGCAGGAGAGAGGGGAAAGAAAGTGTTTTGTGTTGGGGAAAATTTTTGGGGGAAACTTTCCCTCGATTGATATGTTTTTCACGTGTATTTTTGTTTTGTTTTTATTATCCCCCATCTTTGTTTTTGAACAACTCTCTTCATTTATTCCCTCATCAATTTTCTATTTTGGATCGTCTTCCATTTGCTTTTAATCTCTCAATTTTGTCTCTCAATTTGTAATTGAGAAGGAAGTAAAGGAAGGGAATTAAAGGATCAAATACTTTTCTTTTAATAAATCCTTTCCTCTTTCATCTGTTGCTAAAAGAGACAGATTGGGTCGGAGTTGAAGATGTTCTTTACTAAAACAAATTAATTTTTTGTATAACACAAACACATTTTTGAAGATTAATTGAAGGATTTTTTACCGTTTTTATTAAATATATTTATGTATCTATATCTTAATTTTTTCTAAAAATTCTAAAAATAAAGTTAGTCCATGTTGGAAGGAATTCTCCCATATTAATCTTGATTAATAATTCCAACATTATAGCTATAAAGCTGCATAACACTGTTTTATAGATTCCAACCAGGGGAGGATTTTCGTATCGAATACGAAAATCCATGGATATTTGTATCTGTATCCGATATCCGATACCGATCCTAAATTTCCAGATATCCTCTCTTTTCTCTCATCCGGATATCCAAATCCGCCATCCCTAACTGCCTAATTTTTAAATTTATTTTCTAAATATCATACGATTTTTTTATATTTTTATTTCAATTTTAATTTAAATTATTTATTTACTTTTGTATCAATTTTTGACCAAAATATATATATTTTTTTCTATAAATAGAAATAAAATACTAAATTTATATGACTGGCGAGAACAGCCTCTTTCCACACTTTTTATGTTGATAAGAAGCATTTAGGGGGAGTTGGCGCTTTTCTTTTATGTTTATGCGATGTTTTTGTCATCCTACAAACATTTCCCTCTAATCATTACTTAAACAGGCTAATATTTCCCTTCTTTTTTGGGCCTAAATTAAATTATAAAACATAAAAAAGTAATAATTTTATGAGTAAACTGATATCTAATTTTAATTTTTAATTATTTTTTGTTAACTGTTTAAATGTTAAAAAATTATTTTTTTATCTTTTTTTAATTTAATAATCAATCTTTAGTTACCAATAAAATATTTTTTTAATTTTAAAGATATGAATTTTATTTTATTTTTTATGATTCATAATTTTTAGAACAGTTGAACCTCATTTTTAGATACTCCTTTAAGGTGAAAAACCGTTACCTTATAATTAGGAGGTACCTTGAATTGGGGGTATCACATAGACAGTTTTACTACCCAACTACCAGACATATTTAAAAAGGCGTCTTAAATAGAGGGTTATTCGGCCTTATAATGAGGTCTGTCTCTTATAACGAGGGGTACCTTAAATATAATGTATCACTTAGACAATTCTCCCACCAAATAGACAAATAAATTTAAATAGCGTATCATAAATAGAGGTGTAGCTAGTATTGGTATCTTAAAATGTGGTTCGATTGAATATCCTTTTTATCATCACATCTCCCACTTCGTCACATCCCAAACAAAATTCCCATAAATTCAAAAAATAATCGGCAACACGTGAAGAATATCAAAAAATGATCCTTTTAACTCTTCCCCTCAACTTCCGTTCTATCCTTTAATAATTATAACGCTTCAACGGTTCCATAAAATATCAAATGCGCATTTATCACAATCAGTTATCGCCGACGGCAGTTGATTGCGGTTACTCTCATCACAAAATTATTATTTTTTTTCTGATATTCTTTTACCAATTTTCCCACAGCGCAATATTTATTCCCATAAAATAAAAAGAAATAAAAAAAACTTTTTGGATTCCCCTTTAGATTTGCTTCCTAATCAATTTATATCTGCTCTAAATTAATCCTTTTTTTCTTTAAAAGTTATTTTAAAAAGATTAAAAATAAATAGATCGCCTCTAAGATCCTTCCTAAAATACTTCTAAAATTCTCCTTGGAATTCTTTCAAAAATCTTCCAAAATATTCTCTTCATTCATTAAATATTCCCCTTTGTTATGGGCAACATTTTATGCCAAAAGGATGTTAGCCCTGCTCCAGGCAGTCGAAAAGGAGTGGAAAAACGCAATACTGTCTTAAAGGTAAAGAATATTTTTTAAAATTTTTTCTTGAATTTTATTTCCATTTTTTTTATTTTTCAAAAGAATTTTTCTTATTTTTTTCGCATTTTTCTTTCATTTTCTCTTCCTTGATTAATATTTGACCTATTAAACAATAAAATTTTTTAACAGAAAAATTTTCAAAGAAATTTAAAATATAACACGAGAATATTTTTATTATTTTTTGCATAACCGCTCAAATCAACGTGGCAAAGTTTGACTAAATAAATACACAAACCTTTTTAAAACACCCCTACTTATGTTAATAAATAACAATCATTTTAAATAAAGGCGATGCTTTAACACTTAGTTTTTTTAAATTTTGGAAATTAGTCTGTTAAACCAAGCTCTACAATGTCTTAGAACTAATTTTGTTCACGCCCGGTTAATCTTTGCCTGTGGCGCTAAAAAGAGAAGAATAAGATCATTAGAGCCACCGCAGGCAAAGATTAACTGGTCACGAACAACCCTGCATAAAACTGCCCGAAACTTAAATTTTGATTCTAGATTTTCTAGGAATTTTTTTTGGTTTTAGGTTGAAGTCTTGTTCTAAGTACTAGAAAGATTGTGAGCGAATATAGTTCCGTTATTCTTTTAAATTTCAATTGACTTTTTTGAGTAGTTTTTGATTTTAGAGTGAGGATGTAAGTTCTAGAATATTTTTAAAGTCTTGAGAAAATCTGAGAGGTTCCAACTTCATTTTTAAAATACTAGGAATTTTGTATTTTATTTGGCTAAGAACGATAAAAAATTTCTAAAATTATTTAAAATTATTTCCACATAAAATAAAAAATGAATGTTGTTAAACGATCATTTACAATTGCTTCCGTTGCTGAATCAGAAACTTTGGTAATTTAAAAAATATTTTTATTTATTTTTGACAGAACAAAAACCACCAATTCTCCTTTTTTGGCAGTCCTTCGATTCCCCTCTTTTTGAATTTTTGATTCATTTTTATTTTCAATTCTAACCTTATAATTGTGTAAATACGCGGAACAAAAGCCCAAAAATTGCGGCGCATTTCAATAAAAATAAAAAAAATATTTAATTGGTCTAATACATTTTTAAATCCTTTTTTTCCTCTCTCTTCTCGCCTAACCCGTTAAAATCTCTTTCCTCCCTTTTTCATTCAAATTGGCCATCAATTCTCGATTTAATAATTCACACATAAATATTTATTTTATTATTATTCACCTCTCTTTCATCTCTTTTTTAATATTTTACCTCATTTAATTTTCATTTTTAAATATATTAAATAAATATTTTTTAATTATATTTTCTTTTATGGTTTAACAATAAAAAAGAAATTCTTTAATTAAAATCTTATCTAGTTAAAAAAGATTTTTTAATTTAGACTTGAGGTATTTCTAAGCGAAAATTAAGAATTTATTAATTAGTCAAAAAATTAAAATAAGGACAGATCTCGCTATAAGATCACCCTCTCGGTGCTTTCATACCTTATAATGGGGTATATCTTAAATAGAGGTTTTTTTGGAAGCCTTCCCCACCCAGTGGTCAAGTTAATTTCAAAATATACTCACTATCATATACACCTCAATTTCTTAAAATTTGATGTTTCACTAGGAGTGGGAGAGCCATCTAACTAACCCCTTTATTTAAGACACTCCATTATAAGAGACTATTTTTCAACCTCAAAAGGGTATCTCATAGCGAGGTTTCTAAAAATTTGAATGATAAATAATAATTTTCTTTATATTTAACAGAAAGTCCGCAGTCTAATGGAGGAAAGACGAAGACGTTTCTCTACTGCTCAGCAGATTAATCCAGACACGTTAAAAGTAACATTAAAAATATTAATTTTAAATATTTAAAATAAATTTTATTAGGTGATTAAAAAGGCAGCTAACCGTTTAGAAAGTATTGCTGACACAAAAGAAGAGCCTGATAACAAAGAGTACATTTTTAATTTAATTTTAAATTAAATTTTGGTGATAAAAATTAATTAATTTGACGATATGACCATTGTTGTCTAATTGTCAAATAGTCTTTTTGTCGAAATTTAGACAATTGGACTGAGGACAGATAGCCAATGGACAAAAAAAGCCAAGGACAGATAGCCACTATCCGATTATCAGTGCCGTTAATTATTTAATATTTAGGCAAGTTTATGAGAGAAAACACTCCATTCAACAAACTGTTACTTCCAAATTGGGAAGTTTGGCATTATTTAAAGACGAAGATGAAGACGATATTTCTACAGCTGGTGGAGGTTTATTAACTTGATTATATTAATTTTTAATTAAAATTTAAGGAGCTTCATTCATCTCTGCCTATACAACCCCCGGCCCTAAAGAAAGGGCAACATGTGCAAAAAAGAAAGCAAACCTGGGAGTCATGTTTGGAGTATATCTTCCAACAATTCAGCACATTTTGGGTGTCACAATGTTCATCAGACTGTTTTGGGTCGTTGGAGTTGCTGGTGTTTGGCATACAATGTTGCTTTTATTTTTGGTAATTTTTATTTATTTTTGAGTTGAATATAAAATTTTAGATTTGGGGATATTTCGTGTAGGATATCTTTTAATGTCGGGGGGGGGGGTCTTCAAATGTCTAGCTTTATTAAATAAAAAATAATTTTAGTGTTGTACCTGTACTCTACTTACATGCATCTCATTATCTGCTGTTGCTACAAACGTATAAAACATTTTCCTTAACAATTTAACCAAATTTTATTTTTAAGGGCGTAGTAGAAGGCGGTGGTGCTTACTTTATGATTTCAAGAAATTTGGGTGCTGAATTTGGCTCTGCTGTTGGAATTCTTTTTTACTTGGCGAATACAGTTGCTACCTCTATGTATTTGGTCGGAGGTGTTGAAGTTTTCCTTTTGTATATTTACCCAAGCTTAACAATTGGTGGGGAAGAGGTTCATTCAGACACTGGAATGCTTGGAATGATGTCTAACGTATTTTTAATTATTTTTTTAAATTAACTATGTTCATGTTTTATTTTAGAATTATAGAATTTATGGCACTCTTTTGTTATTAATTGAATGTGTAATTGTTGCGCTTGGAGTTAGAGTAACTATTTCAAATTAATTTTTAAATTATTTGGACCTCATTATTAAATGCCCTTTATAAGAGACCTCAAATTTGAGATACACAATTGGGAGGTAAGTTGCTCAAAAGGGGGCGTGCATTTTCGTCTTTCACCAAATTCTCGCCTTTTTTGGTGTTTCGTCTTTCGCTTTTTAGAATCTTTTTTGGCACACCCTTGCTACCTAGCATACCCGATGCCCCTCAAATTTTTAGTCGGAGGGTAAGGGGATCTGTCTCACATAGGCGCCCTTATCTAAAACGAGGTCGAATTTATTTATTTTAAAGTTTGTTCAACTCCTTGCCCCAGTTTCTCTTCTTTGCGTTATCCTTTCAATCATGGCATGTTTTGCTGGAGGAATCGAGAAGGCGATTACATATAATGGACAACAGTTTATTTAATTTTTTAATAAAATTATTTAAATATATTTTAAGTGTTTGTATGTTAGAAGACCATTTATTAAGTTCTCGTGTCTTAAATATTCCACATCATGAAGACATTGCTAATATTTGTGATTATTGCAAAAAAGGAGATCAGTAAGCTTTCATTAAATTGTCTTTATAATAAGGGGTAGCTTAAATAGAAGGTATTGCTTGGGAAGCTCCCTCTCCCCATTGGCCAATGTAGGTCAAAATTATTCTCTAAAAATATTTTTCTAGTATCGCTGACGAATTTTGTGAAGGTAACGCTACAACAGAAGTATGTCAAACATATACTGGAGGTAATCTTCGTTGTGTTAACGCCTTCCCTGGATTTAATTCTTTGATTTTAACACAAAATATGGATTCTGTATATCTCCAAGTTTGATTTTTGGATTTAAATGTAATTTTAAATTGTATTATTTATAGGCAGGACAAGCCATTTTACGTGAACGAGTGGCTGATAAAGCACGAGAAGTATATCAAGATGTCACAACCTCGTTCTTCCTCCTTTTAGCTATTTATTTTCCCGCAGTAACAGGTTATCTATTTTTAAAATTCTCAGAAAATTTTTAAAAATTTTTAGGAATAATGACGGGGGCTAATATGAGCGGTATGCAAATTTAAAAATTTTTTAAATTCAATTTCCTTGCTTTATAGGAGATTTAAAAGACCCCCAACGAAGTATTCCCTCTGGCACTGTTGCAGCAACGCTGACTACCTCTTTTATCTATGTTGCCTTAGCAATTCTTTTTGGTGCTTCTATTATAGGGTATAACTGAAGGATTTTAATTTAAAAATAGATTTTTAAAAAATTAATAAATAGGCCAGTTCTTCGTGATAAAAATGGAAAAAGTCTTGATGGTAGTTTAGTAGTTGCTTCACTTTCCTGGCCTTCTCCTTGGGTTGTTATTGTTGGTTCTTTTCTTTCTACATTTGGAGCTGCTTTACAGTGCCTTTGCAGTTAATTTTAAAAATTTTGATTTATTAAAAAAATTTTTTTCAAAGGTGCCCCTCGTCTTTTACAATCTATTGCTAAAGATAATGTAATTCCAATGCTTTCACCTTTTGCTAGAGTTACTAAAAATAATGAGCCTTTTCTTGGTCTTTTAATTACTACATTTATTGCGGAATTAGCTATTTTATTAGGTATATAAATTTAATTTTTTAGTTTTTAAGAATGGGGTCAACCCTGACGACCTAGCTTTTGAAAGGGAATATTGATGGATTAAAGCGATAGTGAGAAATTTGTTGTGGCTGAAAGGCATAGTACTTATCCAAAGTCACTCACAATACCGCACCACTGGTTCTAAATTACAGAACTGGGTACTTATCTCTCTTACCACCTCTAAATCCCTCGATATTCCATTTCAAAGGTTGTAGGTCTCCAGGGTAAACTCAAAAAAATTTTTAATTTAAAGGAGCGGTAGACGCAATTGCTGAGGTTTTAGACTTTTTCTTTTTGATGTGTTATGCCTTTGTTAATTTAATTTGTGCTTTACACTCTTTAATGGGTGCTCCAAATTGGAGGCCAAGATTTAAATATTATCATTGGTTTATTTTTAAAATTAAATTTATTAAATTTACTTTTAATTAGGTCACTTTCACTTGCTGGTGCTTTTCTTTGTTTCTTTATAATGTTTGCCTCGTGTTGGTATTATGCATTAATTGCTTGTGCCTTAACTGGGACAATATATAAATATGTTGAGTGGAAAGGGTATAATAAATTTAATTATTAACTTATTAAATCGAGAATTTTTTGATTTTCCTAAAGTCCGGAACTTTTCAACGGCTCATATTTTTTATATTCTCAAAAAAGGCCGAAGATTTTCTAAAAACCGGCGACCACAAATACACATACTGACAGTTATGTGAAAAATAATCCTTTGGAAAGAAATTATAACTTGGTTAACTTAAAACTTTATGGAAATGAACCAAAAATTTTTAAAATTTTGTTATTGTTAATTTAAAAATTAAATGATTTATAATATATGTTAATTAAATTTAAGCGCCAAACAAGAATGGGGTGATGGCCTTAGAGGATTAGCATTAACAACAGCACAATATAGTTTAATGAAAGTTGAAGATAAAGATCCTCACCCAAAAAATTGGAGGTTTATTTATTAAAATAAATAAAAATAATTTCTAAAAATAATTAAAGACCTCAATTACTTATTCTTGTTGATGGAAAATATTCAAAAGAAATGATTGATTTGCGTTCCTTAAATTTATTAAATTTGGCTGGTCAATTAAAGGCTGGGAAAGGACTTGCAATTACTGGTTTATTAATTTTTTAAAATATTTTTAAACTTTTTTAGTTGCATTTGTTCGTTGTCCAGCAACACGTGGAATGCACGCAGAAAATCGTAAAAAAGCAGAAGAAATTAAAGAAAGAGTTCAACAGGATATGACACAAGCAAGGCTTAGAGGCTTTGGTAAAGCACTTCTCTACACAGAAACACAAGTATTTAATTTTAAAAAAATTTTCTAGAACTTTTCTGAAATTTCCTAGATTGAGGGCGCTGTTTCTGCTCTCTATCAAAGTATAGGAATTGGTGGACTTAGGCCAAATACTGTGTTCCTCAATTTTCCAAGAATGGGAGAAAATCAGGATCAACATACTGAACAAATGATTTTTGCAGGTTAAAAGAAATTTTTTTTGAATTTCTCAAAAATTTTTTAATTAAGAACAATTATGTTGTGGTGCTCAAAATGATAATTGTATGGTTGTTGTTAAAGGAATAACAGACTTTCCTCGACCTAATGATAGACTTAGAGGTTATCTTGATATTTGGTGGATTGTACAAGATGGGGGTATTTTAATGCTTATTGCATATCTATTGCAACAACATAAAGTATGGAAAGGATGTAAAATGCGGTGAGAAAATAATTTTTAAAGTATAGGTGAAGAGCAACCCGACCCGAGAAATTTTCCAGAACCCGACCGAACTACAACTTGAAATCCGATACTCGGACTTCTTTGATCCAAAATCCAACTAGACTTTTCTCAGCCCGTGGAATCCTCGGTAGAGTTAATAAGTTAGAAAGCAAGAGTGCCAAGATGTCGCAGGTTCGATTCCTGGCCTGTGGCTAGACTTTTGATTATTATTCTTTTGCTTAATTTTGTAATTTTTAAGTGTTTATGTAATTTCTCAAACAGAAGAACAAAATGAAGAGATTAAGCATGCATTACAAAGACATATTTATATGTTACGTATTGATGCTAATGTAAGAAAATATTTTTATTTATAAAAATTACAATTATTTTTTAAAGGTATTTATTGTAAATATGATTGATCCAGATAGCGTAGACGATGACGCTGTTCAAAAAACTTTAAATATGGAACAAAGGACAAGAACACTCTTAAAAGTATAATTTTTGAAGAAATTCATTCACTTTTTAAGTCAAAAAATTTTTTGACTTATGGAGGGTGTGCAGACATATAGGGATTGCTGTGAGAAAAATAACCCCATGCATGTTAATTTGGTTCTAGAACATATAGACTGTTCAACGGGGCAATGTGTTAACCAGACCCAGTGGCCGTATGTCCCGAAATCAGTCCCGACATGTTCGCATATCTTTTGAGGCACAAGACAAAGAAAATTCCTTGCCCTCCTCATTAAAAATTAATTTTTTTATTTTGAAGAAAAATTTATCAAATCTTTCAAATGGAGGAATGCTAAATGGAGGATTTTTATCAGATGATAGTGGTCGTGTAACTCCACAAACCAGAAATAGTGCAAACAATACTTTAACAGTTCCAGGGCAGCAACAAATAAGACAATCAATTATTGAAACGAGTTTTATTCAGTAAAAAGAATTTTTTTTAATTTCGCGATTCAAATTCTAATTTTATAGAAAAACATTTGAAGGAATGGACAATCAAGATACCTTAAATAGTTCTGATCAAATTAGTTTAAAGGATATTGATGATGTTAAGGTAAAAGAGTTATTTTATAAATTGAAGATACCTAAATTCTTCATGGATTCTTGGAGAGGAATATTTTTAAGGAAAGAAATTTAGGAGCAAATTAGAAGAGAACCTTTACGTAATATGAAACCGGACTTCATTATTAAAATTCAACCATGTACCCCCTCATTATAAAATAAGATTTTTCAGCACCAAATGGTGTATCTATTATTGGAGCCCAACTGATGTAATTAATTATACTTTTTTTTATTCTAGGTACAAAAAATGAATGCAGCTGTTCGTTTAAATCAAGTAAAAAATTTTTAAATTAATTTGAAAAATGCTATTTTAATATTTTAAAGGTTATTTTGGAATATTCAACAGAAAGTCAATTAGTTTTGCTTTCACTACCAAAACCACCAAAATCAATTCAATCTTTAGTAGAAAATTATTTAGCCTATGTTTGTTTGATAATTTGATATTTTTTAATTAAAGAAAATTTAGGTTGAAGCTTTAACTGAAGGTCTTCCAAGAATAATGTTAATTGGAGGTTCTGGTAAAGAAGTTATTACTGCTGATTCTTAAGATTTTAAAAATTTTTATATGAATCTTTTTTACTACAGTTGAACCTCACTATTAAGATTCTCCCCTATGTTAGATAGACTACTACGATTGTTGGCGACCGGTTACTTTTTCCCTGTGGTGGCTCATACACTTATTCTTCTCTATTTGAAACGCCACAAGCAAGAATTAACCGGTCGTCAACTGCCCTTTATACTGCTCCAATTTAAGAATTTTAATGGGTCATGTCTAAGCAATACCCTCAGAATTAATTTCAGATTCATTTTTTTTAATTCTAGTTGGCCAATTGGTAGAGGGCTGCTAAATGATACTCCTTTTTTAAGATAATCCTCATTATGACATACTTTTCTGAGTCTTAAGTATTTCCTAGTGAGGTTAAATTGTAATTTAAATACTTTCCAATGCACAATTTTTTATTTTTTACCAAAAATTTTTGTGACCTTTTCGAAAATTTTTCGAATTTCTCTTATATTACTTTTTGTATCAAGCAATATATGTACAATTACCTTTATTATTTTTTATTTTATAGAATTTCAATTTAAAAAATAAATTTTTTTACAATCTTAATATTTAAAATAAATTTAAAAGAAATTTTATAATCAATTTTTTTAATTTAAATAAAAGGGCAATCAAATAAAAGGGCAATCAAATGATTTTGTCAAAGTGCATCCATATGACAAATTTATCCCCTTTGACAGCTTATAAATGCCGATACTTTTTATCTTATACACATGAAATATTAGAAAATAAAAAATTTATTATTTAAATTACAACACCGTCACCCCTTATTATAAGAGAAAATTTAACCTCCCCTTGAGCCAGAAAGATAAGATAAACGCCTCTATAATGGGGTGTATCTTAAATATCCCTTAGACAGCTCCCCCGTCCAATGTCCAGCCAAATTAAAAAGGGAATCTTAAAGTATAGGTTTACCTGGATCTATCTTATAAAATAGGATATCGCTTATGCTGACACTCGTGGCCAGTCACATTAAAAAATCTTAAACTGAGGTAACTAGTAGCGGACTCCCTGACTCAACGGCCAAGCAAATTTAAAAAACGTATCCTAAACAGAGGTTGAGAGTAGCTTATATTGGGATTTATCAAAAAGGATTTATTGGGATTTATCAGAATGAGGTCTGACTATTTTTCTTCAAATTTAAAAAGAAATTTTTTTAAGTATGAAAAAATATTTTTTTATTATTTCTTTCCTTCTGTATTTATTAATTCCATCTTTATTTGGAACAAAATTAGCTCATCTCTTAAATAAAGATGAAGAAGAAATAACTTTAAATATTCTTGATGAAGAAATTGCGAAAATTATGGAAGAGGATGCTAAGGAGAATTTAAAGAACCCTTTAGAAAATAAACCAGGAAAGAGTGAAATTGAGGAAATCAAAGAGGAGGAGGATTTTGAAGTGAAAGAGGAGGGAAATGTTGAAATTAAAAATACCTTATTTTCTCTAAAAATAGCCACCGGGAGGAAAGGAGGGGGGCTATTTCAGAAGGGAGGGAGGTATTGGCCCTATCTGAAAAAAGGTCGGTAATCGTTTTTTTTCATTACTTTTTTCCATTACTTTTTTCCTTCCTTGAAATGACAGAATGGTCAGCATTTTCCTCCTTTGTTAAACTCCAATAAATTTGCCTGTGGCATAATCAAATGAGAGGACAGAAAAGTACACGCCGGACGAAAGACGGACGAAGACGGACAGACAAAACACGGACGAACTCGGACAGACAAAACACGGACGAACTCGGACAGACAAAACACGGACGAGCACGGACAGACAAACACGGACGGACACAGACAGACAAAACACCAGACAAGCACGAACGGACACGAACAGAAAACACTCGTGTTTTGTCTGTCCGTGTGTGTGTTTTTGTCTGTCCTCATTTGAATATGCCACAGGTAAAAAGAGTGGAATTGAACGAGGAAGAAAAGACTGACCATTATTTATAATTAAGGAAGGAAAAAAGTAATGGAAAAAAGTAATGAAAAAAAACGATTACCGACCTTTTTTCAGATAGTGCCGAGGTATTTTAGAAGGGTGGGGGCTATTCAGAAGGGGGGAAGGGCTATTTTAGAGTTAGACTATTTTAGAGAAAACACGGCAATTTTGAGGCTTCTTCCTCTTCAAGTTTAATAAATCAAGAAGAAGAAGAAAAAATTAAAAGCCTTGAAATATTAAAAAATTCGGAAGAAGAAAATAATTTTCCTTGTAAAAATGTTTTAGAACCTTTTAGAAAATTTAAAAATGAATTTTATGTTTACTTAAAAGATGCAATTCCCAATAAAATGCCTATTTTAGTTGATGTTGAAAGGGCTTATTTTTTGGATAAAATTTTGAGAGAATTTTTGACTAAAAGATTTAATGAAGGAAGTGAAGGGTTAAAAATAATTTTTAACGAGATTGATAAAATTATTGATTATTTTGGGCAACAATTGGAAAATATAATTAGACATAGTTCCAGAAATAGAACGTTTGTGTGCAGATTTAGTATTTAATAGGAATGGATTTGGAAAGAAACGTTGGGCCGGATTCTGGGCCTGTAGTAGTCCAGGAAAAATCCCAGGCCAGGAAAACCCCAGAAAGGTCAAAAAATGCCTGTGCCTGGACTCTGGGTACAGGAAAAACGCAGGCTTTGGTATAGACCCAGCTCGATCTCTAGTGCGAACCACATTTGCAAACAGAATGATATTTTCGAACCGACATAAGTAATCTTAATATTAAGCGAGAATGTGTACAAATGGTTTGATAAACTTCATGTTATGGATGGAAATTTGGCACAAATCCCAGCAAAAACAAAATATGGAATTTTAATTTGCCAGCCTTTGGAGCATTTTAAAGGCCTTGCAGTAAACTTTGAATTAAACAATAAAAATATTTGTGATGTTGCTAACGAATTTGCAGAAAATATTTTGGAGAAATTTGAAATAGAAAAAGGGAAAAATAAAAGAGGATGTTCTCCTAATTTATTAAAAATTAATTTGAAAGAAAAATTGAAAAAATATTTTAATACAGAAAAGAATAATTTGAACAATTTTTTAATTAAAAATAGGGAAAGAATTTTAAGTGAAGTGGGGAGAAATTGTGCAGAAAATATTTTAAATATAAATGCCGAAAGTTGGTTATTTTTGGGGGGAACGGGTAAAAATGAATCTACGGTTAATTGTCAAGGGAATATTGTAAATGAATTGAATTTGAAGATTGAAGAAGCGATTGAACGTCTTGTGAAGAAGATACCCGAAGATGGACAACTTAGGGTACGGAAGACTTCTAATTTTGGAATCTGAAAATATCTAGTATCCTAAATAGTCTATCGAATGTATAGCTCCCTTAACACAATGTATCCTAAAATAAAGCATTGAAAATATTTTATAATGAGGTTTAGATGACATATGCCAGTAGGATTCGTATAAGTGAGATTAGGCAGCTAACCTGACCAATTTTAAAAACGTATAGTGAATTGAGGTTTATCTAATATGTAGAGAGTTCGGAATGGAAGGATCATGCGAGAGATTTTTATTAGAGATTTTATCTCCATCCAGTCTCTAGTTCTTATAGCGTGGTTCGACTTTATAAGTTGAGTAAATTTTGTTTAAAATATTATAGTATCTATAAAAAATTTTTTGTAGCAAGAATATGCATCAATCCGTGCTCATTATTTAATAAACAAAATGGGAATTAAATTATATTTTAAACTAGTCAAAATAATCGGGGGAAATGAGAAGGATTTGGTTAAATTATTCGAAAAATTAGAGGCTCCTTTTGATTCAGAATTAATCGAAAATTCGTTATATGCAAAAACGATAGCTGAAGAAATGTTTAATTTAATGAGTGGGAATGGGGAGGAATTGGAAAATTTAAAGGAAATAATTCAAAATCCAAATGTTGAATTGCCTGAAGAAATGGTTGATGAGATAAAATGGACAAACTCTTTGACTGAACGTGTGTTAGTTAATAGAGAAAGTCCAAAAAGTTCAAGTAAATCACCCAAGGTTAGATACATTTTAGAGGCGAATATAATACAAAAATTTTAATTTAAGTCAAAAAAGAGTACTAAACGAGCAACAAATACTTATGCTAATCAGACACTTTGTGAAGCAATAAAGCTAGGCTCTATTCAGTATGTTGTAGTCAAGGTTCTGATAGCTTATGAACGTTTAAATCGTTTTTTCAAAATTGAAAATTATGTAGATAATTGGAAGGCTAAAATAGAAGCAAATATTGAAAATGAATCAGTACGTTTATTAAATGAAGATATATTTGAGAACTATTTAACTCATATAAGGACTTTAAAATATGATGAAAATATGCCTCCGAATATGGAAATGTTTCTTTATCGAACTTATGGATTAAAGAAAAAATGTGGAGAAAATTGAAGAGAAATGACTAAAAACTGATTTTTAAAGAAATTTTTTTGTAGTTTTAAATAAAGTATACAGTCGAAACCGCATTATAAGATGCACAAGTTTTGAATAAAAACATTTATCGGTAATCATCGATATCGGAATTTTTCGGTATTCCATACCATAGACCATAGACGGCGTTGTACGCAATTTCAATACAAATTGTAATATTAATCTGCAGAAGATAAATGTTTAAAAATAATTAATTTACCTGATTAATACGTGGGTAAATGTAATGAGATCGTATCAAGATCGTATCAAGACAGTTCAAAAAAGATCGTATCAAGACAGTTCACCATAAATACAATTCACCGAATGGCAATTCTTCATGCGGGATTAATGCTTTGTTAAGAGATATTTTTGCAAAGCAAAAACATTTTTATCAAAAAAATATTTTTAAGATATTTGAAAATAATCCTCTCAAAAAATACCCCTTTTTTACTATTTTTAAGAGGTGAAGAAAATTATTTTTTTATTATTGTCATTTTCTCCCATCATTATTGGCCTTCAATAAATTTTGTCACAAAATTGTAGCACTTTGCGCATTTATAATTGATTGAGATAAATAATAGACTAGAGAGGTACTTATTTTTAGGTAGTAAAAAATAACAAAAATTTTATTTTTGCATTTAAAGACGGGGAGAAATTTTTAAATTAATTTCAACTAATCTTAATAAATTTAATGTTTTATAAATTTTTGATATTTCTTTTAATTATATTTTTTATTCCTCTTATTATTGGAGCCGATAATTGCCTTTATAAATGTAGAGATGGGAAAGAGAACTTGGTTGATGGACGTTCAGATTTTAAAGGTTGAAAATAAATAATAATTATAATAAATTCAGATTCAGACAAGGGGGTAAATTTAGACCAGGGGGGGGGGGGGGGGGTGACGAAATTAATTATAAAAGCCCAGAGGCGAAATACTAAAAAAGGAAAAAATTCAAAAAAACAGAAATTCGCCAAAAGACGAAACACCAAAACAAGCGAAAGCCGAAATGATGAATTGCGAAAGTCAATTTAAAAAGCGAAATGCGAAAGCCGAAATTCTAAAAAAGGAGATTCGGCGAAAGTTGAAACGGCACATCTCTGAAGACTTCATTCTTAGACACCCCTTTGGCAACTCTTTATAAGGGAAGATGCCATACACCTCATTATATGCGTTATTTTTTCAACCTTTGGGGAGAATCTAAAAATGAGGATTAACCCAAAAAATATTTAAACAAATCTAATTTTTACAGTAAAATATCCCGTAAAAATTAAACGTTTACGTGGAACACTTTACCGTCCGAACAAAGAACCTGCTTGTAATGAAAATAGAGCGACTGTTCTAATGCCTGGAATTGTTAAACTTTTGGATGGTGATTTTTAAAGAAATTTTTTTTGGAAAATACTCTTTAAGGTGAAATGTTCGTCCCAAAAAATAATTTTGATTTAATTAAATCTGGCACAGTTAGAATGACCGTTAATTCGCCTAATTTTGATAAACCTATTTGTTTAAATGGGACAAGTCAATATTTAGCTATGCCTAATTCTTGGTGGTTGGATTCTTTTTATTTTACAAAAAAATATTTGGAAGTAAAATGTCCTTGAAATTTTAATACTGTAAAACCTCAGGACCTGAGGTGGCTCGGAAATGACGAAGGTCCCGGAAATCTGAACTGTAGGAAATCGGAAATGGTTCAAAAGTCTGGAATCGGAAATCAGCCTAAATCTGCTGTCTGCTCAGGACCTCACTTACGCCATTTGGGTTGAAAAATCGCAAACTAAACTGAGTTGCCCACAATATTGGAGGCATCGACATTTATAGACTATCGGATATACCTTTGAGAGAATTTGTGAGAGGACATTTGTTGCCGAAATCTGAGGACATTTAGTGTTGGAAATTTTTTAAAATTAATCTACAGATTCTTAAGAAAAATAAAATAATTTTTTAGTTCATTTAATTTATGTGAATTTATTGGAAATGATCTGTGCAAACTATTACAAACGCCCGGAATTCATACAATTAGGGAGTTAGAAAAAGTACTTCATTTTAACTCAACCCAACTCCTTCCTGATCCGCCTGGCATTTTTGGGATTACTTTGTTGGATATATTATCGGTAAATTTATTTAAAAACAGTAATTTAATATTCCCAGTTAATACACCCCCCCCCCCCCGGAAAAGTCGTCTATGGTGTAGTGGAAAAATTTTTTAGTTCGATAGCCAAGGGGGCAAAGGTTCGAACCCCTTGGTGCGAAACAATTTTTATTGCGTAAATATTAAAAATAAGCACCAAAAAATAACAAAATCTTATCAAATAAAAATTTATTAACTCATGTTTTAGGCGCTTTAAGTATTAAAAAAACAAATCTTTAATATTTTTAAGGGTGAATTTTCTTTCTCAATGCTTCTTGAAACAGAAGGAAAAACTATTCTGGAATTACAAATTCCTACAAATCAGAAATACCTCCAAATAGGAGTGGATAATACTTATTCAGAAGAATGCCATTAAATTATATTTTTAGTAAAATAATTAGTAGTAAATATACGTAGAAATTATTAATACAAATTGTTCAAAAAAACAATGAGAAGCATTGATGTTTGTGTAAATTTAACAAGAAGCCTTGTATTTATGAAGTTGTACAAGGGGATTTCCGTTTTCTGTTCTTTAATCCTCCTTAATTCCAACAGTAATTTTTTCTTTCTTTTTTTCGTATGTCTCAAAATTCGTATTGTCTCACCGAGATTAACCCAGAAGGTCAACTCCCAGAGGTCAACACCCTAGTGATCAAATAACCAAGGAGGTCAACTCCTCATATTTGGACGGATAATGCCTTCACTACAAGATGGCCGTGTTTCGCGGCGACCGTAGTGAAGCGGCGGCCGTCGTTCCGCTCGAAATACGCGGCTTCCTCCGCAGCGGCAAAAACTTTCTTCAGCGAGTATACTAAATAGGTACAAAGAAATAGAAATCAGAACGAAACCCAGAAATCAGAACGAACATCTCAAGTGAATGCTCTCTACTGATAGCACTAAAATGGCCTTCAAATTTTATTTAACGCCGATTCGGTCTTTTAACCGTCGGTCTTTTAACTAATAGGCCTTTTAACCCCTTTTTGGCAGCGTCGGTCTTTCTATTTCGAGACTCAACCAACGGGACTCAATGATCCCCCGCCCAAAATTTAGGCTATTTCCTAGTTCCGACTTTTGAGCCGTTCCCGATTTCAGACACCTTCGTCATTTCCGACCGACGCCTGACTCTTAGGGACTTCTAAAGAGCCGTTTAGTAGTTTATCGATTTTAGCGGCTTCCAGACTTTTCTATTAGTTTTTTGTGATACGCCCAAAACGGCGCGCGGCCATAACGGGCCATAACGGCGCAAAGCCATAACTTGTTTCAAGATTTCCTAATCTTTTGAAATTTAATATTAAACGATTCCTCTCATCGAGCTAAGGAGATTTGTACCTAAATTGTTAAGGGCCAGACATTTTCCACCAAGTTATAGCCTTGCGCCGTTATGGCCTCGCGCCGTTTTGGGCGTGCCCCTCTCTGATATTTGCTGGCATAATGAATAAATCAATCAATTTTTCTAAATTAACGTTTATGTCATTTAACGAAATTTTCTCAAAATTTTGTCTATTTGAGAAAAATATTTTAATCTTAATTTATTTTTTCAGTTCGTTTAAACATTCCATTATTGCCTTAAAATATGATTCCTTCATTTTCAATGGCCCAGAATGGTCAACCTCGTAATAATTATGTTCAACAACAATCTACTCCGCCTATTTATGGTGCTGTTATGCGTCAAGGTGCTTCTCAATCTCAAGTGCAATTTCAACAAATGGTGCCTCAACGGGTTATTCAGCCAATTCCAATCTTTGGGGTTCAACAGGTTTTTTTTAATTTTTTATTAGAGATGGGGGTTGGGTCTGAAATAGGACAGAGGTTAGGTTTTGTTTTTTGGATTCATTCGAGGGATTTTAGGGGTTCCTTGGTTTATTCTAGATCTTGATTTTTTGACTCAGGGTCGGTGAGTCAAAAATAGATAGGCGAGCTTGATACATATCAGAGGGATCTCCTTTTTCTGATTCCAAAAATTTTTTCTTTCGATTTTCGAAATACTTTCTCAATTCTCGCCTTCAGATCCGACATTGAGTATTCTAATCCCTGCCCCTTCCGATCTTCAATTTTCATTTTTTTCTTATAGAACGCCAACAATAACAGTCAGCAACTCTTCGACGTCTTCAACAGCAACTCAAGTCCCCCAGCCTTGTGCAGGGGTCTGAAATAGGACAGAGGTTAGGTTTTGTTTTTTGGATTCATTCGAGGGATTTTAGGGGTTCCTTGGTTTATTCTAGATCTTGATTTTTTGACTCAGGGTCGGTGAGTCAAAAATAGATAGGCGAGCTTGATACATATCAGAGGGATCTCCTTTTTCTGATTCCAAAAATTTTTTTTTTCGATTTTCGAAATACTTTCTCAATTCTCGCCTTCAGATCCGACATTGAGTATTCCAATCCCTGCCCCTTCCGATCTTCAATTTTCATTTTTTTCTTATAGAACGCCAACAATAACAGTCAGCAACTCTTCGACGTCTTCAACAGCAACTCAAGTCCCCCTGCCTTGTGCAGGGGGCAACTCAAGTCCCCCTGCCTTGTGCAGGGGGCAACTCAAGTCCCCCTGCCTTGTGCAGGGGGCAACTCAAGTCCCCCTGCCTTGTGCAGGGGGCAACTCAAGTCCCCCTGCCTTGTGCAGGGGGCAACTCAAGTCCCCCTGCCTTGTGCAGGGGGCAACTCAAGTCCCCCTGCCTTGTGCAGGGGGCAACTCAAGTCCCCCTGCCTTGTGCAGGGGGCAACTCAAGTCCCCCTGCCTTGTGCAGGGGGCAACTCAAGTCCCCCTGCCTTGTGCAGGGGGCAACTCAAGTCCCCCTGCCTTGTGCAGGGGGCAACTCAAGTCCCCCTGCCTTGTGCAGGGGGCAACTCAAGTCCCCCTGCCTTGTGCAGGGGGCAACTCAAGTCCCCCTGCCTTGTGCAGGGGGCAACTCAAGTCCCCCTGCCTTGTGCAGGGGGCAACTCAAGTCCCCCTGCCTTGTGCAGGGGGCAACTCAAGTCCACCTGCCTTGTGCAGGGGGCAACTCAAGTCCACCTGCCTTGTGCAGGGGGCAACTCAAGTCCCCCTGCCTTGTGCAGGGGGCAACTCAAGTCCCCCTGCCTTGTGCAGGGGGCAACTCAAGTCCCCCTGCCTTGTGCAGGGGGCAACTCAAGTCCCCCTGCCTTGTGCAGGGGGCAACTCAAGTCCCCCTGCCTTGTGCAGGGGGCAACTCAAGTCCCCCTGCCTTGTGCAGGGGGCAACTCAAGTCCCCCTGCCTTGTGCAGGGGGCAACTCAAGTCCCCCTGCCTTGTGCAGGGGGCAACTCAAGTCCCCCTGCCTTGTGCAGGGGGCAACTCAAGTCCCCCTGCCTTGTGCAGGGGGCAACTCAAGTCCCCCTGCCTTGTGCAGGGGGCAACTCAAGTCCCCCTGCCTTGTGCAGGGGGCAACTCAAGTCCCCCTGCCTTGTGCAGGGGGCAACTCAAGTCCCCCTGCCTTGTGCAGGGGGCAACTCAAGTCCCCCTGCCTTGTGCAGGGGGCAACTCAAGTCCCCCTGCCTTGTGCAGGGGGCAACTCAAGTCCCCCTGCCTTGTGCAGGGGGCAACTCAAGTCCCCCTGCCTTGTCGCAGGGGGCAACTCAAGTCCCCCTGCCTTGTGCAGGGGGCAACTCAAGTCCCCCTGCCTTGTGCAGGGGGCAACTCAAGTCCCCCTGCCTTGTGCAGGGGGCAACTCAAGTCCCCCTGCCTTGTGCAGGGGGCAACTCAAGTCCCCCTGCCTTGTGCAGGGGGCAACTCAAGTCCCCCTGCCTTGTCGCAGGGGGCACAAATTTTGGTGTGTCCATGTGCCGTTTTGTACATTGGACCTGCCTCCTGCTTCGGAGGGGGCTTTTAATCTAAAAAATATTTACCAGGGTTAATGTTTGATCCCTGTTGTCTAATACAAGGGGTAAAATGTTTTTGTTGTTTAATTCTAATAGCGATTATTGTACTTCATATTACCATTATTCTTTTCGAATTATTCTGTTTCTATTCCCCACGTACTTTTGAAATTCACATTCAAATTATTCCGAATGGTCAATGAGGAAAAGGCAGAAGGAATTAAACAACAGAAACATTTTAATTATCAAACAGAAGGTTTAGTTCAAAATACGTCGCCTTGTATTAACAATAATGAAGTTGTAATGAATGGCTTTGCTAATTCTGTTACATAAAAAAATGAACGTCGTCGAATCAAAGGTGGATGAATGGAGCTTTTTGTGCTAGGATTTTCATTAAGAGACTTTTAGTTTGGATGAATTCTATTAAATTTTAGAAAAATATTATTTAAAATTTGGAAAAAAATTTTACTTTCAAAAAAATTTATACATCGTTATTATACATACCATCTAAAATAGCCACATACCATCTAGAATAGCTCTAGAGAAGGTGTACCGACACTTGCGGAACGACATTTGCGGATTAACATATGCGGATCGACATTTGCGGACCCGACATTTGCGGATTAACATTTGCGGATCCGACATTTGCGGACCTGGTAATCTTTTTTAAAAAAATAAAGGATTTTCAAATTTTTCGGACGTACAAATAGTTCTTTGGATCGGGTAGAAGGTTGTAAATGTCCGGGTAACGGGTCGGGTCAGTAAAAAAAGTTGAATCAGCCTGCAATCTTGGGAACAGAAACTTTGATAGGTGTCTAAGATATGTCTTTCAGCAGACTTTTATTTTTCTTAGGTTAACACAGGTATCGAGAAATTGGGGAAATATTAGTTGATCAAATTCAAAATTTTTCAAGATACAAGCCCAAGACGACCTCAAGATTCAGGACCAAACTTTTACAGGATTAAAGAAGGTTAAATCCCACTGGACAAATTTTTGATTTATTTTTCTTGCCGTTGGCAAAGTCACCTTAGAAAATATACCCCCAAATTAATGAATAATATGGGAATTTTCATCACCGGAGATGAAAATTTTGAAAAAATATTGTTATTCTTTAACTTTTTAAAGAAATAATTTTCTACACTTCTTATTTTCTTAAAGGATTCCCAGGTCCGCAAATGTTAATCCGCAACTGTCTATCCGCAAATGTCGTTCCGCAAGTGTCGGGTAACCGATCGAAAAAAATCTCATTGGGTTGCATGCCCTTAAGTAAAGCCAAAAATATTTATTTATTTAAATAAAGGCAAAAAATAAAAATATAAATGAATATTTAAAAATATTTTTTTTATTTTTTTCAATCATCGAGTTTGTATTTGCGACTTTTTCTTTCTTAAATTCTTTCCTCATAAAAATCTCCAAAAATCAAAAATTGTAAAAAAATTTTATCGAAGCAGCTGCACATAATTTGAAGGGAAAAGGCCACAAGCGCCATTCGGCGCACGGCCGTACCACCAACCATCGTGCACCATTTGTATATCGGAAATGATGTCATCAGGATTAAATGTCAACTCTGTCTCATCCTTTAAAGTGTTGGGATTATAACTAGTGATTTGATGAATGGTATGTTCGATCGAATAAGTTTGAATACTTCGATTTCGTGATATTCGACTTCGAACATTCGATTTTGGCATTTTTCGGCTCCCTATATAACTTTATATGATGGCTCGGCACCAAGGATGTCCGAAATTTTCGGCTCGTGTATGTAATCTGGATATCCGTGGATTTTCGGATCGAGATCGGATCCGGATATTCTTGGATTTCTCAGGATATTCGAGGATTTCCCAGGATCCTCCAACTCTACTCGTCAATACTAGGCTTTGTTACAAAGGTATAAATGAGAATAACCAGGATGATTCTCTTATAGAAATATTAAACTTTCTTTAAAAATTTAAATAGGAAAAAATATTTGACATTTATTCACCTCCGCCTGGTAATCCCAAAGAGCTTTAGCCTTAATTTTTTGTTGTTGTTTTTGTTGTTCATTTACTAAATTTATTTTTTCCCCATTTTTAACATTATTTTCTTCTTCAATATTTTGTTCCTCTATTATTTGTTGATAATTTTCTGTATTTGTTGGTTCACTTGGTGGAGGAGAAATATTTGTATCTCCGTTTTGCGAAGACAAATTTAATAAATTCAACTCCTCATTAATTTTCTTTCCATTTTCCTCCAAATTAGTTTGAGTTTGGTCACCATTTTGTTGATTTAAAGGAATTCGAGCAACTGGGGGAATTGGTGCTATTGGAATTTTGTTGATAACTGAGAGAGAAATAAAAAAAATTTTGAAAATTAAAGTATCATGGCTCTTGTACAGAATGCGTCCAATCACATTTTTATGAGTTCATTCTATGGCAATAAATACCCCGTTCTGATGTAAGAACCTATGGTTCAGGGGTGTGCCAGTTTCGTCTTTCCCCTTTCGCTTTTTAAATCGACTAAAACCACTTTCGTACACCCCTGCTATGGTTCGGTATTGCGCGTAACTCTGGTTGAGTAGATACGCGGAACCGGGTACCTTCGCTATAGATTAGACGCATAATCTGGACAAGTACCAAATTTATTTACTAGGTTCCTCTGGTTGTTTTTCAACTTTTTCTAATTCTCCTTTAATTTCTGCTTCAGATTTTGGCTGTTCGACTTGTTTTTCTTCTTTTCTTTTTAGTACACATTCAAATTGTTTTGGTGGTGGCTCTGGGACTTTGTTGACTGGAGGGGTATTTAGACGGTTTTGTAGATTAACCTTAAAAAATTTTAAAAATCAAACTTCTTTAGATACCTTCAGGATTGAGAAAAAAGATATATCTTAGTGAGGAGTATGTTAAATAGAAGGTATTCCCTGGGCAACTCCCCCAGCCTGTAGCCAGCCAAGTTTAAAAAACATCTCTTAAACAGAGGTGTACCTAATTAAGTACTCATAATTATGGGGAGTATATCTTTAGATATATCCCGAGGAGGTATCCAAAATTGAGGTCCTATTTAATTTAAAAATATTTTTTCTATTTTCTTTATTACCTGCCATTTAAAGTTTTTTGGCTTTTTTAAAGGCTTTGTAGACTGTGCCAATTCCGACACTTTTTGTTCAAACATTTTAGTACGTCCACTTATTAATTTTCCCATTTTTCCAGAATTAATTGAAGACGAATCGAAACTTGCTGATTTTCCAATTTGTTGCTTTTGTGCTTCCATTCTTTCCAATTGAATTTTGTGTAATTTTTCAGACATTTCTTGTTGTTCGTGGGCATATTGTGCTTGGAGTTGTCGTCTCTTATTTGCCTCCTCTTTCATTCTTAATTCTTCCTCGTCTCTCATCTTTTGATTTTTAAATTTTAATGTCTAGCCGGCTCTATTAGAAGCCCATCTCTAATAGAAGCCCACACGAGGACCCATCGAAACCCTACTCTCTAATAGACGCCGATATCTAATAGAAGCCCCCATCCAAAGGCCAACCAAACTCAAGAGCGTATCCTATGTAAAAGTGTATCTTAAATAGGTGGGACTAGTATTGAGTGTATCTTATATAGAGGCCCGACTATAACTATTATTAACCTCTTCCCAGAACTTTTCTCTTTCATTCAAATTAATTTCTTGATTTAATCCAGAACGCAGATTTGTGATATTTGCTGGTGTTGGTGGAATAAACGGAGTATTATTTATTGGTTGTATAACAGATGATCCAGCAGAGCTCTAGAAATACGAAAAAAAAATTTCAAAAATTTTTTTCAAATTTTGCCTCAGGCGTTTTAACATCTGAGGGAGTAATTGAAGGTGCCAAGTCTTGCAGCTTTTCAAAATGCCTTTCCAAAACTTGTTTCTCCAAATCCTCTTCATTACGAGCATATATTGTTAAATTAACTCGTCGAACCTTTAATTAGAATATTTTTTATTCAATTAAAGGAACTAACAAATCTACGAATTTCCTCAACATGCGAAGCAGTAGTTGATAGTAATGCTGCTGGCACTCCTTCACCTTGCTAAAGAAAGGAATAAGGGGAGAAAAAACGGAAAAAACGGAACTCAGTATTAAATAAGCCCTTAGGCACGATAAATTGTTCCATATTAAATTACAAGGCACCGAAACCCACCCAGTAGCTAGCCAAAATCTAAACAAGTATCTTAAAAAATCTAAAGTGAGGTCATTCTGTTTGCATTAGGATGAGGTATAGCCAACCTTTAATTGGAGAAGTGTAGCTTAAATAAGGGTGGTAACGATTAGGCACTAACAATAATAGTATTTATAATAATAGCGAGGTAAAATTTAAAAAAGTTAATTTACCCAATGGAATAGAACAACTTTTCTTTGTGCCCCCGCAGCAACAGTTGCAAACCCATACTGCGTTTTAGAACTGTTAAAACTCGTTAATAATTGTTCAAGGCCACCATCTTTAAAGAATATTTTAAATAATTTTGTAAAATTAAATTTACTTCCCGCTGCTTCAACTTTCACAATAGATGATGTCCCATCATACCCAAAAATAGCCCTAAAATTGGAAAAAATTTTTGATAATTTTTTGAAATTAACCATTCGTCCCCAGATTGGGAATTGCTGACAGAATTGAAGGCAGCATTTAATTCAGACTCATTATTTAATAAATTACAAGTCATGCCAAATTTTTTTATTAAATATACAAATCTTTAAAAAATTATTTAGTCAGATCCGGATTTGGTTTGTAAGTAATAAAAATCTGGATATATTTATGTATTTAAGACTTTGGATAATTCTCAAAAAAAATTATTTGGTATAAGGAAAGGTGTAAGACGACCTATTGTAAATGACAAAATTCGTAGGAAATAAAGAATAAATTAGTCAAAAGGAAACATTTTTCAACGTATATTTATTTTATTAGCATCTTTGTCAGTATAATAATAACATTTTATTATGAACAATCTTGTACATACCTATTATTTAAAAATTATGTTTATGTTAAATCATATTTGTCATTAAAAAAAAGAGGGGGGGGGGGGTGTGAAATAATAACTATATATTTTATTTTTAAGAAAATGTTCAAAGAAAAGGAAGAAATTCACAAAATATTTATTAAAGCCCGGACCAAGACGAGATCTCAGGGAAAATTTAGATTATCGAGATTGCTCAGGTCTCTATTTAAAACAGATTTCTGATTGAAATAAAAATTATTTAAAAATTTATAAGGAGTAATAGTTAACTAGAGAAGGCTTGGAAGAATATTTTTAAGATTTTTAGCACTCAAAAAATGCTCGGTAATTAATTTTAATACAAACCAAAAAGTTGTTTTATGTATGCTGTTTATTTTTGCAATTTTTAGTTGCAATATTTTAAAAAAATAGCTGGCAGAATCACAACACAAAAATATTTATTTAATTTATTATAGCAATATTTAATGTTGGAAAAAATATTTTTTGAATGAGAATTAAGGAAAATTGGAAGAAAAAAATTAATTAATTAATTGCCTGTCATTTTTAATTAAAAAATACAAGTTTCCAATTTTAACAACAAAGTTTAAGGAATACAAGAATTTTTAGGATACGTTTTTTAATTTTGGTTGGCCAGCCACTGGGTTGGGGAGCTGTCAAAGCGATACCCTCACTTTAAGAAACATCTCATTATAAGAGACTATCATTGAAAGATAACCCTCTATACTAAACACACCTCAATTAAGAGACGCTAGGGTTGGGAGCTGTTTAGGCTATAATTTCTATTCAAGATACCCTCATTATAAGACAATTTTTAGCCCAGGGTCACCTTATAATGAGGGTCGACGGTATACATAAAATTTTAAACATTTCAAGTAGAAAAATAAGCATGTTTAAAAGCCCTATAGAAAAATAAAGTTTAAAAGCGATGAGTGTTTTCTCCTTACAAACCAGTCATTTGCCATATGCTTTCAAAGGAGAATTATTGGACATGAAATTTAGTGTTTTTAAATAGTATAAAGGGCAATAATATAGCAGTTATGGGAAAGAATAAAAAAAACTGGTCGTTAAATGATAAAATAAAAAAAACAATCGAAGATCAGGCAATGAAAAAATAAGGATGAGAGAGATTTAGTGAAAGATTTTTTGTTAGCTTCAGCTTTGTTGGTTTTTAGTTAAGCAAAGGAAAAGAGTAAAAGAGAGGGAAGTCGATCCTGAGATTTAGATATTTCCAGAATTAGAAACTCCTAAATTTAAGATACTTTCTAAAAATGGTTAGATGTGAAGTACATATATCATTAAGGTACCCTCTATTTAAAATACACCCAATACTAGATAAGCTCAATTTAAGATTCGTTTCTAAATCTTGGGATAGATTTAGAACGTTTCTAAATCCTATTTATTAGTAAAACTTCAAAGAATGTAAAAGATAAAATCATAGAAATATGTATGAATGTAAAAAATTAATTTAAGATGTAATGTTAATCGTTAGAAAAGAAATAAATTGTAAGGAAGTTTGATTCATTCACCTTATAAGAATTTTATAAAAATTGTAGAAATTTGTGGATTTTATCCTTAGAATAAATTCATGTTGGTTAAACAATTTAATTTATTTTTAGTCTCAAATTATGAAAGAAATGTGTGGATCAACAATCCCTTCTAGACCGCTCATCTGTCAGTTCTTTTTTGTTTTAATCCTACTGCTTATATTTATTTTTTGAGAAAGTTGCTTGCACATGACTCATCTTCTTAAAGTGCTCAAATAACTTTTTGTTTATTATTTTTTACCCTTCTTTGAATTAGTGAGGAGAAGTTGATTTAGAAAACGGAACTGCCTAAGCTGTTCGTCTCTATTTAAGGAACATCTCTTTATTTAAGGTACCTCATTATAAGAGACGCTCTCTTAAATTCGGTTATAGCCAAGGGCAGAGAGCTATCTAAGCGATACCCTCTATTAAAGGCATACCTCTATTTAAAGTACGGTCATTATAAGAGATGATTTTTCTTATAATGAGTTACGACTGCATTATTTATAGTTCACAATTATAGCAGTAATTTTATGATTAATAACGATAAGATTGATTAAGCGTAAACAAAGAAAAAGCGGATATATTCCAAATTATTAAGGGAAGCATAAAAAGTAAATTAAGTGCATATTTTCACTTAAAGTGAATTTTTGGAATTTTTTCTTTTAAAATATATAAAATGCCTTGTCCATCTTTTTTTCACCTTCAGTTGATGCCAGCCATGTGTCCTTCCCGCTCTTCTATTTTAATTTTTCTTCTTCCTCTTTTATCTTCGCGCATTTTTATGCCCGCTGCTCTTCTCCTCCTCAAAAATCTTTGAGTGGAAAGGAGGCAAATAAAAATACAAGAAAACATAGAAACAGCAGAGAATGAGGGAGAATGAAGGGAATGAGGAAAATTCAATGAAAAAAAAAATTTTTTGGAAAAAATTTGTAGTAAAAGGTGGTTGAATAGAGGGACCGAACAAATAGTAGAAGAAGAAAAGCGCGAAATGAAAACTAAAGTGATGAACAAAAAAATTCAATTTTCTTAAAGCCGATTATTTTTTTATTAGTTGACGCATTTGTAGCTTCCATTTAAACTTTGTGTGGTGCATCCAAGCGATTTATAAAAATAAAGTACAGGAAAAGGATAATGTTTTTAACGAGAAAAACAAGCGGTGTGGCTTTTTAGAAGAAGGGGGACTATTTGAGGAAACAATTTTTTGAGAATCCGACTTCTGAATGAAAGAAACCGACTTCCGAAGGAATTCGTCTGTTAAGGATCCAACTATTAAGAGACTGCGACTGTTGAGACTCGATTTTTTATTTGAGGACATGATTTGAGGATTTTTTGAGGATTTGAGGGCGACATTTGAAGACTTGGAGGATTAAGGACATTAACGACATTTGAGGACCCGATTTCTGAGGATGTCACTATCGAGGACCTGACTCTTGAAAATCCAACTCGATTCTTGAGGATATTCTTAAAATAAAGTTAAAAAATCGTTCACTAAAGTATCCTAGAAATCAACTATGCCCACAAAAAGCATTAAAATACCCCCAAAAAAGTTAAAGTAAAATCTAGTTATTTTACAATATTTACTAAAACAGAAATTAATTTTAAAAATAAACAATAAAAATACCTTTATAGAATAAATCAGAATCTATTTTCAGTTTCATCGCAACGATAAATATAAAACAGTGAGGCGTAAAGAATGAAAGCCATACACAAAATACGTCTAATGAGACTTTTTCCATGTCGCTTGACTTGAAAGGAACTGAAAAAATATTAATTAATTAAAAAATATTTCTAGTGATATGTAATTGATATTGAGCTAAGTTTTTGCTATAACATAACTGAAAACACTCTAGGCAGATAAATGTGTATCCCATAAAGATGGGAGATCTTAAAAAGCCTTATGTTAGCCTCGATTTTGGTTCAGGACTTATTTTAGACCTTGAGTCATAGAAGAAATAATGGAACACTGAAAAATGTATTGATTTTGAATCTGAATCCAGTAAAAATCAAGGTCTGGATATAGATGAGCCCTGCTGTATTTTAAAAAGCGGAAATCAGAAGAACAAAGAAGACGAGAATCGGTGGAAGACGGATGCGGAAAAGATTACATCCTTGGTTGAATTTAGATCCAGGCCGATCTCTAGTATCCTATGAGTATCTTAAATGGAGGGTAACGCTTAAGCAGTTAATCACACATAGTAGCTAAGCAAAATTAAAAGTCCTAAATTAAGGTATGCATTAATTTTGCGAGGCATTTAGAAGAGAGGCCAACTTTCTCGACTAAATAAAGCTCACATTTAGCCTAAACATAAAGAAAAAAACCTAATTAATTCCTCACTTTAATTTAGCAGGAACCTCTGACAAATTTGAGTACATCCCAGTCCAAACAACCATCTTTCGTTGCAAATCTGTAGGCTCTATCAATAACGGTTTTTCTTGTTCAAGTTGTTCGCCTTTAAAAAAATTAATTTTATAAAATTAAAAATTTAAAAAGCCAACGGAATTGATCTCTTTCATCAGCCCATCTCTTCTGTAGAGATTCCCATTCGTTAATTAATAAGGGATATCCAACCTCTGATTTTGCTTTTTGTTCCTAAATATAAATTTTTTGATAAGTTAAAAAAAGTCAGTTTCCCTTCCTTTCCCTCTGATTCAATTTGTGCCCTTCCTTCTTTATCCTTCCTCAAAGTAACAAAAATATCAGACTTCCTTCACCAAATTCACTCAATTTCCTTATGGCATATAATCGTCAATAAAAGGATTATCATCCATAAGGACATAAAACGAAGCTGATTAAGGAAATCTGACCATTCATAGCTATTTGGGGAAGCGACGAAAGGAAAACTAAATATTACCGGAGTCCGCAAAGATATGTTAACCGTAAAAGGAACCCAATTCTCGAATAAATAGAAAACTAGAATTAGAACCGTGGCTGGGACCGGGTTTACCTAGGTTTTCCGGATTTCGCGATTTTAGCCCGGCCATTTCGGATCAGGAAAAAATCCGGGAATTTGAAAGGCTAGAACCTTACTGAAACCCCAAAGTTCATTTGGAATAGTCCTTTTAAAAATAAAATAAATAAAAAATAACCTTTTCTGTTTCCGTTTGAAAAATAGACAAATTAATTTTAATAGGTTTATTTGAATAAATTTGTTTGTTGTCGACTTCCTCAACTGGAATTAAAAAATTGAAAATATTCTTAATTTAAAAAACCTTCAGATTTGCTAGAAAATTGTCGAATACCATAAATTTTATTTTGACGAATCCGTTGTAAATTTAAATCAAAAATGTTGTTGGGAAGGATAATTTGTTTTGTTGGTCGAATAAACAGAAACATTTTTGCTGAAAATTGAGCTAAAAATCCAAAAATTTATGTATTCTGAAACGTCCCCTTTTACACTACTGACCCTTTTATATTTTCCCCTTTCTGACCATTTCTCTTGTTTACAAAAAAAGTTAGACGCACGAGAGATGCAATAAAATTGAGAGAGTAGATAGACATTTAATTAAATTTTTGGCGTTATGTTTGAGGAAAAGAGCCAAGCGCTGCGCCCCAAAATGTCCTACCCCTAAAATGTCCTCCCCTAAAATGTCCTCCCCCAAAATGTCCTATTGAACAAAAACCCCCAAAATGTCCTATTGAACAAAAACCCCCAAAATGTCCTCCCCTAAAATGTCCTACCCTGAAAATGTCCTACCTTTTTTAGATTTGAACAATTTATGTCATTCGAAAGTGCTGACTTGATTTGACAAAGTTATGATCGTTTGTTTTTACCCCTCACATAAGCTCTTCGCGGAAAAAAGTTTTTGCCGCTGCGGAGGAAGCCGGGCATGTCGAGCGGAACGACGGCCGCCGCTTCGCTACGGTCGCCGCGAGCGAAGCGAGCACGACCGCAGCGAAGCACGGCCATCGTGTAGCGAAGAGTTTTTCCAGCGAAGATTCTGGTGGTTATAGTAGGATTTTAGGGCAGGCCATTTTTAGAGTATTTATTCATTAGGTCATTTTGAGGATTTTTGTTCATTAGGACATTTCCAGGGTAGGACATTTTGAAGGAGGACATTTTGGAGGTTTTTGTTCATTAGGACATTTTGGGGGTTTTTATTCATAAGGACATTTTGTGGGTTTTTGTTCAATAGGACATTTTGGGGGTAGGACATTTTAGCAGCGCGCCGAGCCAAGAACCAAATTTCTTCTGTTTTCAGCGCGTCATTACCCTTCATAAAATTACCCAGTTTCTCCAATTTTGGGGGGAGGGGGGTGGCTTCAACCCCCTGGCTTTTTTAGACAATAATTTATTTATTTGTTGCAAATTTTTGTTTTAAGAATTATTTTTGTTCGTGGAATTAACTTTTTTGCATGTCTAAAAACTTTCACTTGTCTTTTTAGAAAATTTTGCAACCTTAAAAATTTCTACATGATCTACATAATTTTATATTTTATCTGAAGCTACAAGGCAACGTTTAAATGTCAGAACAACCAAAAGGCTCAACAAAAGTAAAATTTTTAAATTAAGTTTTTCTATAAATTAATCGTTCAGGTTTATTACCATTTGGACGACTCTACTCCCTATATGTCTGAATTGATGACATCGTCAGATAGATTGACACTGGGGGATTTTAAGCGTGTTTTCAATAGGAAAGGCTACAGCTATTTTTGTAAGGAATGGGATCCAAATTTGAAGAGGTTTCGATTTTTTAATTGTTGAGTTTTTAATATAATTTTAGGGAGGTGAAGGTGGAAATTGTCAATGATCGTCAGCTTCTACGCAAATCGGTATTTTTAATAAAATTTATATTGATTTTTTAATTGTTGAAAAAAATTAAAAAAAAAATTTAAAAAAAAAATTAAATTAATTGTTGAATTTTTTAATTGTTGAAAAAAATTAAAAAAAAAATTAAACCCCCCCCCCCCACCCTCTCGCTACGCCCTTGCAACTAACACATGCTCTGACCATTATGAATCCGCATAAATATCAAAAGCTTGTAAGCGATCATTTACAGGTACCTTTTAATTTTAAGGTAAATGGCCTCTTTGAGTTATTTCTTCTTTCTCAACAAAATTCTATGCAGCCTTTTTCTAATACAACATCAAATATGGGGGCAGATCAGGAGAGTGATCTGCAAACTTTAATAAGCAGTAATTGCTTAACTAAATTTTTAACAATTTATTTTTGTTATTCTTTTAGAGAGGGCAGGCGAAAATTTGGCAGAAATGTACAATTCAACTTCCGAAGATCCTTACAACAGAACTTCAGTGTTTGTTTTTAAATTTTTATTTGAAATGAATGTTCTTTCGTTTTAGATCCTCTTCAAGCATTTTTCAAAGAAGGCCTTTACCTGGTGCTCCAATGCCTTCTGCTGAAAGCACAGCAGGTTTGAAAATTTCTGATTAATTTTTTAATTTAAAAAATTGAAGAAAGTGCTGCTGAGAGAACGTTATTGGTCAATACTTCTGCAGCGAGGCAAAAGCGTCTAAGAAAACAGCGTTATGTACCTTCAACAATTTCATCGGAATCCGAAAGCACGTAAGTTTTAAGACGTTTTCTTAAAAACATTAACTCTTGTCTCTTTCCTCATCTCATGTCCTTGGGTTTTCCTTTTCCTAGACTGCGGGTCCGGAACCGTCCGAGGTCATTGGATCCGGATATTAGTCCAAGCCTAAACTTTCAAAATAACAGTATTTAGCAAATTTGTTTTAGTTATTCTTTACCGCGAATTGAAGAAGTCAAGCTACGCTTACAGGATGCCCCATTAGGAATTTCTGTTGCCAGTCAATGTGGCTCTATTTTTATTTATCACATTCAACACGGTTTGATAAATTATTTAATTTTCATTTACTTTCTATTTTTAAGGAAGTGCTGCTGAAAGATGTTGTAGACTTGAAGTTGGGGATCAAATTGTTCAGGTTTCTTTAAGTTTTTTTGATAATATTCTCTTTTTAATTTTAAGATCGATGAAACTCGTTTTGAAGATCTTAATGAGAAACAGGCACTTGAGGTTTTGAAGAAACTGAATTCTGTTAAAAAGTATTTAATATTTTCTATGTAGTCCATTAAACAGGGATGTCACGGGTTACCCGAAAGACCTGACTTTCTCCACATGAACCCCAATCCGAAACATTTTTCAGCCCCGATCCGAAACCCGACTTTTATCTCTCCTAATTCCCCAATGTGGGAGGACTTGACCTGAGATCCGGATTTTCCGACCTGAAACCCGAATCGTGTTTTTTCTTAGCCCATACTTATTCAAGATTGTATTCTATAATGAGGTTAATCTATTTTAAATTTAGGACTATAACAATGTACGTTGCAAAACGAGCAAGAACAAATGGAGGTGAAAGTTCTGAAGACCACAAATCTGATCCCCTCAGTTTGCTTTGCGAAACTCAACAATTGGATATCAGTCAATGGGTCGAGTCAACTACAAAGTAAATTTCAGATAATTAAAAAAAAATTTTAAACGCTTTTTTAGTAAAAATTGTATCGAGCAAGTCCGTCCTTTTGCAGAAATTCCGCCAGTTGCTAAGGTTGAACGTGGAACCCTGCCAATAGATGGATGTAAAGTTAAGAATCAAACTGTTGATGTATTTAATTTAGTTAATTTTTAAATTCAAAAATTTTTCAGGAAACTAGTGATGAAGAAAAAGCGGCATATTTGGACAGAAGGAATGGTGTAGGTGCGCGATTGGTGCCCATAATACATCAGGTTTTTTAATATTCAAACATAACAAGTAACTTCATTATAAGTTAATTAAAAATTAGGGATGCGTCAATTTGTGAGTGGGGGGTAATTAAGAGTTATCCTTCCTATTTTAGTTCCTAACATACCTCCAATGCGAGAAAAACCTCAGTTTAATTATAAAGTTTTTCGGTTTAACAATAAGGGTAAAGGAGTCTCTTAATTCCCTAATTGGGGAGGGAGGGCGGAGGGTGAGGCCTGGACTTTTCGACCTGAAACCCGACCCGACTTTTTCTTAACCCGTAACATCTCTGCTACCTAAGTTCCATCCTATTTAAACTGAGGATTTATGTGATCCGAAATTTTTATTGTATTTTATTTAAGGTTCGTTTTCATCAACAACAACAACAGCAGCAAAAATCAGAAGAAATGCACAAAATGCAAATGATCAACCTGGAGAATAATCCAAGTACTAAAAGATTTTTCAATTTAGTTTTTAAATATTTTTTTTTGTTTTTATAGCAACTTCTTCATGCCCAGTTATGCTTGGAACTTTAGAAGAATCTTCTCCCCATCTCGACTGTCATCCCCCACTTATTCAACTCCCATTACACGCTGCTATGGATCCAAAAATAATTTTGTCTCGAATGGTTGAATTTGATTCTGGATTGGAAATTCGAAACAGAAAATGGCTAAAAATACCTGTTCCAATGTCTTTTATAGGTTTAAAATTTAAAAATTAATTTGGAATTAAAAATTGAATTTGGGTGAGGGGCTAAATCAGTCTTCAAAGATATTGTCCAGCCAAAAAACAGTCCGACAACATACCGTCCAATATACATGGTATTTTCAATAATTTATTAAAAATTTATGATTCTTGATCACTCCCTGTTGATAGTTGATCAATTGAACAAATTGATCGAATTAAAGTTTTTTGGACTGTATTCTGGTAAGACTGTGTTTCTCTCTGGACTTTGTTTTAGCATTACACGATTTAAAATTTTAAAGGGGACGAAATGATTGATTGGCTTATTTCAAATGTGCAGGGATTTCGAGATCGAAGACATGCACGTTCATTTGCTTCAAATTTATTGGCGCAAGGATTGATTAAGCATGGTTTTCTTTAAATTTTTAAATAAAATTTCTGCAATTTTTTATTTCAGTTGTTAATATAAGCTCTTTCAATGAAAAATGTTATTATGTTTTTAATGGTTGGTTTTGTAGAAATTTTTTGTAAATTGTTTTGTTTTTAATGTTTGTTTCTTTAAAGAAAATTTTTGTAGAAAATTTAACCTAATTCTAGATTTAAACTCTTGTTTTTAGTTACACACAAAAAATTCTCAATTTAACATTAGTTTTTTATAAGTTAGGTGGCTATTGGGTTTGGGGCAGGGATGTCACGGTTTGAAAAAAAGTCGTGTCTTCGGTCCTGTCCTCAAAATTTTCATCGGTTCGAAGAAATTCCTGGTATCTTGTATGGGGTTGACAACTATAAGCAATCAAAACTTCCTGATAATCCTTAATGTTTCCAAGTTCTTTAGATGAAATAATCGCTGATCGTTTACGTATTGAGGAACAACAAAAACAACAACATTTACTAAAACAACACAAGCCTGATGCTAATTTCCAAACTACTTCAATTAAAAAACCTTCTGCTCCAGCACCAGAAAGCAATACTGAAATAACGTAAACCTTCAACCTTGTGTTTTTTTTAATTTTTTTCCCAATTTTTTCAGTTATATGAGCAATCCACCAGTAACCTCTACATGTTTGGGATCTTCTGGAGCTCCTCAAAATGTTAGTAGCCATACTCATCCTACATTAACAGATCAACAACAAAGAACTCAATATGTTATTGCTAACAATCCAAGATGTTTTTTTTATTTTTTTTTGAAAAATTTTGAATTTTTTTTATTTAGATGCACCAGGTCCAATGTCAAATAATTTTTGTGGGCAGAAAATCAACAAAAATACAGCAGCTTTGATTACGGATGCAGCAAATTTGAACAAAATTGACAAGAATGCACCAAAGAATGCTGTTGCTACAAACATACCCCTAAGGTTTTAAAATTTTTATAAAATAAGTTCGGACCTCATAAACATTCGGACCTCATTTTATGATACCTTGGGATTAGATACTCACATCAGTTTATGTTAAGTTTTCTAAATTTGATTAGATACTGAAAGGGAGGATTTTCAATTCAAGGTCAATCATTGTTAGGCATTTCAATGTTTTTGCTGGTTTGGCATTTCAGTGTTTGACATTATAAGACTCCCCCATTATTAAGTACCCGAAGGGGTATAGGAATATCTTATAGAAAGGTTTCACTTTAAATTATTTTTAAGAACATTGAATCCTCCTAAATTTGGTTTAAAACTGCCTGTTTGGCCAATCTCTCCGATTTTTTCATTTTATCGTCCTCAAAATCAAGAAGTATCTCAACAACAACGTGGAAGATGTGATTCACCTGAAGCTTCAGTAATTTTTTAAAAATTTTTTAAATTTATTAAGAAATTTTTTTAGAAAACAAATGATGATTATGCTTCAATGATTCAA
Organism: Meloidogyne arenaria; assembly: GCA_036172955.1. NCBI lineage: Eukaryota > Metazoa > Nematoda > Chromadorea > Rhabditida > Meloidogynidae > Meloidogyne > Meloidogyne arenaria. The sequence goes on along the minus strand of JARQAB010000012.1, from coordinate 7,781,054 downwards.
GGAGAAATAAATTGTGGAGCACAATTTGATGATGGATTAAATACTTTTCAAAATCAACAACAACAACATTTATTAAAAAGCAAGGTTACTTCTCCTTTAGGCACTGGAAAGTATTCAAAGGATTTAAAAAATGATGTGAATATGTCAAATAAATTATCACAACAACCCTTAACAACAACAAATACAACAAAACCTCCACCACTCCCAAAACATCAATTTCCATCAGAATTTTTAACGTTGCAATAATTTGATAACCAAATATAAGTCGGGCATCACTATAGGATACACCTCAATTTAAGAGACTCTTTGAAAATTTGGTAGTTTTCTAGGTTGACAAGGCTGCCTAGGCGATACTCGCTTTAAAATTTGGTTGGTCTCTAGGTGGGGGAAGTTGCCCAGGCCCTCTATTTAAGTTATCTCCCATTATAAGGGACTTTTCAGCCCAAAGGAGGGTATCTTATAGCGAGGGTTGATTGTATTTATTTTTTCTTTTTTCGAATTAAAGTGCATTGAATTATTTAAAAATACCCCCTTATTAGCCTTTCATTAACACTCCCCTTTCAATTAAAAATTTGCCTAAATATTTTATTTATTAAAGTACAACTTGCCACCATCATTTTTTCCCTAATTTATTCACTATACAATAAAGCTTTATTTTTTAAATTTTTCGAATAAATTTTATCGAATTCTTTTAATTAATATTTTAATTATTTTTTTTTGTTTTAAAAAATTGTTAATTTTTTAGCAATTACTTTTTTTTAATTTTCTTTGCAACTGTTTATTTTGTTCTACTGCTGTCTGTAGTTAGTTCAGTGTGAACTAAACATCCGACGAGGCTCGTTAATCCGATTTTATTTGTAGTATTTCGAATTTGAACCTGAAGAAGGAATCTTCTAGTATTTTTAAAGCGGTCGTCTGTCACACTGAACTGACTATTTCGCACTACTGACCTCAAACCTTTCACTGTTAATTTCTCTTTTCAGAGTTCAAATGTTAAAGCCAATTGAATGGTGGCCAAGTTCTTGTCAAACGAGAAGACGCACAGCAGATGTTCGATGGTTAGATGTGCTGATTTGTTTGTTTTGAATTGTTGATCTTTTTGATAGGTTGTTTTTATGTTTAAAAGTTTTTTAACTACTCAATTTTTAGTTTTGAGAGAGCATCCAGAAGCTATAAAAATGTTTAAAGAGGTTATTTTTAAATTATTTACTATGGTTTCAAGATTATTTTGTAGGCCGGTGAATTGTTGCGGGAAGACCGTCTATTTGATGAGTATGCTTTAGAAGAACAATAATCAGCAGAAAAAGTAAATTTGAGCAAAACAAAAGAGGAATGGAATTGCTTAGTTTAACCGAGGTTTGTGTTTTTTATTTTTGATTGTTAGACTTATCCAAACAAGGAATGGTTGGGTTCACTAAGTTGTGATCGGGGTTTGGGTCACATAAAAGTTTCCCTGATCCGAACCTCTAATAAAAGTAAAAAAATATTTCCTAGAATGACTAACAAATAGACTGACTAGGGGGTCTCGTTTAGAGCACGGGACGGGACCCCGTACGTGATTCCGTCCAGGAATCCCGGGTTTTTAGCGACAAACAGGATTTACGGGATTACTCCCGAGGGATCCCGTCCCGTACAAAATTTTGAAAAAAATTGCGATTTTGCCGACCTCTAGTCTCGTTATCGTTTGAACCTTTTTATTTTTCCATTTTGAAATCACTTTAGTTTATATTTTTAAGTTCATATTTTTTTGGCTTTCTTTTTCTATATTGATTTTTTTATTTTTCTATTTCATTTTTTAGAAGCTGTTCAACTTCAGTGTTCAACTCAAGTCTGGCTGTGCTTCAGAAGTTATTAGGGTTTCTTTTTTATATTAAAAATTCTATGAAAATAGCGGACAATAGGAAAATTTTTTGGGACAAATTTATAAACATATTCAATTTTCATTTTTTTCTTCTAGAACGCCAACATCAACAGTTCTTCAACAACAACTCTTAGACGTCTTCAACAGCAACTCAAGTCCCCCTGCCTCGTGCAGGGGGCAACTCAAGTCCCCCTGCCTCGTGCAGGGGGCAACTCAAGTCCCCCTGCCTCGTGCAGGGGGCAACTCAAGTCCCCCTGCCTCGTGCAGGGGGCAACTCAAGTCCCCCTGCCTCGTGCAGGGGGCAACTCAAGTCCCCCTGCCTCGTGCAGGGGGCAACTCAAGTCCCCCTGCCTCGTGCAGGGGGCAACTCAAGTCCCCCTGCCTCGTGCAGGGGGCAACTCAAGTCCCCCTGCCTCGTGCAGGGGGCAACTCAAGTCCCCCTGCCTCGTGCAGGGGGCAACTCAAGTCCCCCTGCCTCGTGCAGGGGGCAACTCAAGTCCCCCTCCCTCGTGCAGGGGGCAACTCAAGTCCCCCTGCCTCGTGCAGGGGGCAACTCAAGTCCCCCTGCCTCGTGCAGGGGGCAACTCAAGTCCCCCTGCCTCGTGCAGGGGGCAACTCAAGTCCCCCTGCCTCGTGCAGGGGGCAACTCAAGTCCCCCTGCCTCGTGCAGGGGGCAACTCAAGTCCCCCTGCCTCGTGCAGGGGGCAACTCAAGTCCCCCTGCCTCGTGCAGGGGGCAACTCAAGTCCCCCTGCCTCGTGCAGGGGGCAACTCAAGTCCCCCTGCCTCGTGCAGGGGGCAACTCAAGTCCCCCTGCCTCGTGCAGGGGGCAACTCAAGTCCCCCTGCCTCGTGCAGGGGGCAACTCAAGTCCTCCTGCTCCAGCACCAGAAAGCAATACTGAAATAACGTAAACTTTCAACCTTGTGTTTTTTTTTATTTTTTCCCCAATTTTTTCAGTTATATGAGCAATCCACCAGTAACCTCTACATGTTTGGGATCTTCTGGAGCTCCTCAAAATGTTAGTAGCCATACTCATCCTACATTAACAGATCAACAACAAAGAACTCAATATGTTATTGCTAACAATCCAAGATGTTTTTTTTTATTTTCTTTGAAAAATTTTGAATTTTTTTTATTTAGATGCACCAGGTCCAATGTCAAATAATTTCTGTGGGCAGAAAATCAACAAAAATACAGCAGCTTTGATTACGGATGCAGCAAATTTGAACAAAATTGACAAGAATGCACCAAAGAATGCTGTTGCTACAAACATACCCCTAAGGTTTTAAAATTTTTATAAAATAAGTTCGGACCTCATAAACATTCGGACCTCATTTTATGATACCTTGGGATTAGATACTCACATCAGTTTATGTTAAGTTTTTTAAAATTTGATTAGATACTGAAAGGGAGGATTTTCAATTCAAGGTCAATCATTGTTAGGCATTTCAATGTTTTTGCTGGTTTGGCATTTCAGTGTTTGACATTATAAGACTCCCCCATTATTAAGTACCCGAAGGGGTATAGGAGTATCTTATAGAAAGGTTTCACTTTAAATTATTTTTAAGAACATTGAATCCTCCTAAATTTGGTTTAAAACTGCCTGTTTGGCCAATCTCTCCGATCCTTTCATTTTATCGTCCTCAAAATCAAGAAGTATCTCAACAACAACGTGGAAGATGTGATTCACCTGAAGCTTCAGTAATTTTTTTTAAATTTTTTAAATTTATTAAGAAATTTTTTTAGAAAACAAATGATGATTATGCTTCAATGATTCAAGGAGAAATAAATTGTGGAGCACAATTTGATGATGGATTAAATACTTTTCAAAATCAACAACAACAACATTTTTAGTACAACTTGCCACTATCATTTTTTCCTTAATTTATTCACTATACAATAAAGCTTTATTTTTTAAATTTTTCGAATAAATTTTATCAAATTTTTTAAATAAAAATTTCTTCAAAATGGAGAGAAGTGCACATTTTCAATTGATCTATTTAGTTTAAGTGTATTGCACATTAAATTAGAGAAAGTTTTGGGATTAAATTACAATATTAATGTTGTGAAAGACGTTTAAAAAAAAGAAAAATCGGACCTCTATATAAGACACGCTCAATACTAGGTACACCTCTATTTAAGATACTTTTTTAAACCGTCGTAGAATAGTTAGGGGGATCCCCCCTCTATTTAATATACACCCCATTATAAGAGACGTAGCCAAAAAGTGGTATCTTATAGTAAGATCCGATATTTAGAGGTGTGACATTTATAAAATTCGCACAATTTTTATTTATGCTTTATGCATTAAACGTTGTTTTTGTTGGGAGGGTGATGACTCTTGTGATGCTGCAACTGCATTTGCTGCTATCAAAGCTTTCAATTGTTCCAATTCATTGTTTAATTTAATCATTTCTTGTCGGAGTTCTTGAAAAAAATTTTTTAAACGAAAATTAATTTCCTGCTTAAATTACCCCCATTTTCTGCTTCAAGTAATTGGGCACGACGTGAACGATATTCAAAAACTGCTCGGCGATTAGCTCGGCAACGTTTGGCTGCTTCGTTGTTACGGCGTCGACGGTCCATATACTAAATTTTTTGAAGATTATATTTTAAGGAAGAATTAAAAGTTGGACCTCATTATAAAATAACCTTCGGGGTTGAAAAGAATTAGTCTCTAATTATGGGTTATATTAAAATAAGGGATATCGTTTAGGCAATTCTCCCAGCGTCGCCCTTCCCGGGAAAATGCATATTAATAATATTTGAAAAAATAGGGATCAAACTAGAAGGTAATAGGGATTAAACAACATAAGTCCAATACATAGGTCATCTCCCAAAAGATCAAATTATTCCTTTTGGTAATTGAGTGTCGATCCAAAAAGTAATCCTTTTGAGAATAGAAAATATTTGGAGAACAAATTTGTGCCCACAACCGATTAAACGTTGTTTTTGTTGGGAGGGTGATGACTCTTGTGATGCTGCAACTTAAGGGGTATCTCCCTTAGGGGGTATCTCATAATGAGGCCCAAAAATATTCTCTTAACTCGTTCCAATTCTTCATTATTTTTTAGTTTTACTCTAAGAGAAGCAACACTCCCTTCCATTTCACAATTAATATTACAATCATTCCCTCCATCATTCAACAGCAAATTGTCTCCATTTCTCAAAAAATTTTCTTTTAAATTGTTACTCAATAAATTGGCCTGATAAGAAGGTTGAAGAGGTTCCGCTAATGTATCGTCACCAGAAAAACCAGAATTTCTGAAAAAAAAATAATTTTTATAAGGCAAATAAACAACAACACCCAGAAGGCGAAAAGCTACCGCCTCGTCTTGTTCGGTCACTATCTCCTCCAATAGTTGTTGAACTTGTTCCAGGAAATGTTGATGAGGTGGGGGAATGTTGAGAAATACTTAAATTTATTGAAGTTAATTTAGCTGGACTTTACTATTATCGGACCTTACTTATAAATATGCCGTTGGGGATATCGGGATATCTCTTAGGAAGATCCTCCCCACCCAGTAAAATAACAAATCTATCTTAATCAGCCCAAATTTATCAATATCACTTCAATCCCCACAAAACTTCTTAATCCGCACAAATATTTGTTTATCCGCCCTAATATTTGGTTTTGAATTATAGGGTCAGTTGACCAATGCCTTCTATTTTTCCCCAAGAGCGTATATTATAAGGAGGTTTAAAATTTAAAAATTTAATTTCCTCACTGTGAACGTAAAGAATGCATGGAATTAGGGGAAGGTTGGCTGACCACCGAGTGTTCACTATCACTCGATGATGATGTTGAAGCTTTCTTTAGTTGTTCTTTTTCAATAATCTTTACTTCGCTTCTCCGAAAAGCTGTTAATCCACTAAAAAATTCTGTTCTGGAAGCTGGGACTGTTGGAGATATTTGAAGTTTGTTGGGGGCTGCTAAAAGAGTTCCCAACATTGAATTTAACGAGGATGAACGAATATTTGATGATGTTGATTGGATAGAGGAGGGAGGAGGATGAAGTGTTTCTGTTAAAGTTAAGGGGATTAAATCCTTTTGTTTTTGAGAAAATAATAGTCGGAAACCTCCCTATAAGGAACCCTTGGGACTGAAAATATTATCTTATAATGAGGTGTATATTAAACAGAGGGTATCGCTTAAACAGAGGTTTGCCTAGCAACTCCCTTATAAGTGGTTAAACAAATTCTAAAAACGTACCTTAAATAGAAGGTATCTTATAGTGAGAGTATCCTATATAGAGGTCTGTTTTTCATATAGTTAATTCTATACCCTCTATTTTAGATACACCTCAATTTAAGAGACGATTTTTAAAATTTGTTTGCCCAGTGAGGGTGGGAGCTACATAAACAACACCCTCTATTTAATATACAACTCATTATAATAGACAATTTTAAGTATCCTATAGAGAGGTCCGACTGTTATAGACGACTGGCTATTCAATTTGAAAAGATGCCTTTGTTGGCAGAATTAATTTGTTTTGAAGAGGAGGGTTGTTGTAATTGTTCATCTACTTTTCCCTTTTCTTCGAATACTTTAGAATTTAATTGTTGTTCAATAGGGTTAAGTAATCCAGTTAAATAGTGATGTTTTTGTTCTGATTTTGAAAGTAAAAAATTTGCGAGAGGGCGGAAAATAGAAGAGGAAGGATTTGTAGTTGTTTGTGGTTGTTTACCATGCTGGCAGCAAAGTTGTTGGGAAGAAAATGAAAGGAATGAAGATTGTTGAGAATTTATTGAAGAAGAGGGTAGAGGTGGTCCTTAAAATAGAAAATAAAATTCTAAAAAATTTTTTTAAAGTTTTCTACCAGTAATTTCCAGGACAGTTTTTCTCTCAGGAAAGACAAGTGAGGGGTGAGGCAATTCTAAAGGTGGTGGAATGCTTTCAGGAATTGAAGTAGTTAAAGGAAGCGGCTGTTCACATGCTGAGAAGAAAAATGTAAATTTAATTAAAAGGACCCCCGTTTAAGATACCCCTCATTATAAGATACCCACGATATTAGAAAACCCTCTATTTAATGTACGTTTCTTAAAATTCGGTCATCTACTAGGTAGAGGGTAGACATTTAATAGACATTTCATTATTAGAGACAATCTATTCTGCCTCAATGGAGGTGTCTTATAATGAGGTTTTAAGGTCAAAAATTAATTTTCAAAATTAATTTAAAAATTCAAAACAAAAATTAAATTTTTTGCATTGACCCTTGTGTTTGTAACATGTTGAAGTTTCTTCTTCATTTGTTGATGAAGTACAAATAACCGATTTTGTTTTATTTTTAGTCAAATGTTTTTTAATTCCATGCTTTATAACGCTAAAAATTGAAAAAATGAAAATAATTTGAAAATTCTCATTGATTACCTAAAATCTAAAGGAATTTCTTGAGCTTCTTCATGTCTCAATTCGTTTTGAGTAAAATTTTCTAAATGTTCTTGTGTTGTTGGTTCTGATGTATCCAAAGTGAGAGGCTGTGAAAACTGATTAATTTGTGAGGGAGATTGTGTATCTAATGAATGCCCTTGGGTTTTAGTCATTCCATTTGCCTAAATAAATAAAAAAAATTTTGTTAAAAAATGTGTCAGCATTCCCCAAAAATACCCTATGAACTGTATTGTTAGAGTCATTGTTTTTGAGGGCATTGTGGGTCAGAAGGTGAACTGCCCTTCCAGAAGATGATTGTAAAAGAGTTCACTTTTAGAGGTGAACTTTTCCTTTAGAGGTGAATTTTTTAGAGGGTGAATTGATATTGGGAGTGAATTGACCCTCTAGTGAAGCGGGTGGGGTGGGGGAGGTCAACCCTTCCAATTGTCAAAAGGTAAATTGCCTTCCAGAAGATGATAACTAGGAAAGTCACACTCCCCCTTTAGAGGTGAATTGATATTGGGTGAATTGCCTCTCTAGTGGAGGCCTCTCCAATTGCCAAAAGGTGAACTGCCCTTCCAAAGGGTGAATTGCTTTTGGTTCTACTCAAAAATTTTTTGTCACTCTTCCAATTAAAAATAAAACGGACTAAAAATAATTTTAGGATTATTGAAACAAAAATAAATTTTAAAATGGAAGAATGAACAAATAAAAATTTTGTTAATATTAAATTTGCAAAATAGAGAGAATTTGTGGAATGCACAATTTGGAATTTTATTAAAAATTTTGAGAAGAATTATTGTTGCGCAGAGAAAGTTAATATATACCGGTTAAAATAATTTTACTTAAAATTATTATTTTGAATTTTAAAAGGAAAAACCTCAATATTAGATAAACTTTTGGGGGATGAAAAATAGTACCTTATAATGGGGTTACTTAAATTTGAGGGTATGTTAAGTGACAACTTTTTGATAAAATTCGACATACCTACTAGCGGTATGCCTGGAAAAAAGTTGGCACCCCCCCCCCCGAGTGCTTAATACCGAGGTCGTTTGGTACGTCTGATAAAACATTTTTAAACATTCAACGGAGTGCTAAATTAGGGCAAAGTGAACAAAATATTAAAATGAGGTTGTTGATAAAAAACTTGTTGATTTTGGGGGTGCTTACGAAGTTTGAAAATATGCATTTTTTACCTGCTCATAAAAAAGTTGTTGTTTTTGTTGTGAATCTGAAGATGATGAGACTGTTGAATTGCTGTGTTGGTGTTCATATAATTGTTGTTGTTGTTGTGAAAAGAGAGAAAAAGGGACTAATTGAGAAGCCAAACGGATAAATTCTAATTGTTGACTGTTGCTGTGAAAAGGAAAAAAGAAGGGGGAAGTTGAAAGTGATGAAATATAAGGATTTAGGGAGGATTGCAATTCTAATGGAATTGGAGGTAATTGCGGAGGGATTGAAGTTGTTGTTGGGGAGGGTGATGCTTCTTTTTGCTAAATACCCGACAATATTAATTTCTAATTAAATAAAATCCCCATTTTTACTCACTTTATCATTCCCCACTAAACTTCCAGCACGAATAACAGAAAAAGCAGAGCGTTCTGATTTTTGTAATGTGCTGCTATTGTTACTTGAAGTTTCTGGAGTTGAAGAAGAAAATATTAAAGGTATTTCTGTTGCTATAGAAGTTGTTATAAAATTTTGAATTTCATTGTTGTTTAAAGAGGAATTAGTTGAAATTGTTGGAATAATACAGCCAAAATTGTCTCCATTAGAAAAATTTAATGAGCTGACCAATGACGGATTTGCAACAATTACCTTTTTAAATTAAATAAAAAATTGTTATTGACCCCAATATAAGACAACACACATTGGGGATGAGAAAACCCTTGTAATGAGTTGTATATTAAATAGAGGTCGAACCTCATTATAAGAGACCTCCCTTGGAGTGTCTCTTATAACTAGGATTAAAAAAGTCTCTTATAATTATGAGTATCTTAAATAGAGAGTTTAATCTTTCACTTTACTATAGCGTATCATATATAGATATGTATCTTATGGAAGGGTCTGCCTGTATTAGTGCCTTATTTTCTTACAGAATTTAATCGAATTTGCTCCTCTAACTTGGATTTTTGTAATTCATTTTCTCTCGTTAGTTGTTTCAAGCATTCCTCAATATCTGGCTTCCCGCTTTGATTAACCGATTTCCTTTGTTTTTCTTTGTTTGAGGAAGATGCTGTTGTTCTTGTAGAAGGTTCATTACTTCGTTTCCTTCGTTGTTGTTGTTGACGGTCATTATTGTTTTCAAGAGAGGAAGTTCTTTAAATTAATTATTGTTAATCTCGATATTAGAGACGCCCAAGACTCTTGGTCTTGGGTCTCAGTCAAGTCCTTTCTTGAGGGTTTCTCGGTATTGTCTTGTGATACATGGAAAATCACCGGTTTTGGACATCTCTTTCTCCCGATATCATGTCAATTCCATTAAGACGTCGGCTCAATTCCTGCCGGTGACGTGTATTAATCGGACTAACGAGATCGGACTAATCAGTTTCCGTAATACAGCCCATGTGGCCTTTTTTCAACCATTCTACAAACGGGGGAGGGGGTATTTAATAAGGAGGGCTCTAATTTAGGGGGAGTAATACAGAAAATACGGTAATTAATTATCCTAGAAACCCTTACCGTCTCAATAGATTATTTGAAGTATAATCAGCGAAAGCCTGATTATTGTCGATATTATCACAATCGTTTGATAATTCACATTTTTCTCTGCTTAATCCAATTTTTTGCTTGGATGTAAAATGTGAATTTGATTTATTCATTCCATTTTTCTAAATATTTTTAAATTTTAAATACAAAATTTTCAATAAATTATAACTGAAAAAAGAACAATGCTGAAGGATAAATTTTAATATTTAGATAATAAATTAAATAAATTAATTTATTAAAAAACAAGTTTGAAGGAATGGCTGAAAGGAACAGGTAAAAATATTAAAGAAGCAGTGCTGGTCCGCTTAAATCCCGGAGATTGATGTAAATTAGATAGAATCTTTTTCCTATTTTAATAAATTATGTTTGTAGGTCATCAACTTTCTTAAAAAAATTTTCATGCAGAATAAAAAAATTAATTAGGGAAAAAATTAATAGATGGTTTGAGCTCTATATAACATACTACCCCCAATACTGGATAACCATTTAAGATACTTCCTTCTAAAATTTGATTGACCATTGGGAGGGGGAGCTGGCTATGTAAGATACATCTCATTAAAGACACCTCTGTTAATGATATCCTCACGATAAACCCCACCTTCTATTTAAGATAACCTCATTATAAGGTAAAACTATATCTAAGATAGTTTCTAAAATTTGGGTCAGCGACTGGGTGGAGGAGTTGTCTAAGCGATATAACTCCTATTTAAGATACCCCTCATTATAAAATAAAATTTTTATGCCGTAAGGGTTGATCTTATAGTGAGGTCCGAATATTTAATTAATTTGCTTGATATATTTTATTTTAAGGAAAATGTACTGAGGAGAAAAAAACTTTTCAACAGAAGCAAGTTTTTTAAAATAAAAAGGCTATTAGGGCAAGGGCATATATCCGGGTCTTTTTCTGTTCACCATCAAGGTCTTTCCCTTTCATTTTCTTTCCGATCGGTCAGACAATTTTCTTCAAAGCTCCGCCAATTTTTACAAAGAAGCAACGAAAAAGAAAAGAAAATCGGAGCATTCCTCAACCTCTAGGGCAAATGAAAGTAAAATTAGTTTTGTTTGTCTGACTAGAAAGCCGGTCAAGGAGGAAGGAAGAAAACGGAGGTGCGCGGTGTGGGAAAAGGGGAAGAAATGATTGAAAAAGTAGCTGGCTTGTTCAGCTAAAAAAGATTAAAAAGCAGTAATTTTAAGGGTTTTTAAAAATAGGAACGCAAAAGTAGAATAAAACTAGGGCATGGACAGAATAAGTAGGGAAGGAATTGAAATATTCAAATCAGAATTTTAACCATATTTAGTGATCAAAAAACATGGATAAATTTAAAAGAGAAAAAAATATCCCTCCATCTGTCACCGTTCGAATAAACGAAAAAAATTAGGCCATCGGATTGAGGTGTACCTATTTATAAAAAGAAAAAGTATTGGGAAAAATAAAAAAATATTTTTTTAGTGAACGCAATAAATGACCGAAAATGACCGCCGCTAATGTGAAAGCTAGTAAAAATTTTTTCATGTGCAAACTCAGACAGCCGAAAAGGGGGAGCTAAATATGGGTATTTTAAGGTAAGAGAGAAGAGATTACCTAAAATAGCAACAGAAAAGTGGAATAAAAAAAGGGTTAAGAAAAAAAATATGAAAATGGAATGTGAGGGTGAAAAAATTAAAAATTAGAAAATCTCTAAGGGGAAAATGAATTTACAGCCGGACCTTAATACTAGATACATCCAATATAAGTAATCCTATTTAAGATAGGCTTTTTAAAAAGTTAGTTGGCCATAGGATGGAGGAAGCTTCCTATTCGATACACCTATTCAATCAACATCTCATTATAAGGTGCAACCTCATTATTGATACACCCATTATAAGAGACTACGCCTCTATTTAAGAGACGTTTGTAAAATAAGGTTACCCCTGGGTTGGGGAGATGCCTAAACCCGCTTATACGGCACCCAAACTTCATTATAAAATAGCTCCTATACTAGACATACCTCATTTTAAGATACGCTTGGGGTGGGGGAGTTGCCTAAGCTAGGTATACTTCTCTATTTAATCAACATCTCATTATAAGATACGAATTTTTCAAAAGCCAAAAGGTGTATCTAAGTGAGGTCCGACTTTAAAATTAAAATTTATTCGTAATCAAAAAAAAAGAAATAAAATTTGAAAAATAAAAATCTAGAGCAAGCCAAAGCAAATAGGAGAAGAAGATCGCTTTTTGAATATAAAAATTCTTTGTCAAAGGACGAGTGCCTCGGCTTTTTATTGGAAAGAGAAAAAGGGAAAGGAAAAAGGCAATTCGGATTTGTCGAGGAGAAGCTAGAGCTGATTTTCCTTTTTAAAAATTTTTTTTTCGAAGGAAAATATTCTCTCACTTTTCATTTTCTAAAAAAATTTTGTTTCGCATGGCTTGTCTTTTCTAGATAGTCCGCGCAAACGAAAAAAAGTGAAAGTAGAACAGGAATTCACCCCCAATCGCTTAATCGCCTAAAGAGTAGATTTATATGCTGAATGACAATGTGAGAAAGAGCTGGGAATTTATGGAGAGAGTTTGGAATAGAGAGTTTGGGAATGGTCATCTGCCAAAATAAGAGAGTGTGTGAATTGGTGAAACAATTAAATTTTTGAAAAAAAGAAAGTTGGTTTAGAGTTTGGTAGTTTCTTATGAATCATAAAGAAAATCAGAATTTAAGACATTCAACTATTCAAATATCTCAGTAGCAAACAAATTTTTTAAATGCATAAGTTAGGTTCAACCTTGAAAAGAGTGTATCAAATAAAATTATCTTGGATTGAGCTATAGTTAATATTAAGTACAGAGTTGTCGGTAATTGGAATCTTCGGAAATCCACTGAATATCCTAACTGAAACTGAAGAACCGAGAAATCCCCGGTTCATCAATTCGGTTTCGAGTGTTTTGACAGTTGAAGGAATCTTACAGAGAGGTTTAAAAGATTGCTACTAACAATAAAATAATTTAAAATATTTGAAAGAAAAAATTTTTTTCTTTCAAAATCTACAAATTCCTTTTGTGTGTACATAGCTAACTGATCAAAAAATAATTTTTATTCCCGAGTTTTTTCAATTATTTATATTTATTTATTTGTCGATTGTTGGTCTCTTCCCCCAATTTTTTTGCTAATTTTTTTGTGGGTCGTTCGTTTTCCTTTCCATTTTTTCTTTTTTCTAACCGATTGAATGTTCGGATTTTTTATATCTTTTTGGTTTGTCTGGGTCAGATTGAGGAGGGGGTTTTAAAATTGCGAGAGAGAGAGAGAGGGAATTTTTAAATACAAGAAAGGAGGTTGGGGATCGCTTTTCTGGAGTTTTTTGAAAGGGGGAATTGAGAGGGAAAGGTTTAACGAGAAAATGGAAAAAGGATCATTTCAATCCTTAAAAAATTTTTAAATAAAAATAAAATTTTGAAAAAATTAAAAAAAAAAGAAAAAATTGAATGAAAATTTAATGAAAATTAGGTCTAGGATTAGTTAGGTTAAATTATGTATGAAGTTCTTGATCGTTTATTAAATGGAGATGGGAATAATGCTAAAATCGAATTAGAAAATTGCTAGATTTAGACAATACTCGATCGAGTATCTGAGTTGTCTGATCCTCCAATTTTCGGAAGCAATCAGATTTTTAAAATGCTTGGAGTTCTAGTCAGATCCGTGGGGGAATTAATAGGGGATATAGGGGATAAAATAGAGGATATATTTAGAGGACCTAAAATAAGTGGATAAATAGGGGATCTCAGTAGGGGATTTTAAAAGGGAGATTTTAAAAGAGATATCTTGGGGGATTTAAAAAACTAATAATTTTCAGTAAATAAATATTTTTTATTTTCACTAAAACAATTTAAAAATTAAAATTAATTAAAATACTTAAATTTTAAAAAAAGGGTCAAAAAAAGGTCAAATATTTGTTATATTCTCGTTCGATAAATGTGCAATTTTTCTGAGTTTTTCACTAGTAATCAGAAGAAAAATAAAAATAAAAAAGGGCGGACGAGGTCAAATAGTACAAGAATGGACGGGAGATGGGTCACAACACACAATTGGCAACAGATGGGGGGCAAGAGTGGATTTAAGCAAAAAAAGGGAGAAGATTGAAGAGAAATGAGAAGAAAAATGTATACAAAAACCAAAAACTCTCTTCTCTTTTTTGAGCAACAGATGACGCCATTAGGGCCCGTTCTTCCGTTCCTTTTTATGTTAATTCTTGTTGAATCTTTGTAAAAGAATTTTTTTGATTAGAAAACGGAGAGAGAGGAAATCTCGCTCAAAAATTTGGGTTAACCAGATGGAGATTTTTCGAGATATCGATCTCGGATCTCGATAGATCTTCAAGTCCGGTCTCTAATTTTATGAAAAATCTTAAATATTTATGGAGAATAAAAAATGTTCTATTACAGTCGGTTCGCCTATAATTTACTCTGTTGGTCTGAAACAAGGGGCGGATCCTGGAAAATCCCCGAATATCCGGAGTTTTTTCGGATTTAAATATCCGGATCCGCCAAACTAATCTGAAGGGTCTCTTATAATATCTATCCTTTATAGGGAGTATCTCTTTTTCAGCTTCCCGCCCAGTGTTCGACCAAATTTAAAAAAATGTTGTATCTTATCTAGGGGGTATAATAGAGTGAATTCTGAATGTAATTAACTAACCCACCATTTACATATCAAATTTTTATATAGAACATCCATTAAGAAGGATTTGGATAGCTTTTGAAGGCATTTGGGTTTTTCCTTCGATAATTAGAAAAGAATGAGAGAATAGATTTTGGAGGTCATTCCATTACTGATGAGGTCATCGTCGGCCATAACAACAAATGGACCGACGGCCTAGAAGAATGTAAAAACGCAACGATGTGCGAGGACGAGGGAGAAATGTAAATATGTCAAGAAATGGTTCAAGAGGGGGTGAGCGAATATGTAGTTGGACCTCTTTATTAGATACTCTCAATTTGGGATACCCTCAGATTAAGACTTAGGCCTCATCAAGATACCACAGTACTATAAAACCTCAATTTAAGTCACGTTTTTAAAGTGAACCCTCTATATAAGGTACCCCTTAATATAAGGGACGATTTTGAGTCTAATGGGCTGAGGAATAATTAGATCAGACTCCATAGTTAAATACCAAAAATACTTATTTTTCAGTATTATACCTTTTAAAAATTTAATTCTCGACGAATAATTTATATAATCTACTACATAATAAGTACATATGTATCGTTAAATAATGTTTTATCACTACGATCAAATGCCCTTCTTTTTTCGATAATCCTTTCTAACTTTTTTCAACCTGATCGCGCGGTTTGACCTCTGATATTTAAAATTTTTGATTAAATTTTAATTCCAATATACCTTCAAGTTCATAATCATTTTCTTCAAGTGATTTAGGCAAAAAAATTTTCTCATCATCATCATTCTGAACTACCTATATTTGTTTAAAATTAAACCGGTATTTAATAACCCTAAAGGTCACCTGAATATTTGAACTCTCTCCAGAATGAGGAGTAGTATACTCCTGATATTGCATCGATGATTGAACTAGATTATTTTGGTGCCAATGGTGAAAAAGTTGTTGGTCCCATCTTGGTTGATATTGATGATAATGATGAGTAGCATAAGCCAAGTTGCCTGGAGGCAAAAACGGTGGTGGGGGTCCTGGCTGGTGCATTTCGGGGTAATAAGGACAAAAAATATTTATATTTTAATCAGTAAATTAAATTTATATATACGCTGGTGGTGCTGGATGGGTCAAGATTGGATGCGGTTGAACAATTGGATGCAGTTGAACTGTTGGTATAAAGGGATGAGGAGGGGGATGAACTATCATAGGTGGTTGAGGATGTAAAATAGGAGGAGCTATAAAAATTAAAAAATGTAAGCTTAAAACCTCACTATAAGATATTAGATACCCCTCTATATTAGATACCTCTCATCTTAAAATACAAATTTTAAACCGCGAGCTGGACACAAATGAAAAATGTTTTCTAAAACTGCAATCCTCAAGTCAAAAATCCACGCAACTTACGCATCCCTCAATCCGTTATTTCGTGCAGCTCTGGCCCCGAGAGATATCTTATAGTGAGATTCGAATTGATAATAATTGATTATCAAATTCTTACTGAAAAATAAGTAAATCACCATAATATATAGGAGGATGTTGTCCAGGTGGGTAGAAATTATGCTGTCCATGTTGTCCATGTGGATTACCTTGTTGCTGATTACCTTGTTGACCTTGTGGTCTTCCTATAAAATTAATATTTCCTTATGTTCCTATAAAAATTCCTCACGATTACGAGGCATAGCATCAATCACAAACAAACAAAAACTTGCTCCAAACAATAATTTTATAAGCAAATATAAATTCATCACAAAAATTTAATCGTTGTTAATATAATTTCTAGAAAATAGAGTTAGAGTTAAAAAAATTCGGAGTATATTTGGGGGTATATCAGAATGAGATGTATATCAGCTGTTTTAAACAGTAAAATTTAAATAAAATTTTAAAAGTATTTGTTTGAATTTGCTATGAAATTCATGTGAACAGCTTATTAAGTTAAAAAATAATTTTAAAAATATTCTAATGAAATCAGAGACATATTTTTTGGGGTTTTTAATCAAGTCTGGCCTCACTAGTATGTATAAGATAGTTTAAAATGTCTCTTATAATGAATGTCTATTAAATAGAGAATGAAAGTCTCTTAAATCCACCTATCCTTAATTTAGAAAGATTAAGAGTCTCTAGAATAGTGAGAGCCGTATTTCAAAAACCGTATATATTCTAATAGAGGTTTGCCTTGTATTGAGGGTCTTTTGTGTAGAGGTTATTTCATAAGTAAAATTACTTTTATAAAGAAAAAAATTTTATATAATATGTACATAGAGAGACCAGCAATGCCATTTAATAAACTACAGTGCCTTCCCATGCCTTTAATCAATATTATGAAATAATTTTTTTAAATAAAAATTAAATAAATTATTGAGAAAATTTAATTGTTTTAATTTTTAAAAGTAAAGCAATTTAAAATAAAAATTAATTAATGGAAAAATTAAAATAAAAAAATAAATTCGTAATTTCAGCAGCAAACAAATCAAAGATGTTATTCAACAGTGGAAGCAGTAGGAGGTAATGATTGCTGCTGGCACTCCTTCACCTTGCCAAAAGAAGAGAAAATAAGCTGGAAATCTTTAACACCTCAAGTTGAGTTAGCCACCGAATGTGAAGGTTTCTGAAGGGGTTCACATTATTTATCAGACCACGGGGTGAAAACAATTGTTGCAACATTGAAGGATGTGAGCGTCGTAATGAGAAAGTTCTTCGGATTTTTTGTAAAGTGCAACTCAAAAATATTTAAACATAATTACGTCGCAACTCCGCGACAGGATTTAAAAAATTTTGAAAAAATTCTCAATGTTTTTTTAATTTCAAAGTTTAAATTTCACAACTTTTAAATGATAGCGGAAAGGGCAATAATAATAGACACTTTTAAGAATAAAAGGGCATATTAATAATGAAATTGAGAGAATAAAAATAAAATTTTTGAATTCTTCGTATTATTTTTTATTTAAAAAATGATAAAATTAATTTTATTTATTTTTTATTTTATTTTTATTTTGTTAAAAACTAGTGAAGGTGTTTTGGAATCAAAAAATGGTTTTTAATTGAAATTTATAAAAATTAAAATATAGTCGAAATATTCTTCGTTTAAAATAAGAAGAGTTGATTAAATTAAACCGAGTTCTGGGCGTAATCTGTAAAACAGGCCTATCTGGACTTATTGACTAACAAGGTCTATTAAGCACACCGTTGGGCTAAAAAAATTTTTTGTCCCTTATAATGAATGTAGCTTAAATAGAGGGTATTTTAATTGGAGGTATAAAGCTATTTAATAGAGAGATATAATCAGAAAAAAATATTTTAGAAGGCAATACAAATCCAAACAAAAATCAAACGATAGCAACCAAAAACGAAAATAAAGACAAAGAAAATCTCCCAAATTTAGGTTGATTTTAAATTAATTCATCAACTAATTTACTTGTTTTTAAGCCAATTTACCAGAAGAAATTAAAAAAGCAAAATTACCAGAAAATCAGAAAATAAAGTCAGAATTTATTTTTAAAACACCAGAAAAAATTAAAAAAGAAAATAAAAATGATCAGAAACTGACTAGGGCACCAAAAAAGAAAAATAAGAAAATTAAAATAAAGAAAAACCCGAGGGTAACTAGACGCTTGGTGATTGAAGGAGAGAATAGGGAGGGGAATAAAGAAAGTCCAATAAAACACGAAAAAAATGAGTCCACAAAAATGGGTTTTTTAAATTTTTTGTTAAAATACAGTGAAAACCTTGTTATAAGATACTCCCAATATAAGACACACCTCCATTTAAGAGACATTATTTAAAAATAGGTTAGCAAAGGGGAGTGTCTATTTAAGAGAACCTCTCATTATTAAAAACACCTCATTATAATAGACACTCGCTATAAGATACTTAACTTCATTATAAGATACCCCCATTTAAGATACACCTCTATTTAAGATACCTTTTCTACAGGGTACCTTCTATTCAATATACACCTCATTATAAGAGACAGTTTTTTAACCCAAGGGGGTATTTATCTTATAATGAGGTTTTCGACTCTATTTTGAATTATTTATTAAAGAAAGCTTGGTCGAAGAAGAAGAAATCGAAGTAACAACCCCAGAAGAATGGAAAATAGTACCAGAAAAGGTTGACTTTTCATTTTATCCGAAAGAAGAAAATCAGAAGGCTTCTGAAAAATTAAATGAAAAAGAGAAGGGAGAGAGTTCGAAAACTAAGGATTCTGAAGTTAATTTATTTTGTGATGAAAAATTGGATTTAAATGAAGATTATTGAATTGAGGAAGAGTGGATGTATTAAATAACTTTAAGAAATATATTTTTTGAAAATAAATTTTAAGTAGTAACTTATTTAAATTAACATTTGATGCAATATAAAATTTTGTTTTTTTAATTTATTTTATTAGAGAACCCAGAAGATTGGAAAGTTTAAATTCCAATAAAAATTTTTTAAAATTCCAATAAACTTCCAAAATTGTAAAACGACTTTGAAAACTCCGAAGGATGGCGGGAACATTCAAAAAAGCCAGAAATCCAAGAAAAAGTTGAAATTCAACTGAAGATGTAAGGAGAAGAATACCAATTACTCCTGATACCAATCGACGCGTTTAAGACCCTTAAGACCCTCATATTTTCCAGGGTTGTTAGATTATTCGGTCTAGTATTTTCGAAATTCTAAATTTTGAAAGACTTGTTTATAAACAAAATGTCTGTTAATCTCGCTGTCGCAAGTCGCAAAGTGGCATTTATAGATATAAACACTATAACACAAACTACCTTACATTGACATATAAGGGCATTAAAGAAAATAACACTTGACTATATTTCTTTAATTAATCAATTTATTTGATAAAAAATTTTTTAATTTAATTAATATAAAGATTTATAAATAAAAAAATTAAAAATTAAATTTTAAATGTTTAAATTTTCAATTTTTATTCTCCTTTATTTATTTTTTATTGTGTTTTGGAGCAAAGGATGTGTTGAAGGTGGAATTTCTCCTAAAGGTGGTATTCTAGTTTAAAATATTTTTTAAAAATAAAGCGGCCAACCCTCATAGAAAAAAAGCAAAATACTTGGTGTGACTTGATCCGAAGAGCTCTCCAATTTAATTGGAGAGATTGACAAAGAAAGATAACTGAAGAGAGAGAGTTGATAAAGAGATTATTAGATTAGATCTAATCATCTAATCATCTCTTTATCTATCTAAAAGATAAAGAGAGACTTGATCCGAAGACCAATTTAATTTCTTCCCATTTAATCACCCACCTATCCCACCACCGACTGATTGATCGTGTCCACTTTTTGTTTTAGTTTCTAGGCTAAAAGGAAATATGTATGCCGGCATTACAAAAATATTTATTCTTTTCTTAGCTAAACAAGTGCAGCATAAACCTGTAAGTACAGCAAAATTTTACGGGCAAAATGCTCATAACAATACACCAACAAATACAACTAAAATAGAGGAGGGTGAGGATTTGTTGTATTTACTAAATTAATTTTCATCCCTGGATTATTATTCCTTCCCCAGATTAATTACTCCTTTCCTCTATCGAAAGGCTGGAAAAAAAATATCCAAGATTATTAATCGAGTAGATACGGGGTTATATGTAGCTATAGGCGAACCTTATTTTTGAACTTTCATGGGGGAATTAAATTTATTTAACACACAATGCCCCATTATATGCCTTTAGGCGTCAGAGGTAAACCCAGAAAATAGAAAAAGATTAGAGGGAAGCTACAGAAGAAAGGAAGGTTTTCCTCAAAGGTCCCTAACTTACGGCTGGGAGGAGACCTTGCTTTTCTATAATAAAAAAATTTTTGTAATTTAAAGCGAAAAAACAGAAAGAAAAGGAAAAGGAGAAGGAAGAAACTAAAAAAGAAGATGCTAAAGAAGAATCCCCCGATACCCCCGATAGTTGGAAGAAAAATCCAAACGATTTTGCCTTTTCTCCAATACAAACTAACGAAAAAAAGAGAAAAGAAGTTGAATTGGAAAATGAGGATATGCCAATAAAAAAGAAATTATGCGGTGAAGGGACTAGACGTTTATTTCATTATGATACGCCCGAAAAGACTGATGAAAATTTATTAAAAGAGTTTCATAAAAATTCACCCACAAAGCATGAATCGAAACCGAATATTTTAAATACGCATACGAAAATTGGTGCTATCTTTAAATATTTTTGTTTTAAAGGGGTAAAAACCTCGCTATAAGGCATCCATCCTATAAACATATAGCGACTGGATTAGGAGAGCTGTTAGCGACTGGATTAGGAGAGCTGCCCAAACGATACCCCCCCCCCCTCCCCATACACACACTTAATGTACATATGTATGTATGTACACCCCATTATAAGAGACAATTTTTAGCCCCGAGGGTATACCTTAGAGTGGTGACTTTAATTTTAGTTAAAAGTAATTTATTAAAATTTTCCTTCCAAGAGAATTTACAAACAGAAAATTTGGCAAAAGTTGGAGAGGGCGGAGAGGTTGAGACACCAGAAAGTTGGAAAAATAAGAAGGAAAATGAAGATTTTTCTTTCCAACAATCACAAGATTCGGTCAATTCTGAAAAGAAAAGTGAAGGAATTAAAGAGAAAAAAGAAGAGATAAATGAAGATTTTGGTAAATTAAATTTTGATGATATAGAGTTGGAATGTAATGAAGATTTTGATGATTAATGCTAGAAGATAAAAAAGAAAAGTGCTTGTAGAGGGAAAAATTTTAGAAGAAAACAGTGCAGACATTTATTTATTTTCTTGATTTTTGATGATTTTTGATAAAGCAATCATAGGATTAAAGTTATAGTCGACGACATAAAGACACGTTTTTTTATTAATTTGGCCGGCCATTGATAAATGATTAGAGTGATTTGGATAATTCAATTTAAGATATCCCTTCTTATAAAATAAGCTATTTCAGACCCTTTTTAGGCAACATTTTTACGGCATTAGCGGCGCTTTGGTAACAACATGCCAACCAGGGATGACCCTGTTACGTTTTAAAAGCGGAATTCTACGATTGTATTACGTGTCGTCATAAACATTTTGGTTAAGTGGGATACATGACTGGCATTTTGAAGAAAACATAGCTTGACGTCTCGGGTTCGATCCCTCCCGGCAATAATCGACTTATTTTGTTGCATAAATATTTTAAAAATGTGAAACAACCAAATTTAGTAAATTTCAAGCCTTTAGAATTTTTTAAATTAAAAATCCAACAAAAATTAGTTTGTAGATTTTTTGACCTTCCCAATATTTTTTTGCAATTTATCCACCTCTTCAAAAATTGTAAACAAAAAATTTGTGCAAACAAAATTAAAATACTTATAAATCAACACATTTAAAGTGTATTTATTTTGTAAAAAATAATGGAGAAAAACAAACTCTCGCGCTTTCCGCTAAGAAAAAAAAATTTTTTTTTGTGGAACCAGCCGTGATGAAAAACAACGTCGTCTGAATGGCCATTTCTGGGATAAACAAAATTTAAGAAAAAATATTTTTTTTTGGCTGAAATACGTCGGCACCATCCGGCACCAGATCGAGAGCACTTTTTTTGTTTTTTTTTTCAATTCATCGGCCACTCCTTCAACCTCTTCTCTTGTTGTTGTTGTTGTCCTTCAATCTCCCTTATTCTTCCAATTGCTGCACCTCTCGTCCGTCTTCTGTTTGTTCAGGAAGGAGGAAAAAAGAGAGGTGAATCTAAAGGGTTGTTTGTCCGTGGACTCTGTCCCCGTCGACCATTTTTTCGATTTTTGTTTTGAAAAGTATTTCCTCATTGACCGGTGGTCCTCGATTTCCTTTTAATTTTTTAAAAACATTTTTAAATCTTTTTGAATCATTTTTAAAGGAAGACGCAGCTTTTTATTTTTTTCCTATTAAAATGATGATCATCTCCATGATCAAGCTTAGTGGTATTTTGTCGAAAATTTCCATAGTTATACTATTAGGTTTAATGAAGTATTCCATTTTAAGGAATACTAACTATTATATGTATTACTTTAATTCTTATAAGAAGTCAGACCTCACTTTAGGATACTCATTACTAGATACAACTCGATTTCGGATACGTCTTTTGCTTCCCCACTAGATGGTAGGAGCCTCCTACCTGGGCATACTTTCTATTTAAAATAACCTATTATAGGATAACACCTCGTTACAAACGTGTACATTATAATGAAGTTGGACCTTAATTGTCTAATCTGTAATTTTAAATTAACTATAAAAATTTTGAATTATTTCGGACAGGACAAAATGCTTCCCAAAAATCACTTATTAATTTTTCCCCTTTTATCTTCTTTACATAAAATTCCAAATTTAATTTTTTTTGTTTCTACTCATTTCTGACCATTAATAATAATTTTTATCAAAAAAATGCTGATCATGCAAAGCTTTTTTGGCCACAAATTTTTTTTATTTTCTGTAAAAGACCCTCACAAACTAGCACCAAAAACAACATCAAAAACGTCTTTTTCTTCTTCCTTTCTTCTTCCGCAAACACTCCCCGTGATGACTTTCCCGCTAAAAACATAAAAAAAATTTCTGTTTGTCCAGCAAACATTCTCGGGGTTAGGAAGAAAATGCTTCAAAATAGCGTCTAATAAAAAGCCGTGAACCTTCGTACCGGACAATTTTTTTTTATTTTTTTAAATTTTTTTGTAGTTGAGTTTTGTGATCATGGTCAACGACCTATTCTTGACAAAAAATTATTATTTTTTTTTATTAAAAATATTTTTATTTTACATAAATTTTGCATAAATTTACCTACATATATAACATTTTCCAAATATTTTTTTGAAATTCTTCTATTATTCTTAATCGTTTTTTTCTATGACTAATCTGTAATTCTCAAAAATTCCTAGAATTTGACCTCAAATATACTAATTAGATTTTAATGCCGCAAGCAAAAATTTTTGAAATTTCAGGAAACCTGTTATTTTTTAATTTTCAGACCTGATATCGTTTTTTATATTTATAAGACCCGGGCCAGGGTTCAGGGGTAAAATAATGAAACTCTCAGTCCTGTATGTAATGCCTATTTTTCTTCGAAGTGTTGCAGTTTCGGATCGGTTCCCTCCCTATTTCGAATTCTTTATAGACAAGTCAGACTTTGTTTATCTTTTTATGTATAGGACCGGGACGAGTTTCAGTGCTAAAAACGTAAAACTGAAACTCTAATTTTCTTCAAAATGCCAAGGTTTTGGGCAGGCCCCGAAATTGCCAGGTCACGCCCTTCCCTATTTTTTCAAATTCTTTTATAGACAAGTCATCCTTAATTTAAAAATATTAAAAGTATAATTTTGCCTCAATCATTTATTTTCATTTTTATATTAAAAAATAAATCTCCAAATAAAAGATACCTTTCATGTGCAAAAATAGTGTATTCATTTAAAAGAATAATGCCCTCATAGGGCAGTTTCCATAATTAACGGATTAATAAAAACAAAAACAAGGCAGGAAGTTGAGGCAGGAATTTATAAATAAATATTTGTATTATTATTTGCCTATTTTCTCTTCAAGTCTTCATTTAATTCTTTCATATTTAAATAATTTGTAATAAATCTTCAAAAATACAGACAGGCCTCGCTATAAAATACACCAAATACTAAAAAACCTTCAATTTAAGGTACCCTTTTTAATATTTGGGGCCGAACTGGGTTGCCCGACATCCACAAGTGTCGGGTTCGCAAATGTAGTTTCAAGAATACTAGATGGATGAATACTAGGTGGTAGTTCAAGAATACTAGGTCCTGAAATCTTTGGATATCCAGATCCGGATATCCAGGGATTTCCCCAGGTCCGCCAGCCTTACCACAAATTCGGAACCCGGATTTTCTTTGGTTCCTAAACCCGTTCCGCAGAAAATTTTGGAGAACCGACCCGAACTCCAACTAGACTTGCTTCTCAACCTGTCGCCCATCTTTAACTCTCTTCAAGAATAATTTCTTTCTCTAATTTAAATTGTCTATCCAAGTCTCCCCTAAAATTTTTTAAAAATCTATATAGCTATCGCTGCCCAAATTTTATCGCGCATTGAAAATTTGCCTTTTTCTTTTAAAAATCCAATAGGGCTAGAATGCATGGGCAGGCATGCGCATGCATCCTGTAATTTTATAAGTGAATGAGGAGAGAGGGAAGGGAAGAGAGGGGTGATTGGAAGGAGAGGCTGGCATTTTCTTTTTCTTCTTCTTGCCTTTCCAGGCTATTTTAAGAGTTCAATCAACATAAATGAGTAAAACACAATTTGGCCACCAGCGCATTTTATCACCCCCTCTCTCCCCACCTTTCCCCATCTATCGCCCACCACCTCCAATTCCTCCTCCTACTCGTTTTTTGTCTCTCTCCCCCCCCCTCCCCTGCCTTCAATCGGGCATTGCCAAATTGAAAATTCAATATATTCTTTCTTCAATTATATTCAATTTTATTTAAAAATTTTTATTTTATTTTTATTTAAAGTCAGGCATTGCTATAAGAACCCCCTTGAAGCTGGAAACTCGAATACCCTCCTTGGAGCTGAAAATCGACTCTGTAATGAGGTGTTTATTAAATAGAGGGGTATCGCTTAGTCAGCCTCCTACACTTACTGAACAACCGAAGCACAACTAAATTTTCCATCGCCCACTCAAAGAGGGCGAGTTACCCGAAACCCCTGTCCAACCTGATCTGACTTTATAGACTTGTAAAACTCGACCCGACTTATTTCCCAGCCCTCCAATCCCTATATCCTACCCGGATCATTCCCGTGATCCTTCTGCAACCACGGACTCAACAATAAACAGAACAGTAGTTTTCAGTCCAAGTGGCATCTTATATCGAGGTCTGACTTTATAGCAAATAAGATAAAATTTATTTATTTTTTAAATTTATTTATTTCAAAATTTCCTTGCACTTTATTTTTTTTTCTTTGATTGAAATAAATCGACTGTGTCGGGATTCCGACAAAATTCAAAATGCCCTTTTCTGTTTTCATTTGCACTTTCTTGTATTTTCTCGTGCCATCTTTTTATTTTTAAATTTTTTTATTCTTTTGCCGAAACTTAAAATTTTAAAAGTTGCACTTGTAAAGTGCCTTTCTTATAACCGTCTATGTTGTTGTTACTGTTGGACTTTTACAAACATAAAAACACGTGAATTTTTGTTGTTAAGAATTTAAAGGGAAGTTACCAAATTTAACAATCACAATTATTTTCTTAGAAAACATTTTTTTAATTTTTTAATATAAACTAATGGGAAACTATAAAGCTAGGCCACACTTTACGTGTACACCCTTGAGGCTAAAAAATCGTACACTATACAGAGGTGTCCACAATACCGAGGTGTACACAATACTGTAGTTGCTTAGGGGGTTCGACACTACTGGGAATAAATTTCTGGTATGGACAAACATGTTTGGGTCTTTAGGCCCTGCCCAGAATCGAACTCTGCCCCTAAAATTAAAATCAGAACCACTTAACCACAAGTCACTTTTTCAAATGTCTCGTTGTCCACCTCCAATTTCCAGTTGTTTATCCGCCAAAAAACAGCATCAAAAAATTTACTTCATTTTGCGTAACTCCCCAGATTTAAAATGTCAAAGCACTTTGAAGCTAAAAAAGGAATTACGAGAGCCAAAAACATTTTAAAAACAACAAAACATTCCTTGGGTAACAGGATATTTTAACGGCTTCATTTATACTTTCTTTTGTCATCTAAACTTTGTTTTCAACGTCATTGGGAGATGTTAAAAACCAAAAGAAACTTCTTACTTTATCTTAGTCCCCCTCCAACTTTTAATCCCTAAATCACTCAATATCCCTCCTAATACCTCAGTATCCCTCTTAATCCCTCAATATCCCTCAATATCCTTCCTGATCTCTCAATATCCCTCCTAATCCCCTCTATTATCCCCTCTATTAAACTATCCTGGGATTTTTTTGTCTGTATAACTTTTTATTCTTTAAATTTAACCCATTTATCCTTAATAAAAAATCTCTTTATCAAGTAAAAAGAATATTATTGTTTGTGTTTTAGTCAAA
Source organism: Meloidogyne arenaria (assembly GCA_036172955.1). Taxonomy (NCBI): domain Eukaryota; kingdom Metazoa; phylum Nematoda; class Chromadorea; order Rhabditida; family Meloidogynidae; genus Meloidogyne; species Meloidogyne arenaria. The sequence goes on along the minus strand of JARQAB010000012.1, from coordinate 7,754,486 downwards.
CATTTATTAATAACTCAAGATAATTTTTATTTTATTTGTGTCTGATTCTCTTTTTTTATTACAGTTTTTTGATCTTCTATTTAACAAAATTTTTTAAATAACAAAACCTAGACAAAAACCTTTGTTGCAAAATTTTTATGGGTTTTATTTAGTTATTTTTAAATTTTTTCCATTGGCCCCCCCCCCATTTCCTTTGTTTTTTTCCTCCTCGGTATTTGACACGCAACATGAATGGGTCGCTAGGTCGTCTAAGTTGAGAGACGTTCAATTGGAGAGAGCTGGATTTTATAGACCTTTTGGAATCCTTTCCCTAACTGTAGAAGACCATCAACTCATTATCACTCTCCCCATTCCCCCTAAATTTATTTTTCAACAGCCATCATTGTTTCCGATTGTTCAATGTTTCTCCAGTAGAAAGACCCTTTCAATCACTTTGAATTACCGTAACCAACGTCTCTTCTATTTATTTATTTTTTACCCAATTACATAATAAGGGCAATGCACTCTTCCCAGTTATTTTGTGTTTTCAAATTTTAAATACTCAAAACACAACCTATAGACACGTTTATTATTAAAGTGCATGCTTCTTTACGATTTACATCAATTCTGCCCTTTTTCTTTAAAAAATGCCGCTTGCGCTTCCTCCACTCAAAATACAAAAACTCCAGTCAGGCATTTCTACATTTATTTATCTTGCCCTTTTTGACTATATACAGTCAGGCCTTATTATAATATCTCCACCTAGTCTCTTAAAAATTGTCTCTTCTAATGAGGTGTATATTAAATAGAGGTTAACGGTTAGACAGCTCTTCCGCCCAGTGGTCAAGCAGAATCTAAAGAAGCTGTATCTTAAATAGAGGATATATAATAGGGTTATGCGCCATAGTAAGGCTTTGCGCCATGACGTTTTGGCGCTATTTTTGGCGTTCTGTCGTTTGGCGTTTTACAAAAATTCGAAAAATTTTGGGGTTTGTCATTTGTCGTCCCATAAAAAAATTTTTGGCCGCACAGCTATAGTTATTATATCGAAGGTGTATATTAAATAGAGGTCCAACCCTCGGCCGTATTTTTTTAAAAAAATTTTCCCCGATTTTTTTCTTTCAACTGATCGCTCTCTTTTGGTGACAGCCTCTACCTCCCTATATGCTTTACACTCTCATCTCCTCCTTTTTAATTAAGCAACATTTTCTTTTATTTTTTATTTACAAAATCACTAGGCCTGCGCAACATGCCCTTTTAACGTTTTTGAATTTTTTTTATTTCCAAAATAATTTTTAATTCATTTTTAATATTCTCTAGTCTTTATTTAATATTTTTATTTTGTTATTCTTTTTTTATTTTTTAAATAATTTTTTTTTTAATTTTAAATAAAGCCTTTCCTCATTAACTCATTTAATAAAGTCTTTCACCCATAGCAAAGATTGTCTCTCATAATAAGGTGTATATTAAATAGAATGCGTATCGCTTAGACTGCTCCCCACCCAGCGTATCTTGAAGTGAAGAATGCCTAGTATTGTGTGACCGGATAAAATGCCTGACCGGATCCAGGATTGAGATTAGGCAACTACACCGCTTTGTGGTCAACTCATATTTAAAGGATTTCACCTTAAATTGAGGCATATCTTATGATGAGGTTATCTTATAATGAGAGTATGAGCGGGGTGTACTCAATATTTTTTAATTATTTTTATTAAATAATGACCAAAACTAAATACATTTATTTTTGGTCATTTATTTTTGGCTGAACTAAATACATTTACTTAAAGAAATTATATTTCTCATTCAAAAAATTTATTAATTCTTTTAGCTTTTGTTGTGCAAATTTTCAGTTAGTTTACAAAAGAAAATTTGCTTTCAGCCAAAAAATGGAGGTTTTCAACACATTGACCCAGGCGCGAATTTTTTAGATTTTATTTTATTAAAAAGGAATGGACCTCTCTAAAAGCTTTTTTATTTTGAATGAGACATTTTTGGCTAAAAATTTATTTTTACTCTTTATTAAAATTAATCTTCCCTTTTTATTTGACTCATTTAAAGACTGCAGGAAGCGGACAAGTGCTGGAGCTTGCTCTGAAGCTGGCTTGGGACCAGAGACAATTCGAGGCTCAAAGCCGGAGCTTCAAAATGCCCAATATCCAGCCAGCACTATACCTCAGCCCGGTCAATTGAAAATGTTAGTTTCGCTACAGGGATGCTTTTTAAAATGCGGCAGGATCCATGCTTTACCGTTTGCCCACTGACACAATGTCGGGACACGTATCCTTTTGACTTAATTAAAGGAAATATAACTAGTCCAGTTCAGCTTCATTGCACTCTTAAGGGGTTTGATAAATCGCGAAACTTGATAATGAAGTTTACACTAGAAACGAAAAAAAGAAGGGGAGGGATTATTAGGATTAAATAAATGATGAATATTTTTTAAAATAAACTTGTTAGTCTCTAAAAGTATTTTTTAATGTTAAAATTTATATAAGCGGATTAATGCCAAGTTTAGAAATTTTCTGGAATATGTGGGATTTTAAGGAATGTGAGAGACTTTATGGACTTTAAAATGAAGATAATAAATTAATAATTGACGTAAACAGAGACAAATATGTTTAATTAGGGTAAACAGCCTCAAACTTGTTAGTCTCTAAAGTTAGTCTAAGCGAATATTCTGACCTCAGCACCTCGGGTACTTATTGGGATGTACACACTTAGAAAATTGTATCCTATGATGAGGTGTACCCTAAACTAGGGTTTAATTTGAAGCTCTATATAACGACGCCGAACAGCCTTGGGAAATCTTTGGACCTCTCTATAGATACCGCTCAATATAAGCGAATATTCTGACCTCAGTACCTTATAATTAGGTGTACTTTAGGTCTACAGTGGTTCCAAGGATCGAGCTGGGGATATCAATCCGGTACTGTTCCCATGTAAGAGAGAAAGTGACGTGAAGGGGAGCGTGGGAGGAACAGAGATTTTGTCGTCAAAGACAAACTTTTTGTTTTAAATACGCAATTGTTGGCATTATTAGAAAAATATTTTCTTTGTTTAAAATTAAAAGTCTTTATTCATTTATTTTCTTTATATTCTCATTCCAACATTCTTATATTTTTTCTGTTTTTACAGTAGCTATTCTTAGTTTAGTCATTTCTTAGTGAAAATCCTTTTAAATCTCCAAATGCTGAGCTAAAAATTGCTGCGCGACATTTGCGAACACCCAACTATAATTAACTCTCTATCATAGCTTTAGTGACTATTGTAGTTATATACCTATATTTATGTATACTGTAGTTACTGACAACTAAAATAAAAATATACTAGCTTAGGTAGTCTCAGAGGCTTTCCATTTCAATAGGCTTTCAGTTATGTCCGCAAATGTCGTGTAGTCAGTTATGTTCTCAAATGTCGTGCAACTGAAAATTAGCTTCTTTTGAGTTGAAGAATTTCTTACTGTAAATATTTTTCTTCATTAACTATTTTTGTCATTTTTTCTAATTTCTGAAGGCATATTACGTTATCTCTACTAATAGTTGTTCCGTTGACGTAAATCTTTTTATTATTTTTTAAAAGTAGAAGGTCATTTGTCTACTATATTTTTAGTTTCCGTTAAAAGAAAGAGAGTTCTTCTGCTTTAATAATTTTTTAAAAATAATTCCTCCAATTAAAAGTTTTGTTTGGTGGTGTCGTTTCAACCCCCACACACTCATTTACGTCTACAAAGCGTTTAACAATCAAACTAAAAAATTGTTTTCATTAAAATCTTTTTGCCCTCTTCAAGGGTAGTCAACCGAATAAAGTGTAAAATCCCCCTATAATTTGTTTGAAAAAATGAGTAGATGAATCATATTTTTTTACAAAATTTATTTTTTTTGCCTACAATTCCTCAGGTAAAATTACTTTTAAAAACACCCTCCTTTAATTATTAAAACGCAGCTAGGTACGATCGACCCTTATTAAGATACCCACCAGGGGATGTTGCTAATTAAATTAATTGAAAAGCAGAATACTGGTTGTAGATACACAATAAACTTGAAAACGGAAAGAAAGTAGACGGACGGCCAAAAAAGAAGGATTCTGGATGAAGAAGGAAGTATAAAGCGGAAGAAGCAACATCTTAGAATCATTCTCTTGGTATCAAAAAATAGTCGGGTACAACCTATAACGGTGCGCGGATATAATGGCACAAACATGCGGCAAATTTCTGGCTTTTATCAATCTTGTATCAATCTCTATAACTCGATGAGTTGAATAGTTTAATACTAAATTTGGTAACATTCGGATATTTTGAAGAAAGTTATAGGTTTGCGCCGTTATGGGCTTGTCCCGAAGTATCCTTTAGGCAGGTTCCCCATTCACCATGGCCCTACAACTTCGCTTAATCCATAAGGAGCAAAAGAATAAGTTCACCGAATTACTGCGTAATTCATACCTAACAATGTGTATTACAGCCTAAGAATTTTTATTATTTTTCTAATATTTTTCCATTTTCTTTTGGTTTCGTAGAAATTTTATTGTAAAGCAATAGTTTTGTTGTTGGCTTCTTTTGCCCTTTTAAAATAAAAATATTTTTTTTTCTTCTTTCAATTAGCCGTCCACTTCTCAGATTTTTTCTATCATTTATAAGCTCCAGTCAATTCGCGCATTAATAATAATCCTTTAACGGTTTGTGACAAAATACTTCCTCTTTCGTATTTACTTTCAAAACCCAAACAATATTAATTACCTACAATTTTTTTAATGAAAAATATTCTTTTGAAATTATTTTTTAAATTAAAATTATGACTAACATAAAACTTCACTATAGGATGCACTAGGGAACCTGCCGAATTGGTTTTCGATATCGGAAATTTATTTTTTTTATGTCGGCAGGATCCCTATGATGGGCCTTTAAGGTTAGATGAATAGTACATATAGGTATGTAATTGTCTATTAAATAGAGGGTAAAATCGCTTAGGCACCCCCCCCCCCCCCCAAATGACTTTTGTATTTGCCCTCAAAACGTTTTTTAAATTAAGCGGATTTTATAGTAAAGTCTAGAGGCGTCCAAGACTCTTGGTCTTGATTCCATGACTTTTCGGGGGTCTTGGTCTTGAGGTTCTTTTGAAATTCTTGGGTGGTCTTCGTCTTGAGTTTTTAGTCTTGGATAATTTTCAGTCCTACACGCCTCTAGTAAAGTCTGACAGTATTGTCTTTTGCTATTTTTAAACATTCTATGGCTTTTACTATAGAAGTCATCTTATCATTCAGCCCAATTTCAATAAGTTTTTTAACGTTTTATCGAAATTAAACAATCAAAAAATGAAAATTTTCTTTCTCTAGTAAAAGATTTTCCATAAAATGACACAATTTAACTAAAAATTTTATACAATAAATTTAGTAAACAAAAGCATCACTTTACAAAACCAATTTTTAAACTTTTCTTTTACCTTTAAAAATATGAAAGTTTTCTTCAGTCCTTGAATGCATAGAAATTCATTTTTCTTTCTTCTCCCCAGCTGACCAAAAAATTTTATTTTAAATTTTTTTTCACTAATTTAGAAACTTATGACAAATATTTTTAATATTTTTGTTGGCATTTTTGTCAAAAAAAAAATAATTTTTATTCCCCATAAACATCTGCATAAATTTTCTTGTTTATTTAATGAGTTATGCACGAAGAATTTTTAACATTAATAAAAAAAATTTTTTATTAAATTTTATTTTATTGTTTCTGTTATCTTTTATACAAATAAGCTTTTTATTTAAATATTTCATAACAAAAATATTTTTTATAAAATTCCCTAAAAGTTACAGTATATGCTCAAATAATTGCCCTGCATAATTATTTTTTCAGCCTCTCGCAAGAAGGCAAAGGTGGGTTGGAATAGTCAGAGGTGATGGAAATCGGAAATATTCCGACCCACTTCTCTCTAGAAGGGACAAGGTTCACTAAGGTTACTTCATAGCCTCACTTGCTCTGGGCATTTATTTGTCGCAACTAGAAACCAGTGCGGGACGGGATATCGCTCCCGCAATCACGCTCATTTTCGATCTGCGCCATTTTGCGGGAGTGGGTAGAGGGTCGTATGAAGATCGAGATCTATAGCTCTTACTAATAGCGAGATTTTATTCGAGTTCTCGTCTCGATCCTGTCTCCACTTTTAATCATTTATTTCCTTTCATTCCCCCCCCCCCCCCTTTATTTAATTATCAAAAATAATATTTTTGACATCATTTACCCTTTACATAAATTAAAAAATATTCATAAAATACAAAATTTCTATCACTTGACCAAAAAATTTCAAAAAGCCCATCGTAAAATCAAAAGTTTTTTTGTTTGTTTATTTACAATTTTATTATTTTCTTTATTTCTTTTTCGTGTTTTATTCTGTTTCTGAACAATTATTTGAAATTCCCTTTTAAAAAATTTTTTTTTAATATTTTCTACTCAATTTTTCTACTAAATATTTACCTGGATAATGCTGTTAAAACTCTTTATAAGATACTCTCGATACTAGATAATTTATGTTTAAAGTACGTGTCTTTAGAATTTGGTTGGCCAGTGGGTGGGGTAGCAATTGTTTAACGGCAAAGGCGATACTCTCTATTTAATATACCCCTCATTATAAGGCTCTCCTCATTATTAGGCACACCTGATTATAAGGTCATTCATTATAAGACCACAGATACATCCCAATTTAAAATACCTTGTTAGAGTAATTAGTGAGATACTGTAGGGAGATACCCCTAGGGAGATTTAATGTACAATTTCTCTGCCCCCGGGGTATCTTATAATGAGTTTTTACTGTATTTTATTTAGAATCCAAATTTCTTACAAATTCCAGAATTCTTATAAGACAATTGTAGGGTTGTACCACGTTCCCGAAAGTCGGGGAATTCGAGACTTTTTTGTAACTGATTATAATATTTTTTAATTTACCCAACAATTTCTGCAGCAAAAAAGGGCAAAAACACACTCTCTAAACATTTTCCAACATTTTTATCTCCAACTTTAATTTATAAAAAGTTGGGGGAGAAAAAGTTTTTTGCTCTTTTACAAATAAAAGATGAACGGCATTCCTTTCTCTTTCCCCTTTTATTTTTACTATAAAACAAAACTTTCTGTCAGAACAAAAACAGAATAAAAACAAAACAACAATTGCTTGTTGTCATCATTTTCTGTTTTTCTTTTCTTTTTTTAATCTTTCTTCTTTTAATCACTTTAAATAAGTAAAAGTGTTACAAATATTTTTATTTATTTTTTGGTTTCTGTCAAATGGCAAAAAGCGGCCAAAGGCTAAAAAAATTGAAAATAAATTGGATTTTGATAGAAAAAACAGAAAAATATGCTTTTTTGATCTTAAAAGAACTTTTTATCTTTTATCCGTTGAAACGTTAAGGATCACCCATGACAGGACAGTTAATTATACGGACAATTCCTCGTATACTGAATTGTTCAGCGAATTGTCTATATGGTGAATTACTTCACATTATGAACTGTCTTTGGCAAAGCTACCATGTCAGAATAGTGCGATGGCGTATGCTTTGGGTTTAAATTTGGAAGCTTATAGAGAATTGTCGCTATGGTCAAATAGGTACCTCGTTTAAGGTGAACTGTCTTTTAGTGAACTGCCCTAATGCCTCAAAAAATTAATCGCAAAAATACTGCCTCCAGGCAAATATGAAGTTTTATAAATCGACCATATTACTATTAGATCAAAAATTATTTCTTCCAGGCCAAAGTGTTTTACTTTTTAAGGAAGTAAATATATATTTAAACATCAATTTCAAGTGTCATAAGGAAATGATTGCCATCTTCAATTAAAAATTTTTATGAATGATAATAAAAATTGGGGTGACACTAAAGAGCACTTGTGTGTCAAATTTTAAAAACATTCTTGGGGGTCGAGAAAAGAGGAAAGGAATTATGAGGGCAAAAAAAGGTGGAGTGAGGAAGTGAAACAACCAGCCGCCACCTACCACCACCATCAACTACAGAGAGATTTGTAAACAAAACATATAAAATATTTTTTGTTGGAGAAAGACGTGGTGTGGCCATAAACTAGAGAGAGTTCTTTTATAGAAAAAATAAAAATAGCCTTTGGAACACAAAAATGAGCAAAAAAATGAACGGGGAAGTAAATGGACATTTGGTCCCAGCTGAGATTTTAAGGAAAAGGAAAAATTATTTTTAGTCATTTAATAAGTGGACTTGGCAAAAAATAAAATATTTTTTTGCCTTCTTCTAAAATAAATATTATTTTACACTCAAACCTCTATTTAAAATACACTCAATACGAGATACTAAGGTTGGCAGATAGTTGGAAATCTTCGGATATCTTATCCGGATCCGCCAGCCTTACTAAGTACATCTCTATTTAAGAGACGCTTTCCTTTCTTTAATTTTGGTTGGCTACTGGGCAGGGAGTCGCCTAAACCATTACCTGGGCAGGAGAGTTGCCTGAATGATTACCCTCTATTTAAGATTCTCTCACTATAAGATGCCCTCTATTTAATATACACTCAATACTAGGTACACTTCAATTTAAGATACGCTCCTTAAAATTTGGTTGTCCAATGAGTGGGGAAGGTGTCTAAGCGATACCCTTTATTTAATACACACCTCACTATAAGAGGCATTCCTTCATTCTCAAGAGATTGTCCAATAATAAGGTCCAGCTGTACTTTCATTTCTTAATTTACTATTTATTTATTTAACTTTTGCTTCTAAAAAATAACAAATAATAAGCTTGTTGTTTTTGGATTTCTACTAAAAAATGAGAGGAGAAAGTTCACGTGCTTAATTCTAATAAAAATAAATTCAATAAATTCCAAAACAAAAATATTTTGTTGTAAACAACAGATCGATTCAGTGAATATTTTTGTGCTTTCTCCTTGTTTTTGTTTCTTTCCTATTTTTTAATGTTCTGTCATTAAGCCAGAAATTCTTTTCTAATTTTCAAAAAAAAAATTTTCTTGGACCAATTTTATACCCTTTTATACCCTTTTTTACCCTTCTTATTCACCCTGTATTACCCTTTATATGTATAACAATGTACGCAAAAAATGTCCGCAAGAAATGTCCGAAAATTGTCCGCAAAAATTGTCCGAAAAAAATTTTTCCGCAAATAAAATGTCCGCAAATTTTTATTTTTTAGAGAAAAAAATATTCATTCCAAATTAAATTTCAAAAAATGACATCAATTTCCTCTTCTTGTTCTTCCTCATCTTCTTCATTTTCTTCATCAAACAACTCAAAAAATAATAAAAGCGTTAGTCCTCTAACCAATTTCATCAACGAAAATTACAATCAACAACAATTTTCTGAAATAAAATTTGAACAAAATCGGAAGACTTCAACAACAGAAAATCAGCAAAATTCCTCACAAATTACCCAACAACAAATACAATTATTGGAAATGCTGGCTAAAGCTGGCTTGATACCTTCAAATTCTTTGCCGAATAAACAAGAAGAAGGAGATGAACAACAAAAAGAAAGTCAAGCAAATAATGAGGGATGTGGGGATTTGTTTGACTCGAATTCGTTTTTTGATAATGTGAGGACTTTTATACTGGAAACGATACTACAGTCGAATCTCATTATAATAGACATCCTTGGAGCAAGAAAAATAGTCTCTATACTGGGGTGTAGCTTAGATAGAGGTTGGGCCACAATATAAGATAACTCCTTGGAACTTAAAAAATTCGTCCTTATAATGAGAAGCGTAGTTTAAATATAGGTCGAATCTCATTATAAGATACACCCCTAAGGCGGGAAACTAGTCTCTTATAAGGATGTTTAGATAGAGGCTATCGTAGGCAGTCTTCCCTCCCATGGAGGGAAAAAAATTTTCCTTAATTTTTAGTTGTCTGGTTTACCTAATTTTTCTGAAAGACAATCAGAACTGGATTTACAAAATGAAGAAAAAGGACCACTCGGCCAACGCAAACGACGCCGTCTTATTGGAAATTTGGATAATACACTTGATGGTTTGGTTGCTAAAAGGGCTGATTTGCCGCTAAAGAAACGTTATCAATCAGAAACGGAAGCTATTGAATTGCCTGATGATGAACAGGAAATGAAGGTGGAAAAGATTTGAATATAATAAGACCTCTATATAAGATACTCCCTTAGGGCTGAAAAATTGTCTCTTATAATGAGGTGTATTTTAAATAGAGGGTATGTTTTGAGCGGCCTTCTACACCATGTAACTATCAAATTAAAAATCGTACCGGGCCGGAACCGGAACCAGAGAATCCCGGAACTTCCGGCCTACCAGAACCGGAACATCCTGCGCAACATCCTCTCTTAAAATAAGGGCCACTGGGTGAAGGAGATGTTTAAACGATACTACACCCTCTGTTTAACAGGGGGGTGGGGGTTTTAAAGATTATTAATAAAACATTTTTAATTATTTAGCGAATGGAAACAGATCCAGATGTGTGTACCAGAATGTGTTCTGTCTGTGGTTATCAAGGGAAATGGGTTTCTGAAATGATTAGACATAAAAGAGTCCATACAAATGACAGGGTAATTAAATTAAATAGTTTGTTTTAAAAATGTTTTTAAGCCTTTTAAATGTAAATATTGCAACCGAACAAGTAAATGGAAAGCAGATTTGATTCGTCATGTAGCAAGTAAAATTTAATTGGAAGTCGAGTGTGTAGCCTGAGGGGATTTTTGCGAGTTGCAAATTTTCTCCACAAAAAATTGTCCGCACAAAAAATTTGTCCGCAAGAAAAATCCGCAAATAATGTCCGCAAATATGACGCAAAAAATTGTCCTCAAAAAAGTCCGCAAAAATGTCCGTAAGTAAAATCCGCAAATATTATCCGCAAACCCCTAGGCTACACAAGTGCCATATTCTACTTAAGTTTCCCTACCCTTTTAAAAATTATTTTTAAGAAACCCATGGTATTCGTGTTGTTTCAAAATATAGTCGTTCAAAAGCTTTTGATTTTGGTAAAAATAGCAATAAATCCTCAACAGAACAACAATTAACAATAGATGATGTAATAATGGACGTAAGAGCCGATGACGACAATTGTTCTTCGGAAATGACAACAAATATTGTTGATAATAATGATGATGATGATATGATGACAAATAGCAATAATAACAAAATTGGAAGGAAGGTAAGAGTTTCACAGAAAAAGATTTTGTTGTAAGTGAAATACAGTGAAAGTTTACCTTACTTATCTTACCTCACTCACCTATTACAACTTCCTTCATTAACATTAAGGTTTTTCTGTCCGAAAAGTGGCTCAAGTGAATCCGGCCTTTACGAATACGACACTAATTTTAACGTCATTTTTGAATGAGAAATGTCGTATAAGTGAGATTCTATTGTACCCTTTGTGTAAAGTCGTTTACATTAGGGCTATATCTGCCCCAATAAATTGAGGAAGCGATACTCTCAATGTAAGATACCACTCATTATAAGACACTCTTTTTTAGCCCTAAGGGGTATAATGGGTTCCCTATAATAACTTCCTTCAGTATACTTTTTCAATCCCAATTCTTATTTTCTAGCAAAGCACATCCTCCTCAACAGCATTTTCTGAGTCGCTCAATTCCATGTTTCGGAAAGCTCAACGTCTCAATGGATTAAATAAAAATACTAGTCAACCAATAAATAAATTAACAAAACAAAAACAACAACGAAAAATCAAAACAGAAAATTTAACTCAAAATAATGAGGGGGAAGCTTCTTCAATTTTATTTAATTTATTGTCCCAACAATTGGCGAACAAACAATTAATTAATGCTACTATTAGAGAACAAATACAGCAACAATTATGTGCTAAAAACACCAATGTTTGTAGTAATCAGGAGCAGAAACAACAACAAATTTATAAGTGTGGATTGTGTATTTTTCAGCAGGTAATTTTTAATTGAAAAATTTAGAGGGGGTTTTTGTTTAGAGGGGGCTTTCAAACTCAACATTCATATAAAAATACCACAGTGCGGCTACGATGGGTGTTGTATAAGCTGTGCTTACATAGAAGTCGCTTTGCGTTTAGAAACAGAAAATAGCATTCAAAATCATGAGAGGTGCAATTTTCTCCCATTTTTTCCAATAACCTTCGCGCTCGGTTTTTATGTAAGCACAGCATATGTAAGCGAGATTCCACAATATTTCTAGGAGTTGTGGGAGTATCGCTTAGGTAGCCTCACCCTCCCACACTTATGGGTTAATTAAACCTCACCCTTCCCCGTGGGGGATAATGAGGTCTGAGTGTGTTTTTCAATCTAAATAGTATTTTTTAGCCTTCCTATCCTTTGCTTGTCTCTCATTTACTTGGAGTTCACAATACTTCCCCATTTTGTTGTCAGGTATTTTTTTGATTTTTAAAATTTTATTATCTAATTAATTTTCAAGTCTTGTAATCGTTCTTTTACACAAATTGTTTCTGCTGCTGAACATTTTGCTACAGACAAGTGTCCTCCTAATGCATTAAAGTGGAATTTTTTGGTTGATTCTGTTGTTGGAAATGAACATTTTGAAGCAAAGTGAGAAAAAATTTTATTTAATATGAATTTCGGACGAAATAGCTTGCGGACAAAATTTGCGGACAAATTTCTAACTTGCGGACAATTTTTAAATTTTGCGGACTTTTTAAAAATTTTATTTTTAAGTCAACACCCATTAAATTTGTTTGGACAACGTTTAGCTGCATCAGCTTCAAATAATATTTTATTTCATCAAAATATGCATCAGAATGCCAATTTTAATGGTTTTGGAGGTCTTTTGCCTCCAGCAATATTTCCCTACGGATTACCAACAATGGCATTTCCTCCACAATATTCTGGCCATTCAATAGCTCAATTACATGGAATTGGGTAATTATTTAAGATGCTTATCTATGCTTATATGCTGCTTATTTAAGATCTCATTATTAAAGGCCTCATTATAAGACACCCACTATAAGATACCTACCCTCATTATAAGGCACTCTCATTATAAGATACACCTCTATTTAACACGCTTTTTAAAAATTTGGTTAGCCAATGGGTACGGGAGCTGTCTAAGCGATACCCTCTATATAAGATTGCCTCATTATAAGAGACAGGGGAGCCTCATTATAAGGTACGGTTTTTCACCCCCAATGTGTCTCTTATAATGAGCTTCTCTGTATTTAATCAAAATTCATTAATTAAAAATATTTTTTATTAAAGTCAAAATTGTTGTTCTCCCGGTTCTGCCATTTCTACTACACCATCTTACGCCTCATTAATTAATAATAATTGTGAAAAACCAAACCAATTGGAAAAGAATAATGAAGATGATAATGTTGAGATTGTGGTGGATTTGAAGAAAGAAATAAAAGTAAATATTCGAGTTTACTACTGTAGACAAGGGGATAAACTAGCAGAAAATGTCTGCAAAAATATTAAAATCCGCAAAAACTGTCCGCAAAAAACTGTCCAAAAATATTAAAATCCGCAAAAACTGTCCGCAAAAAATTTGCAGAAATCCGCAAAAAATTAAATCTGCAAAAACTGTCCACAAAACATAAAATCCGAATAAATTCCCCATTCTACAGTAGTGCCACCTTATTTGGTAGAATAGTCTATAATTAATTCTATTTTTTAAAGTCTTCTCAATCACCAGAATTAAAAATCCCAGCACCAGTTCCACATAATTCCAAATTACAACAAAAACATTCTCCTTTGGAGGCAGAAACTGCCAATAAAAACGAACAAAATTTGGATGATACGGAGGATTTTTGTGTTAATGTTGATGATATTAAAGTTGAGGAAGAAAAATCTGGAGATGAATTACAAAATGAGGATGCCATTAAGGTAGTTGAATTCTCTTTCCCCCTCCCCCTCCTCAAGATGTCAGTCGGTGTTTTGGAATGCGATTTTAGGGATGTAAATATTATAGATTATAGTTTTTTAAATAAATTATAGCCGAACAAGTCGAATGTTAATGAGAGATAGTGTTATTTTGAACATGTTTTATGAAGTAATAACAATCACGGCTGATCCCCTACCATTCCAAAAATTAATCCCCCATCCGGACAATTAGGGCGGATACAAGCAGATATCCTCAGGCATTCTGAAATTATCTGTATGTATATTATGCCTGAGGATATCCGCTTGTATCCATTACCAAGTCTGCAACGAACCCTTTAAGGTTAGTAAATTCAACCTGGGAAAAGTATCAGTACTACTATATAATGCTACTTGGATTATCGATTGATTCTCTCTTCTTCTTCAAAAAGGCATAGGCTTTTATTCAAAGCCTTTCCTTCGTCCACGTGACATTCACGTGCAACCAGCCAAAACCTTTTGAAGGGTTTTTCGGTAAATTTTTTCCCAGCCAATCCAAAACCCTATGAAGGGTTTTTTTTTTCCAAAACCTAGTAAAATTATTTTTAAAATTAATTTTCCACCATCGGTTTCGAACCACCATCCTTCAGCCTGTAGGCGGACGCCTTATCCATTCGCACACCCGCGAGCTTTAATAGCTTTGAAATAAAATTGAATATATGTCGGCAGCTTTCCTCCTCTCTTCAACCAGCTTCAACGGCAAAATTTATTATCGATCGAATCACCTACTAAACACCCACTAAGAGAAAATAGAAAAAGAAATAAGGGAGATAGTGTGGTGAATAAAGAGAGACTGCTCTGACTCAACATGGTTGAGTCTGTGCATGTTCTCTAACCCAACCTCTTCCCGCGACAAAATTTATTATCGATCGAATCACCTACTAAACACCCACTAAGAGAAAATAGAAAAAGAAATAAGGGAGATAGTGTGGTGAATAAAGAGAGACTGCTCTGACTCAACCGGTTGAGCCTGTGCAGGAGAAAGTTCTCTAACCCAGCCAGATGGCTGTGTTAGAGAAAAGAGAAATAGTGTGACAGCGGGATGGCTGTCACAAACTACAACAACCCAGCTGCGGGGGAAGAGAGAGAGTTACTCTCTTAAGAAAGTACACTCTCTCATTGAACAACCCATTTGGCCAGCTACATTTGCCCAACTACCCAGAACACCACATTTCGCCAACTACCCTAAACACCACATTTGGCCAACGACCACAAAAACCAAAGTCGGCCAACTACTACAGCTAGCCTCATTTGGTCTTTGTTTATTATTTTGGGTTCCTCCTAGAAACAAGAGGAAAATTTTGGACAATATCTTCTGCCTCACTACTGGTTAAATAGCCGCGGTTGCGCAAATATCTTATTGCTGAAACCCAACAAATGATTAGGATGGGTAATAAAAGTGAATATAATAATAGAATAATGGGAAATCCTGTACTTATTGTTTGTCCCTGTTTACCCTCCAAATATTCTTTATCAAGAGATAAAAAATCGTAAGGAATGTAGCTCGTATTGTTCATTGTTATTACCAAAATTTGGACGACTGTTATGTATTAACCTAGTGTTGAGTCAGAAACAATATGTCTGTTATAATCAATCATTAACATTTGG
Organism: Meloidogyne arenaria; assembly: GCA_036172955.1. Taxonomy (NCBI): domain Eukaryota; kingdom Metazoa; phylum Nematoda; class Chromadorea; order Rhabditida; family Meloidogynidae; genus Meloidogyne; species Meloidogyne arenaria. The sequence continues at coordinate 7,739,071 of JARQAB010000012.1, read as the reverse complement.
TCAAACTCGCCCATAATTATCATTTCAACACCGCCTGTTGGAATTGGAGAATTAAATTCAAGGCGAACACTCGTTGTACCACTTCGTAGCAGCTCAAATCCGCAAGAATCATCTAAAGTTGATGTTAGGGGAATAACAAAGAAGCTCCAGCCCGATTTAAATTGAGTCAGTGAAATGTCAAAGGACCTATCAGAATTGGCCATTCCCAATGCTTCATACATGTCAACATATGCCCTTACGAAAATATCCTCGTCAAACTTAAGCTTATAAGAGACCATTGGATAAATATGGCCACCAGTATGAACAGAAATATCCCTCAAATTGAATGGTTTAAAATTAAAAGGCGAAAGACTAATGTCCCCGTTAAACGCGCCATTTGCAACAAGTGCAACTGTTATTCTTCTAGGAATGGTTGAACTAAATGCATTGTATTCAATCTCGGTCCTCCCAGGACTAAGGAAAGTAGATTTAAGCTCAGTTCTTCTCACGGCATAAGTGGCCGGGTTTGATTCGAGGGTTTTGTAAATACTCATGTTAAGGGAGGGTTGAACCTCAATCATTTTAGCCAGTAATTTAACATCATGGACAAAAATTCTATAATGATTCTCATCCGCAGGATTTAATTTCTGAAGTGCAAAGGCATCCTTGGACCGATAGATATTAAAGTGAATATCGAGATTGTTGAGTAAAAATAATTCCTGATTTCCCAAATCAAAATCTAAACGAGAAAGGAACTGGGCTCGCCTTCCTTCTTTAAAAATTGAGCAACGTTCAAGAAAGCCATCATCAGTAATATCATCATGTTTTGTGCTCAACCGATAGCCAATGGAGGAAAGAAAATTTGTTTTTACACTCTCAGGAAATGAGAGTTCATTTGTCAAATATGATTTGTAAGGATAAAGAGTCCCACTATCATAAACCTCTGTGTTACCTACAGTAACTTTAAGTTGTTGAACAAACGTTTGCCCAATTCCTTGGATTGACCCAATACCACTATCAGTTGCCAAAATACGTGTCCATTTTCCGCCAGCTTCCTGTTTTTCAATTGAAAGCTCAAGGTGAAGATATGTGCGACTCAAGTCTGTCCAGAGATTATCGCTAAACAAGCGAAATAGATAGGGAGAGTCTTGTGTTATTGTACTTAGTGGAAGAATTTCACGAAAGAAGGAACGAATAACTGAAACATTTGTGGGAGGAACAGAAAAAATGCTTAAAGCACTGTTGAGCGCCAGCGGGCTGTTCTCATTAATCTTCTTGGAACAACTCATTCTAATATGGTCCTAATGCGTCTATGCGTAAACGTTTCTTTGGACGAGATGATTTCTTTTTTGAAAAAGTAGGAATAAAGTTTGGTGGGCCAATCTTGGAATAACAGGTCTTATTTATATTTTCGGTATTCATCTGCCCAATTGTTTTGGGACGAATTTCCTTTTGTCTTTTGAATTCAAAACCATTTCCTTTTTGTTGCTCAATATTATTGGCTGCTTTCTCTAACAAATTCTTCAGTCCTGATTTACCCTCATTTACAAGAGATTCTTTAAGGTCTTTCCCTTCCAATACGTTACTCAAGACACGATTGCCTGATTCCAACCCTTGGCGGCCAATGGCTGTGCCAATGTCTTTTCCAATTGGTATCAAATACCTTAGCAAACTTCGAAAAACAGATCCTAAACCGCTACCTCTTTGGAAGGGAACACCACGAAAAACGTTATAACCACCCCATTGGTCATGAGATTCGGTCAACGACGACCAATCAACATAGAGAGGATTAAAGTCAGTATGCATTGTAATGTACAAAATTTGCTCTTTCAATTATTTATATTAAAAGCTTTAGTAGCAATAAACTGCGAGACAAATCTATCAGCATTTACTCTGCTTAATATTAAAATAATATTTTCGATAGAAAAACCTGAACAACGCATAAACAAGAAAAATATTGCGTATTTACCACAAGTGTGCCCCCCTGGCTGCTGTATTTGAATATTATTATAGGAAACTTTTGTAAAATTTGATAAATATTTTTTAATATAAAAGCTAAATGGAGGCCAGAATCCTAGCGAGTCAAAGTAATCAGCACTAGAGGGAGAGGAGCAAAATATAGCTATCCAATGAGAGCCTGGGAGCATTGAAGGGTCAGTATTAACAACCATACAAAAGGGAAAAGTAGATATTGATAGAGGAATCCTATCAGATGCAAAACAGCCAATATAAAACCTTTTTGTAATAGCATTCCTTCTCAGGATTTTGTCAATTTGTATCGTATTCATTAAAAGTAGGCAGATTTTTTAAAGTGGAGAGTTAAAGTACAAGTTCCGTATTGGAATGGCATAAGTACCCCACCGCCCGTGCGTATTTCAATGAGTATTTCGGCAATTTCTTTTACAAGTAATTTATGGTACTGTACAGAAAGAAATTGTTCCTCAATAATTTCATCCTGCTTGCCTCGAATTGTCACAATACGAAGTACTGGAGCTGTAACATCCCCAATCACCATTGGTTCAATTAATCCTGGGGCATAAACATGAAAGCTAGAGACACCGCCACTCATATCTGGCATGAATTTTGCAATAGTTGATTCATTCAATATAGTTTTATCAAATCCTAGAATATAAGCTAATTGTTCTGTAATCTCAACTTTCTTTACATATTTTCTACCTACAAATAGAGAAAAACGATTTTTATATGAATGAAAATCGAAGGCACATGCAATTCCTGGTTTACGATAAACCTGCAGCCAAGGTTCGAACCCAGCTTCAGATAATAATTTTTTAGTATTCTCATCAAGACCCGAGTTAAAATCCCTTACCATATCCTCATAAATTTCATTCTCAGATTTTAGATGCTCCTCTTGTATTTCAGTTGCATTTAATTCTATTCTCTTCACCTCTTTTTGTCTATTATACACTTCTTTTGATTTTGTTTTAAGTTCCTTTAATTGTTTCTTGTATTCCATTTCACTGACCCGTAAATTTTCAGCAAATGTTTCACACCCTTCACTTAAAGACCTATCCAAGCTTTCCTTGAGTTGCTGGGGATTTGTCAAATTACCAGAGGGAACAGCTACTCTAACAACCTCACCACTTTGCCAAGTTACAGTCACAAATTGATCAGTACTAGTCCCTATTGAAGGCCATGAGTGGGGGTAGACCATAACAGTCAAGCCAACATACCACTCCGAATTAAATTGTAGTTTACGAGGAAGACGGACTCTAAATGAGTTTGTCCTGTTTCCATCAACATTGGTGTTTGAAGGAAGGATGATATAGAACGAAGTCATTTTAACAGAACGGTTAAGAAATTGAGAGAATATTTATATCATTTCCAGGTTATGGCACTAGCAGGAATCCACCTGTTATGTTCGTCACCGTATCCTTTAAATTTTACAAAAATCTGATCCTCTCTATTATGTCTTCGCTTATCCAAAACTTTTTCCACAATATAGATACTTTCTTTTAATCTTTTTCTGACTAGAACTAAATCATTCCCATAAAACCATCCACGAATTAAAGCTCCTCCCCTATCGCGAATTCTATATGTGGGGGGCTGATGTGGAACCAATCGGACTTTAGCAACAATAAATATTTCATTTGTAAAGTTTGGCAAATATCCCTTTTTGAACACTTGCTTATTCTTTTCCACTCTTACAGGGTCGCCTACATTAAAGCTATTCTCTTTCCACCGTGTCGGCCCATTTTGCTCAAGTGCCTTTTCTTTTAAAAATTTTCGCAATAATTCAGCGTTCTCATAATTAACATCTACAGGACGCATCCCAATACTTGAATTGAAGGAATTGTTTATAGAATTAACAATATCCTGAATAACATTTACCCATTTTAATGTTTTGTTTTCCGTAAAATAGCGGTATAATCGCTCTTTAATGCTACGATTGGCTCGTTCGGCCATTCCTGCATGCCATATTGGAGAAGTAATCATAGAGAAATGTTCCATATTTAATGATTTGAAATATTTTTGTACTGGGGTCGCAGTAAATTCTAGTCCTTGATCAGTCAAAAGTTTCCAAGGAACAATTTTTACTCTAGCAAATAGCTTTTTAAATGCACTAATCATATTCCCGCTATGTTTACTTTTGACAGGTTCAACAAATATTTGGCGGCTAAGTGTATCTATACAGACTAAGAGATAGTTAAACCCTCTATTCTGACTGCTTATACGATTAAAAACACTCAAATCAGCCTGCCATTCAGTATGCAAACCCGGAGCAAGTGTTGGCATTCGCTTAAATTTTCTCACAACTCTTCTATGGAGGGTATAGACATTTTGCCCTGCAAGATAGTTTTTAACATCTTGCCTTGAGATGCTTTTGTCAAAACATTTAGCATCTCGAAATAGAGGTTCCATAGAAGTGAAGCAAGAAGGGGAGTTTACATTTTTATACAATTTATTTAAAAGCTTGGTCTTTTCCATAACGAAGGCTTAAAACAGAATACACCGGAACCTTTTTGCTTACTTGTAGATTCAGGGAATAAAATTTGTTGTAAAATAGGATGATCGTTTATTCTTTTAATAAATTCGTCATAACCTGTAGGTAATTTCTTTGTACGCATGCCTCTATTTCTAATTATATGATTTACAATTTCCTCAACATTACTTGTAATTAATGGATAATCATTACCAATCTTTCTGGCAAGTCTTCCATCCTCCAAAACGCCTAGAATATTAGCATTTTCTCTTAAATAATCCATTGCTTGCTCTTTTGGATCAGCATCACTTTCAGCTGACTGGTATTCTTCTTCCCCGCCCCCTTCCTCTTCCACATCCTCCTCAATCTTAATTGGAATGTGCCTTTTCTTTCCAATTTTTCTCCTAACCCTTTTTCTCAGGACTATTCTAGAATTGTTTACACCTAAATTTTCAGAAAAATTTTTTACATTTACATTAATCGGTTTTTCCTCCTTTTCTTTTAAAAGTTTATTAAATCTCTTCAAATTCTGCTCATAATTAATTGCTTGAGAATCGGGATCCATTCTCTCATTATTGGCAACAGCATTTTGCAAGCGATTTTTGATTAAGCCAATAGCAGTACCATCCCCTTGTTCATTTTTCTCTAAAAGAGAATTGTAAAAATCTTCAGGAATAAGAAACATTCGTTGCATTTTTTCTCCTTTTCTTTTATTGTTTCATATTTATATTATTTACTTTTTCAACAATTAACGGGATAACTAGACTTGCGATAAGTCCCGCCAAGGGAGGTATACCTTTTCCTTGTTGTAACAAATTTTTTGTTGAAGGGGCGGTCCGAGACCGACTAATTTTACGTAAAATACTTGCATTTCTTTGAAGAGTAGTTATCCTGTTTTTATGAAAAGCGAGACGCCCCCTTAGCAAATTTAAACAAATTTCAACAAAACATAATAATTGTTCATCAGTCGCTTTCTCCAAAAGATTTCTCAATACTTTTTTTGAATTTGTATTTGCCGATTGTAAAAAATCAGCATTCCTTTCTATTAATTCGCTAGTTTTTGTCATTTTGGAACATAAACTATTGTTTCCTTTTCATTGTATATATGTGTTCTGAGACGAAGCTTTTCTGGGGTACTTGGGTGAAGATCAACTAACAGATAACCATACATTTCCTTTGTCGCGTCAGCATACGACTCTAAAAAGTATTTTGTCCGCGAGGGGAATAACTGTGTAGCAAGGTTTTTAATCTGTAGAGAACCAGCGGGATTCCGCATTAATACCAAATAATGTGAATTATTACGCGGGATTCTTAATTCTTTGCAAAATAAATGTTGTGTTAACAATATAACACTCATTTTCCAGTTATGGGACCCCCTTGTGAATATTGTTTCTAATATAGTTTGATCAACTCCAACCATTAGATCGTCAAGTACAAGTAACATTCCATTAGCCTGCCTTTTAATAAAATCTTCGCTCGGCATTCCAGAATGAACAGTTACACCTATATCTCCCACCGAACCTTTACGCTGCATTTGTAATATATTTGAATTTAACTCCCCATAACAATAAAGAATCGTTGTAATTGTTTCACTTGTCATTTCTTTCAGATTATTCAAAAACTTTTTTACCCATTCGGATTTACCAGACCCAGTGCTTCCTGACACAATCATCGTGAAAGGGTGCTTAAATAGTGTGTGAATAAAATCAACGTGTTCAAATCCGTTCATTTTAAAAGGTACAATTCAACCATTTTACTAGTATATATAGATCCAAAAAATTGTAATTTCTATTCAGAACTATGGAATTTCTCTCACTTATGACTTGGGGTGTGGAAGATGGGGTGCCATTTATTCCTGAGCCTGCGCAACCTGAGCCTGAATTAGTTATTGCTGACGAAGAACCGGAGGTTTAATTTTTATTTCAACTCCAATTATTTTTAATTTTTAGCAACCTACACCAGCACATGGGGAAGAAAAGATTAAGGAAGAAGAATTGGAGCAAAAGGTACTATTTTTATTTCAAAATCTAATTAATTTTAATTGCAGCCTCCTACACCCGCATTTGGTGTTCCTGTTGAAGTAAAAATCAAAGAAGAAAAGGAAGAGGAAGATATTGACGAGGCGATGCTCGATATGAGCGAGAAGCTACTTCGTATAACTATAGACGAACCATTGGACTGGACTGTCGAAAATCCGTTTCGTGAACCTACTCCACCGCCTCCACCGGAATCTGTACCGCTAATTGAATATTTGTGCAATTTGAAGAATTGCTCTCTGAAAGAACTTCATGTTCTCTTCCATAATCTTGAGGAGCGTCGGGAAATAATTAATCATCTGCGCCGAAATGTTGAACTACGTACTGTTCATCTCAAACCTTGCTGCAAAAACTTTATTGTTCACTGCAATGATCTGACTGTTCGATCGGCAAGTGTGGTACATGCTATGGGTGGATATTTGAGCATAACGGTAAATATTTATAAAAATACTTGTAAATTTTATATTCAGGTCCGTGGATACTACTACATCAAACACAAAGTCAAACTGGAGCATCCATATTTACCTTGTATCATTGAATTTGGAGGAGGCCGTCACCGTTCTTACTACCCGTTGGAAGTTCTGTCTGTGACTGAGAATAAGATGAAAAGATGTTTTTGATTTTTAATTGAATTTTTCAATTGTTAAATTGTTTTTTAAAGTAAATATTATGAAAATAGAAAATTGTACAGCTGTATTCAAACTTTTGCCTGGGAAATTAAGGTTTTCCCATGAAAATTTCATCCAACTAGCTAGATTTGGTATTAACACAGAGTATAATCCCAAGAGATTCCATTCAATAATTATGCGTCTTCGATTAAAAGAAAATAGAACTACTGCTGCACTCGTATTCCAATCTTCAAAAGTAGTCCTTACTGGTGTTCCCAAACCTGAGCTTGCTAGAAAATTGGCTTGGAAAGTTACAAAAAGAATTTTGTCTTCTAACAAGGCAGCTGGAAATGACAATTCTTCTATTAGGCCAAGGAATCTCCGAGTAACCAATATTGTAGGTGTCTATCGCCACCCACAACGTTTGGCTATTGAACAACTTTACACACAACTCAGAAACAACAATAATATTCGACAAGTCTTTTACGATCCTACAATCTTTCCAGCACTTAGATTTAGAGTTAAAGAAACGTCATGTCTCTGCTACATCTCAGGACGCGTCATATTGACGGGAATAAAAACTCGAGAACAGATGAAAGATATGTTTGAAAATTTTCTTTTACCCCTATTTGAAAAATATACACGTAAATAAATTTCATAAGATTTACTAGACAGTTAAATGAATGAATACAATAAAAATAATATCTATGAGTATCTTGCCAAATAATCATCTCTAGTCCATTCTGATCCTCCAGGCAATGCTTCAAAATCTTCTTGTAGTTCTGCAGGCTATAATATAAAATTGTTTATTTGGTTATTTCTCCTTTAATTACCTCTTCCCTATATCCAAATGGCAAAGTCTCCATTCCAGGCAAAATTCTTCCCTTTTGATAACAGGGCCTATAATCCTTGTGAGCCATGTGTGTGTAGAGTTCCGAAAGTCTAGTGCGCCCAATCTGAGGAAAGTCCACGCCAATCATCCCATCAGCAAGAACTTGGTCACTAATTAGAGAATGATTAATGAAAAATTGTTAAAAAACTTACATCTCCCCATCAATATTGAATTGATCAAGCACAAGTTGTTTCATTGAATGGAAATTGAGAAGTTGGTGTGTGGCATAGGAGAGAGGGAATGAACGGATCTTCAGCTCAGCTCTCTCATCCCCTCCTGTTGCTGCATCCACGTGACGGTAGCCGTAGTTCTTTGGGCCACCAGCAACAAACTCAACAATTCTTCTAGTTGGAATTTCTCTCTTCATCTGGCCAAGTGCTTCTCCTTCAACCACTCTCTCCCCTCCTTGCCTTGCAACATAGATGATCGAATCTGTGTCGCAGTACAAGAGTTGACCACCAATGTCGTTAACCTGCTGCATATACCCGTACAGATGTAGCCTAGCATATGAAGTGACGAATGCTGCAACGGGTAAGCAGTTGGTCTCAGGCGCCGTTGCAAATTCAGCCTTTTTCCTGACCACACATCTGTCCATTTCCTCACTAACGTGGGCAAAGTCCAGCGTGTCGAGAGTCGGGTCCTCCAATATTTGATGGAATTCTGCTGGAGTACGTGCATATCGAATTTCAGTTCCTCCAACACGCTGTGCCAGCTTTCCCCAAAGTGAGTTGGCCAATATTTTCTGAAATTTACAAATATTTGAAATTTGCTAAAAAAATACCGCAATCATTCTAAGGCCTGGGTTGAACTCGACTTTGGCCATCTCCAAGCGTATACCTTCCACCTGTTCAAATTCCGCCACATAGCGTTGTTTTTGCTCCAATGTCTCACATCCTTGCGGCCAGCCACTTGCCTGCTGTTTAAGCCCCACAAAAGTGTTGACGTATCCCTTGAACAAATCGGGATCCCAGCGTTCATAATGCCAAACCTAATAATAATTGAAAAGCTGTAAAAGTGAAATAACCTCATGGACGTCGATTACTTTGTACCCCAGCTCCAATGCCTTGTTTACTTCCACGTGGGTATACCCACTCACCCACGCCCGTTGCTTTTCCGAATGATGGCATTGATGTTGTTGCCTGTCGTCAGCGCACGCAGCACACAGTGGGAACGTTAAACGTCCGTCATGTGTGCGGTAACCAAGTAAAGGTGGCAGTCCTCGTATTGATGTTGGCGGAAGCACTCTGACCAGCAAAAGTCCTCTGTAAGAATTGTCGTCAGGCCTAGTCCAAGGCAAACTGTTGGCTAGAGTCTCTCTCGTCAGAATTGTTGGATGACCAATTGGAAACTCGCGTGCCTTCATCACGTATGGGTAGAGACTCACCTAAAATAAAATAATAAACTAAAAAAAAATAAACTTGAATTAAATTTAATAAAAAAAAATTACAATGTCAATGTAGAGAATCTCCTCGCCATTGCCACAGACGTGATGGAGCTTGAAAGGCTCAGTTCTTCCCCCTCTTAAGCAGTCTTCTCTCGGATCCATCGGCTTCATATATTCAATCTTCCACCATTGACGCTTCAGCTCGCGATTTCCATTCAACCTTTCCTTCATCTCATGGCCCCAGACTACATGAAGAGCGTAGCCGTGCTGATATTCTAGCTCCCATAGACGTTGTTGTGTCCTTTCATACAGCTCTTCTGCAGTTTTTCCAGCGGCCAAGCGTTGGCTGCGAACAGGGAAGCAGACGGGACAACCTAAATTTGATAATAGCTGACTAGGAAAAGAATAAAAAATACCGTGGTAATAACAACCCATGTATTCGATTGCCAATGGTCGAAGTGGAGGTGATCTATACCAAAGTCCATCAAGTCGGTAACCAGTATCCTCCACATGAGCTTCGCCGATCGCCCACTGAGCACACTGCACTTTTCCTTCAGCCTCAGGGTTTTCCTGTTCAAACAGCTTGATGTAGCGCTGCGATTCAGCTGATGCCCTTCTCCCCCGCAAATAGCCTCCTTCTGGCGAATGAACAAGCCAATTTTCCGGCAAAAAACATCGGCGTAATGTTGTTAAAGCCAGGCCTGCCGCTGTTGAGGCAGCGATGAACGGGTCCAGATTCTGAGTGTGTTCTCCGATTAGATGCCTAAAACGGAGAACACTCTCACGAAGAATGGCCACGTCGTTTACACAGTAGACGATAAGCTGTTCACGTAGTTGGAAGTGAGTAGATGGATTATTCATTTGTTGTAAATGCCATTCCAGTAGCTTTGCTCTCTTCTCGGACTTCTTGTAATCAGGCTGGTAGTATTGCAATGGAGGGACGCCTCTTATTCTTTCGTGAAGATGTTGTCTTTTCACGTAGAGATAAGGAAAGAATGGCTTAGTCGTAGCCACTTCCTCCGGAAGAGCAAAGACTTTGGTGAGGGCATCAAGTTCACAGAAGAAGTAGTTGAGCGAATCCTTGAACAGAACCTTTCTTTGATTACTACCACCCAAACGCATTGAATAGACTTTAAGTCCTGTTGTGCAGAGCCGCTTTGGTGGTATACTGCGATGGTGAAGAGCCTCCAGCAAAAGATGAAAATCATATTTGCCACCATTATGGGCGATGCAGACTGTGAGAATATTTTTTGGCCCATGTTGTTGCAAATAATCAAGAAATTGATCTACAGGGCTTTGTTGATCGTTGTCGAATGAATGGAAGTACATACGACGAGGATTGTATGTAATGTTGGCAGGTGATGGTGTGTAGTCGTCATTTGAATTTCTGAAGGGAGGTGAGCACCAGCGCCGCCATCGATCATTACACGGCTTTCCACAAAAGCACCCTTCCGCTCGTTGTCCAATATTTTCAACTCCTAAACCACCAATGATGCACTTTTCACAAATGACCTTACAAAAATGATATTTTTATTAGTATGAAAAAAGATTACCTCTGTAATTATTAGTAAAGGCACATGTTTGTAGCCATTGATGTTGTTGCTCACTTGCAGTGGCTCATCTTGACAGGTCTCCGCATCAAAAAAGCACAGGCGTAACGGTGTTCGCTTCTCATCATCATCATCTTCGTCGCCCCTTCCCTTTAGTGGCTGGATGTAACACGGTTGTTCTTGAGCATGAGGCCCTTTGCATTGATTACACATAGCAGGTTGTTGCGGGCTAATAACTATATTTTGTTGTTGCTGTCGTTGTCCCCATGGCTGGCATTCTGCTTGGTGTCTCTGTTCGTTTTCAGCATAAATGATGTGGGAGCATTGCGAGCAAATTCTTCTCATCTGGCAGATCGATCTAAATGGTCTATTTCCACGTCGGATCATCTCTTCGGGAGCCTCATTTCTCAGATGGTAGTCGTAGCACGATCGATTCGGGAAAACAAAACCACAAGCGGCGCATGGAATTCTAACCTCCAACTAAAGGAAACCAACAATGTTTGTAATAAGAATAGAATAATACCTGACACGGAAATTCTGGCCCCGATCTCATGCATAGCCTACAAACAACACTGCATCCCGCCCAATGGCTCCACCTAGAAACACCTTTCTCACAGTCGACGCAGTAACGATCAACATTGAATAGCTGTTCTGGCCTGTCGATGTAGTGATAATGGTTGTTTTCCAAGAAAAGACAAATGTTGAACCGAGCAGCCTTTCCATCTCCTTTGTATACTATCCGATACTGTTGTTCCTTTTTAAATACTACCAGACGAATATATCCCGCACCTCCCATGTGATGACTTAAAGATTGCTGCAAAATTTCCAGATGGGCCAGCGAGTATTCCTGAAGATTGAGAGGGATACCTGCTTTTCGTAGCATTTCTTGTGCCGGTCCTGCGTGTTGATCTTGTGGTTGTTTGCAAAACGCCTTGAATCGTTCTGCTGCTTCCCCTCTCTCCGTCATCCAGATTTTAGTCAATCCTACAAATACTGCCCGTGCGAGACATAGCCGATCGTTTGGGTTGATGATCCGAACAATTGATCTACACCTTGCTGTGACAACATGTTCTTGATCGTTGACGCAACCACCTTGAGTAACATGTTTGAACTCACAAAAATATACAACAAAAATGTGAATCAAAACTGTTACTCACCGCTGTTGCCAGCAGGATTGGCTGTCCGCTGTGCTCCGAGAGGCCAAACAGCCACCACTTTTGTTGTTGTTGTTCCACTAAGTAGATCGATCCCTGCTTGGGAGATCTCATTCAAGCGCTCAATAGCCGCTGCAAGAGCTTCAGGGTTGTTTTGTGCCAATGGGCGTAGTGGGAGCGTGAACGGATGGTGGAAGTTTGGTGGATGTAATTGAAGACCTACAAGAATAGGCTCTGGGCGCCCCGCCAATACACGGTCAAGAAGCTGAGAGACAACGTCGGACATGGCCAGGTCAGGACGGGCATTTTCCTCCAAAGGGCGGAATCGGATGGTGCACACTTCTCCCCTTGTGTTGCGTGATGTTGAAGCAAACGGCTCTGATGACTCAATTGTGAAGCATTCCTAAATTTGAAACTTAGTTGGGAACAAGTTTATCAGGTTAAGTAGGACCCGTCCTTAGTAAATTTAAATTAAATTATTTAAGCTTGAATTAGGATTCTATTAAATTAAGTTCGCTGGTAAATTCATTTAAATTACATTAATGTTGATTAAGGCTAAATTCGGTTTCGAAAGAATATAATAAATTAAATTAAATTAAATTAGGTTCACTGCTAAATTCATTAAAAATAAATTCATGCATGTAAGATTTTATTAAATTAAAATTAGATTGATAAATTTGAGTGTTCGAATTACATCCGATTAAATTAGATTAAATTAAAATTCCATTAAAATTAGATTAAATTTCTATAAAATTCAGTTTATTAAGTTAAATTGTGCTTTTCAATTAAAATTATATTAAAATTAGATTAAATTCACTTGTTCAAATTCAAATACATTAAAAAATTAAAGTTAAATTAGATTAAAATTAAATTGATTAATAAAAAATTATATTCATTTAAATTAAAAAAGTTGATTAAGTAAAAATTCAATTCGATTAAAAAATTAAAATTAAATTATATTAAAATTAGATTAAATTGTCTTAAATACATTAAAAAATTCACTTAAATTAGATTAAAGTAAAATTAAATTGGATTAAATTGTCTTAAATTCATGCGTGAATTGCAATTAAGATTAGATTAATTCACTTGTTTAAATAAAGTTACAATTATATTAAATTAGATTAAAAGTTGTGTTTTTCAATTAAAATTCATGTATATTAAAATTAGATTAAATTAGAAATAAAGTCAGTTAAGATTAAATTTGAACTTCAATAAAATTCATTTAAAATAGATTGTTAATTTTGTGTAGTTACCTAGTTAACCTTAGCTTATCCCCAACTAAGTAAATCTCAGATTTACCTCCTGTCGAGGTCTCTGTCTAGGAACGTCGCTGTCGCTGATCATTGTACGTCGACGGTCGTTAGAATTCATTATTATTAGAATATTAATAAATATTATTAGAATATTAATAAATATTATCTGAAAAACAAAAAATTTTTTAAAAATAATAAGGTAAAAATGTGAACGCGACAAAATAATGAAAAATAAATTGTGAACGCGATAAAAAAATGAAAAATGAGTAATTTAGGACATGTCGAGGCCGAGGCCAAAAATATCGAGTCTCGACTTTTGGCCTCGAGTCTCGATTTTCCATAACACGAGACTTAACTTAGTCGTTTTCTTTAGTAGCTTTTTCGCTTCACGAATATTTCTATGCATTAGCAGAGCTGGAATTACCGCGGCTGCTACACTCAATTTTAGCGATAAAACCCACCCGATCATGGGTGAAATCACTTAGTTTTATTTTTCAGCTGGGAGAGCTCCTCTCCCATACAAGCTGATTTGCACCTTTGTATGAATATAATTATACCAACTCTCCGATCAGCCAGACTCTAGACTCTTCGCTCTAACACACTATTTCGCTCTTAGCTTTCTCTTTTATATTTTGTCCTAAATGTCTAGCACTGCAACAGGAATAATAGAAATATAATTGAGAGAGAGTGTACTTTCTTGAGATATTACACTCTCTCTCTTCCCCCGCAGCTGGGTTGTTGTAGTTTGTGACAGCCATCCCGCTGTCACACTATTTCTCTTTTCTCTAACACAGCCATCTGGCTGGGTTAGAGAACTTTCTCCTGCACAGACTCAACCGTTTGAGTCAGAGCAGTCTCTCTTTATTCACCACACTATCTCCCTTATTTCTTTTTCTATTTTCTCTTAGTGGGTGTTTAGTAGGTGATTCGATCGATAATAAATTTTGTCGCGGGAAGAGGTTGGGTTAGAGAACATGCACAGACTCAACCATGTTGAGTCAGTGTTGTCTCTCTTTATTCAACACACTATCTTTTTATTTTCTTTTTCTATTTTCCCCTAGCGGGCATTTAGTAGGGGATTCAATCGATAATAAATTTTGCCGTTGAAGCTGGTTGAAGAGAGGAGGAAACCAGCCGACATATATTCAATTTTATTTCAAAGCTATTAAAGCTCGCGGTTGTGCGAATGGATAAGGCGTCCGCCTACAGGCTGAAGGATGGTGGTTCGAAACCGATGGTGGAAAATTAATTTTAAAAATAATTTTACTAGGTTTTGGAAAAAAAAAACCCTTCATAGGGTTTTGGATTGGCTGGGAAAAAATTTACCGAAAAACCCTTCAAAAGGTTTTGGCTGGTTGCACGTGAATGTCACGTGGACGAAGGAAAGGCTTTGAATAAAAGCCTATGCCTTTTTGAAGAAGAAGAGAGAATCAATCGATAATCCAAGTAGCATTATATAGTAGTATCAGTGATTTTGGAGATACTAGAAAGTTTCCATAAACTTGATTTTCTAAAATCTTGACTCTTCATTTAATCTACTAATTTATAGAATACTTCGTTGGCTGCTTTAATGCTTCTTAATGTTGTACAAATGCAACAAAAATTAACGGCTTTAGAAGATGTTCCAAAAACAACTCAACAAGAACAAGTAAAAAATTTTCCTTTATGTTCAAATTTTCCTTTATGTTACTGCTTTACAATCAGTTTTTTTATTAGAATATTTTCCCATCCTTCAGATTTTTTTTTAAATAACCGACAAAAAACTTTGCCTTCTCCTTTTTTTCTACTTTTTGCCGTCCATAACCGTCTACAACCAAAAATACCTTTTTACCTCAATTTCCCTCATTTTTTAGTTAATTTGCCCAACAACATCTACCACCACTACAACATCAGCAACTACGAACCCATCTTTGGCTGCTTTTAGTCAATTTTTGGCAGAATTACAACATCGAACTTCTACTGCTTTTCAATAAGAAAATTAAAAATTTGAATTGAACACGAATGTTTTGAGAGCTTTATTTATTTTAGTCGAACCCTACTATAAGATAGACCTTTGTAATGGAAAAATTGTCTCTTTCTTATTTGAGGTGTTCGAGAGTGGCACTAAAGCAGCAGTCAATGAAATTTAAAAAAACGGGGCTTATTTAGGAGGTATTTGCGGACTAAAAAATCCGCAAAAAAATTGCGGACGAAAAAAAAGTCCGCAATAAATTTGCAGACAAAAAAAGTCCAAGATGTTTTTCATCCCTAGCCAATTTGATTTTATTGGAGGTGTATTTATTATACTTAGATTTATCTTATAAAGAGGTCTGACTATAAAATTTTAAATTATAAATTATTTGGTCTAGTTGACCAACAATAAAAGAATTATTATAATAAGCATTTTTAAATAAAATTTTAAATAATATTTATTTTAATTGTAAAAAAATTTTTTTTTTCATTTCTTTTTGCTTTAATTTTTGGTTTCTTCTGTCTAAAAAAATCAAAAAAAATCTCTCTCAAGTATATAAATCTCTTTTCTTTCTTCCATTTTTAACAAATGTGCAATTTATTTTTTGAAATTAGTTAGTGAAATAATTAAATTATGTAATAAAAACCTCATTTATGTATACGCCCTTAGGGCTAAAAAATCGCCCTTAAAAAGATTTACCTAATTAGGTAAATTATTTGGTACCATTTTGTCTCATTTTACTCGATGTACCATTTTGTCGTAATTTACCCGTAGTTCCATTTCGTCTCATTTTAGTCGATGTACCGTTTTGTCGTAATTTACCCGTAGTTTCATTTTGTCTCATTTTAGTCGATGTACCGTTTTGTCGCAATTTACCCGTTGTTCCCTTTTGTTTTGTGTTTCCTAGTGACCAACTAGAGATTTATAAAAAAAAGTATTCTAAATCGAGAGTGTACAAATTTGGGGTGGGGGAATATACATAAATGAGGTCTTTAATTTTCCATATTTGTATGTATCTCCAAAAATGTTAAAATTTTTTTCAATTATTAATTACTCGTTATCTTTTGGTTTCTTTCTTCCTTTGTTTTTTTCTAAATTTATTTATCTAAAAAATATTTATTTTCTTTCCAATACACACTATAAAATATATTTTTATGTACATTTATTCGAGTGATATTTTCCTTCAATTGAAGACTTTTCACATATTTATTTTTCAAATTTTTATGTCTTTAAATTTAAAAAAATTTTCATGGTCATTCCTTTTTTTAGTTAAATTGTTCTTTCTTTTTTAAATAAATGATTTCCTATAGAGTTTTAAAAATAAATTATTTAGTTTACAAGCTGCAGTGCCATTTTGTCTTACAAATTAGAGCTGTACCATTTTGTCTTATTTTGCCGAGGTTCCATTTTGTCTCCTTTTACTCGTGGTTCCATTTTGGCGTAGTTTACCCGTAGTTCCATTTTGTCGTGGTTTAGCCGTAGTTTCATTTTGTCTTATTTTAGCCTGGATTCTATTTTGTCGTATTTACCCTTTGTTCCATTTTGTCTTATTTTAGTCGAAAAATTTACCCAGGTACAATTTTGTCTTATTTTGCTCGTGTACCGTTTTATCTCTTTTTGGCCGATATACCATTTTGTCTGGGCACGCGCTGTACACTTGAGTATGAATTTTGTTTTTTTCAATTTTTTAAGAGTTTAGTCAATCAATTTGGAGTCGAAGTACAATTTTTCTTTAGCATCATTTTTCTTCTCCCTTCTTTTCCTCCCTCATTTTACCCCTTACATTTTTGTAATAAACAGTTTTTATTTCCTCATTCATTGATTTTTTTGTTTGTTTACAAGCAAACTGTTCTTTCTAAATTTTTATTTTTTTAGAATTTTTTAAATTCAATTCATTTTTCTACAAAAAATCAAATAATGCCTTCAATTCCACCAATGCTGTCAAAAATAATTTCCGATCTTGACAAAAAATTGCACGAGCCGGGTGGTTTGACGAGTATATTGGAGACGATTGAGAAGAAAACCAACATCAAACGTCTCCATGTTTTTGCAGGTTTATTTTTTCGAATTTCATTATAAGCTAGCCTCTGGCTGGGATACCACTTTAATTTGGTTTATTGACTCGCATTCAGTCAGATTTAATGGAGGGGGTGGATCTAATAGTATATTGAAGTCAGATTGTACTAATTTAAGGTTTTGTGCTCATTTACTCTCTCTACTTACTCTTTGGACATTGGGCACAATTGGCATGCAACATAACAGGATTTCTCTATCCGGCGTAATTTTTTAAAATATTTTTCATTATGTTAAATTTTTTATTTTTAAGTTATGTCTCAATCAAGGCTATTGAAAGCCACACAAAGGAAGATGACACACAATGGCTGACTTACTGGGTTTATTTTTTATTTAATTTTGGGGGTTACAGGACATGCTTCCCCTGGAGGCTTTCAGGACTTCCATTGATCTTGGGCCCTGACTTTCTCTTTATTTTTGGTTGAAGGTCTCTGGGTCTGGGACAATTCTTAAGAGTAAAGTAACAGTTTATTTTCCTGAATTTTGGAAAGATTTACCAACGGCCTGTCCAAAAACCTAGTAACCGCAGAGATAATTACTGCTGTGTATTACCGGACTTTTCCTTGAGCCATAACCCAGCTCTGATTTATAGCTGTGTCATTGACCATAAGTCCTTAGAATATCTCCTATGGGCGTTTTGAACCTCACTCCTCTCTCCCAACTCGTGAGGGTTCACAAAGTCTCTTGGGACACAACCAGTTTTGTAACCAGGGGTGAGGGCGGCGTACAAACCGGCGCACAAAAATTTCCCCCCCCCCCTGCCCACTCCCCAAAAAGTAATCCTGGTTACGGTCCTGTTTGGAACGCATGTCCTACACTAAACCCAACAACACACTAATTCAACTTTAATTCAGGTCGTCTTCGCGCTTCTCAACATTATTGAATTCTTCTCCGATTCAATTCTTTACTACTTCCCATTTTACTATCTTCTCAAGGTTTTTTTTAAATTTCGTCTATTTTGAAAAACAATCTTTTTAAAGTGTATCTTCCTTCTTTGGCTCTACATGCCATCAACTCTGGGAGCTCTTCTAATCTATGACCGACTTATTCGTCCATTCCATCTTCAGTACCAAGCGCAAATTGAAGAAAAGCTCAACAGTGGTTCGTAATCTTATTTTTTTCGAGATTTGGGTAAATGACTAGAGGGATTGCCTGGTTCATGCGAGTTGAGTTCCTGACATTTTTTTGGGTCAGCCATCCTTTAGCTTATTCATAGTCAGCATTTTATGACTGGGAGACTAAAAACATCCATCTTTGAAGCCCAATGGGTCACTATACAAGTTTATATGACTCATTGACTGGACAAGAATTTATTTTTTTTAATGATCGGTCCGATAAAATTGTTCGTTACTAGACCTGGGGTTGTAAAAATCAGAACACGTTACTTGACGTCATAGATCCTTTTGGGGTGATTTTGTGTTGGGGAGATAAATTTAAGAGAATGAGAAAGGGCGTCAGATAATGACGATTTTTTGAAAAAATTTTCGGGAAAGGAACAATCTTACTTTTTAAAAATTTCTCTCGTAAATTGTACATTTATATTTTTCAGCTCGTGATGGGTTCAACAAGAACGTTAAAGAAAATTGAATTTTTGATGACTTATTTTGACTGACTTATTTTTGATCAGTTTTTTAAACAATATTTTTTCAATTTATTCAATCCAACTTAAAAATAAAAATAAATTTGTTTATATCCCCCACACTTTTGACCTCAATCATTTAATTTGGGTTGATTTTTTAGTTTTTTTGGATTTTTTGTTATTTTTAATATTTTCAATCACCAACCCAAATGAGGAAAAGGTTGCTTTTTCTATGTAAAAGATTTGTTTTGAGGACGGCAACAAAAAAAAAATAAATTTTTGTGTATCATTTTTGTTTTATTTTACAAAAGTTTTTACCAATGTTGGATACATAGGTATCTACTTAAGATGATACTTAATGTTAGTTATATTAGATACAATTGATGTTCGAGACTCGGTCTCGAGTCGAGAAATTTCTCGGGTTGAGCTCTCGGTCTCGGTGTCTCGGAAAACGAGACTAAATTTATACCCCCTAATGCCGGAAATTTTTGAATTTTACTCGTACCTCGCATATATATATATACATTTATATTTTTTAAGGAAAAGGGAAAGAAATATTTATATTTTCCACCATTTATCGTTTTGTTGGTCGATGGTTGAGTGGTGAAGCTTCACTCTTAAAAAAATGTTTTTAAACTTTGATAAATTTTTAATATTTTAAACTTGAAAAGACATTAAAAATTTTAGTCTTTTTACATCTCAAAGGCTTCGTATCTACACTTCATCTCACAAAAAATATTCACACTATTAAAATCCTCCAAAAAACAAAAAGTTTATCATGTAAAGCTGAAAGAATGGGCAAAGCTCACAATTTTTAAAGGGCCAAAAAATCACTTGAAATTTTTCAAAAGTATCAACATTAAAATAAATAATTTAACCAAATTCTGTTGTTTAAAATTCTTTTTAAAAATTAATCATCTGGATGGCATGGGCAAGTGTTTTTACGCAAGAACCATTCATCAATACAACTGAAATTTAAAAATTCTTTTGAAATTTGTCAGATTAATGAAAGAAGCGCGGAATTGTATGCGAGTTTATTCGATTTTCCAAGTCTTTAATATTTACTTTAGGTTCTTGTTCTGGTTTCTACTATTTTTGGGGACATTCTCCTATAGCTTGTAGTTGATCAATTCACAAGAAACTTTTAAAAATTTGTTAGAGAACTACGGAAGGTTCAAGAAGACTACACAATTCCTTTAAGGAATCAAAAGCGAATAAGTTTAAATCGAATAAGAACGATTCTGTGGGCCGCCAAGGACGTAACAGATTGAGAAAAAGAATCGGGTCGGTTTCGGGGTTTCAAAATCTTCTTAGGATCGAGTCAGGAATTGAAAAAATTCTCGGGTACATCATGACATCTCTATCATAGAAAACCCTTCCCCTATAAAAAGAAAACTCGCGACATCCCTCTATCATGCACTAGAACCCCAAAAACCTCTTGAATTTAAAAAAACAAAAAAAACCTTTTATGGAAAATGCAGAGACATGGAAGTCTAGCAATTAAATTTCCCATATCCATATCTTCCAAACAAATAGGACATTCATCTTTTTTAACAGCAAGAATTTCTTCTAAGAATTGAAGTTTTTTTTAGAAAATTTTTGAATAAAAAATTCAAACCGTTATATTTAATACGTGGTTGTTGAGCTTTATATCCGTTTTTAACATTTGAAGTATGACAACCTAAAAATGGTTTTCTTTATAAAATTTTTAAGAGAATTGAAAATAAATTTTAGATTTTTAAAATTTTGGAAGGAGCATGGACAAACGCCGAAATACAAAACCCTCAAAATACCGAACAGTGGGAAAAAATACAAACAAGCTTCAATCACAAAAGGTGAAGGTTGCTCCATCAAAGTGAAAAAGTTGTTAACAATCCACATTTTGGTATTTTCGCTTGGTTTCTGAAGGTTTGGATCTTCCTCACCCCCACCGAAAAAATAATGGCTATGGGCCTGACCTAATTATAGTCTATGATTTTTCAGCCCCAGGAGCGTATCTTAAATAATGAGGTTTTCGACTATATAAAGAACACTGGGAAAATTTTTAGAAAAGAAAAATAAAAAAATTATCAAAAATTAAACCAATATTAGTCGATGGCCCTCGTCCAAAATATCCTCCCGGACGAGTATAATAACCATTTAATCGAACAATTGTAGTCCCTCCAGGTCGAATAACAACAGTTGGCATTCGCAAAATAGGTTGTTGTTGCACTCGGCTTGTATTAGTTGGAGGTTCACTGGTAAAAGACCACCCTACGGCAGGCGAAAATAGTTGTTGATTAATACAAGCTGGAGGCTGATACGGACAGAAGTTCTTAAAAAAAATTTTTTATTATAGTGATGGAGTCAGAAAGAGGATATAGTTTTGGCGACTTTAACGCCAAAATTTCGGCGCCGAATTTTTACTGGCTACGAGCCTGATAGTTAAGTTCACGAGCCCCCTTTTTAGAAGAAAAGGAAGATTTAATTGAAGTCGAAAAACTTTAAAAATGACGTGGATGTGTGTAGAACACAGATAATATGGTCGGCATAGGTTTATAGAAAATCTCTTGGGCCGGGTTTCGAGTTGAAAAAATGCCCGGACAACCCCAAAAATTAATAAAAATACCACATGGTTGTGCGTTACAGTTGGTTGAGAATGCGGTTGTTGACGACCATTGACCGTTAAATTTATGTGTGCTGGCGGAGGATGCAACGAAGGTATTGGTGGAAAAGAAACAAAAGACATCCGTGACGGTGAAATCATAGCAAGAGACGAATTTGTTGCAAGAAGAGGATAGGGCGGTTGAAGTTGTTGTTGTGGCAAATATTGACTTGATGTAGTCGTCAATTGATTTGTTTGAAGAGCAAAAACGTTCTGGTTAGAACGACCCAAATTAATGTTCATAGTTGTTGAGTTGACAGGTAGAGGATTGTTGTAATTCTTAAATGAACAAGAAATAGCGAGACCTTTGACAGGACAGAGAGAGGTGAGGAAGATCGGAAGGGGGTAAATGTCAGAATTCGAGTGGAATTAAGAAAACATTTAAAAAATTGAAAAAAGGGTTTTGGAATCAGAAAACGGACCATCCTCTACTATCAAGTAATGGCCTTGATCAGGATGAGGACCTAATCAAGATACGGAGGATTGGAAGGGACAGAGACCAGAATTCAACCTTGAATCAAGGAGAACAAAGGCCTCAAAAATCCCTAAACTGAATCCAAGAAAAATCAAGACTTGAATCCACGCCCTATTTCAGACCCAACCCCATTCTCTAATCAAAAATTAAAAAACCTGTTGAACCCCAAAACTTTGAATTGGCTGAACAACCCGTTGAGGCACCATTTGTTGAAATTGCACTTGAGATTGATTGGCACCTTGACGCAAAACAGCACCATAAATAGGCGGAGTAGATTGGTGTTGAATTAAATTATTACGAGGTTGACCATTTTGGGCCATGGAAAATGAAGGAATCATATTTTAAGGCAATAATGGAATGTATAAATGAACTAAAAAAATTAATTAAAATTATTTTTCTCAAATAAAGACAAAATTTTGAGAAAATTCCGTTAAATGACATAAACGTTAAAATATCGATTGTTTTTACATTATGCCAACAAACGTCCGCAAAAATTTATCCGCAAGTCAGTTTTCTATAGAATAATAAAATTCAGATTTTCAGAAAGAGCTTGCGGACTATTGCTCGCACCAATGGAAAAACGTGTCTAAATTTGCTTATTCAAGGATTGGACTTATCAAAAAAAATTTTTGAAAAATTTCCTAAGAATTAATTCAAATAAAAACCACAAAAATAATCAAGTGGATAACTTTAGAAAAAAAACAAAAAATTATGAAAAATATTTATTTAAAAAATATAGCAAAAATGTGTTAATATATAAGCGCAGAAAATAAAAAAATGAATTGTTGATTGAATAATCAACGGTGTGTTGATAATATTTATTGAAACCTGTTTTTGCTTTTTTAAAAAATGTTTTTTACAAGGATAGAAAATTAGTAAATGAGCGAAAAAAAAAAGATTTTTGTTTAAGATAAAAATCCATGTTTTTAAGGTAAAAGTTGTAAATTCAGACCACTTTGAACGCGGCTTTAAAAAGAGAATTATGTCAGAGATGGGAAAATTAAATTTGACAGCCCCCTCGACCCTTGAATTCCTATTCTCTCAATTCTTCTGGTTTCAAAAAAAGAGACTTGGACCAGACACCAAAAAAGACTTGGACCGGGGTTAGGCCTGTTGAGATTGCGGGTTAGAGCTGGAATTTTGGAGAAAATAGGAACCGAGAATTTCGCTGCCTATAACTTCTATCGCCTCAAAAATGACCTGGACCAGGGTTGGACTGAATCAATGCATCCGAATTTGTGGAAATTTCGATTAAGAAGCTCGCTAAATATTTTTTAAGTAACCTCCGCAGCCCGAAAAAAGAGACGCAAGAAAATAAAGATTTAAATATAGTTTATGAATTGCAAGATTCTACAAAAGATAAATTTTCAAAATTGTATTTGGAAAAGAAAAAAAGAAACTCTTCGATTGTGTAGAGAAACAAAAATTTTTTTAAATTGAAACGAAACTTTATAGAAGAGAGAATGAACATCCAGAAAAATTTTTTCCAAATTGTTGTATTCAAAGATTAGTCATCCTCAACTGGTGGATGTTCAGGACAAGTATTCTTCCTTTTAAACCATTCATCGATACAACTAAAGAATATAAAAAATTATTTGTTTATATTAGAAGAGTACCCAGTCAAACCTTACTACAGAATACCCTGTTGAAAAATCGTAACTTATAAGAGATGAGGTATATCCTAAATTGAGGGATCTTGCTTATTGTTATGTGAGAGCTAGAAATATCGAGACGGCCATATAAGGATATTTCAAGATCCGAACAGCTACTCTATACTGGTTTCAGGACCCTATGGCCACTGGGTCTTGAACATCTATCTGTATGTACCACAATCCCAATATGTCGATGTCTCCCCCTAATTTTTCAAAATTGTATTTGGCCTGTGTCTCCCTCCCATTTAAGTAGCTATCCCCAACAATAGGCCAACAAAATTAAAGGAGGTAGGTCCGACTGTGTATGAGAATCGATTTTAAAATTGTTCAGAGCCTAGAAACTTCATTTGGTTCATGGCGTGGAAAGAAAATTATCGGAAGGGCTCCTTTAGAAAAAACTTAACCTCAAAACTATATAACATAAAAAACCTCTCACATTTTGTGATAAATACATAGACAAGGCAATCGAGCAATATTATCTCCCTCAGACATATCCTCCAAACAAATGGAACATTCCCCTTTATCAGCGGTTAAAACATCATCTATTGAGAAAATAATTTTTAAAGAAAATAAAATTAAAGAAAACCATTGTAAGAAAGCACTGGTCTAGTAAAACACATAACCAAATGCATCTCTACATCTTTTAAAGGCACAATTTTATGGCACACTGGACATTTTATATCACGACCTAAATAAATCCATTTAAGAGGTTTCTGAGCTCTCTAACATTTAAAAATGGAATTCCAGCAATTCTGAAGTTTATGACAGCTTTTCTTTTCCCCAAATTAACATTTAAAATAGGGCTGGTTAATTTATTCACGAGCGGTTAATTTCTGCCGGCAACGTCTCAAATTAAGAATAAGAGCATTTGAGGTGCCACAGGCAAAAGTTAACCGGTCGGGAGCAACCCTAATTTATATTAATAAAAAAGCATCAATTTTGGGGTAATTCTATCCCCACGCCTTAATAAATTAGTAGCACTTAACGTTTTTCCTAATTTAATTGCCAAAGGCACTCTTATCAAGAATGGCCCGGATTGGGATTAGGTTTTGGCCGGATTGGGTTTTGGGCCGAAAAAGGTACGGGCGTTGGGCTTCGGATAACCCGTACATTCCTGATGATTTAACAGAATTTGTGGTAAGGTATGGGAAATCCAAAAAAATTTATACCAATTAACTGCAAAAGTGGAAGAGATTGACGTAAACGGCCCAACGCTGCCTGTTGTTTTTGTGTTCCCATCACCCGCATTGAACTGCTAGAAGCAGAGTTCGAAGCAGAAAGGCTATCCTCCATTCCACGTAATAAAGCTTCGAGACGTCCACTAGACAATAATTCACCGGCAGAAGAGGTTGAGTTACTAACCAAAGCACGTCGAGACCTGAAAAATTTGTGAGATTTTTAAGTAACTATTAGATATAGGAAGAGGTGCATCGATGAATCAGTTAAATAAAAAAAATTGTCTTGAAGCTCCCTTTTTCCTCAATAAGTTTTCCCCCAAGGTCGGATTTTCCTCACTTTCTCCCGCCCAAAATAGAATAAAAACTAATCCTTTTTGATTGATTATTGGCAAAATAAAAAGGAAACTTGGGAATGAAAGTCTGACCAAACTTGGGGAGGAAAAAAGGAGATTTTAGATTGCCCCATAGTATTGGGTGTATCTTATAGAGATGTTCGACAATATAACATAAAAAAACCTTTGACTACCACCAAAGCGATTAGTTCTAGGGTTTCTGTTGTGGAAGAACCCGTTATTCAATGTACTCCCTCCCTCACTACGTCGAACATTAGTACGTTGAGCAGAATTTGAAGACCCAGTTGTTGATGGTGAGACACCTAAAAAAGACGAAAAATCAAAAGCATCTGGGCCCAAAGTTTTGTGAATCTCAAGCTCCACTACACAGACTAAAGCAAAAAAAGAATATACAAAACCTGAGCTAAGGCCAAGATGGCTCATCAAAATAGAAGCAAAATTAAGATCGCCAGCCCCATCCTCTTCGCTCCTGTTATCTTCATCAGTTGAGGTTCTATTAGAAGGTGACGATGAGGAAGAAGACTAAATAAGGAGGAAAACTAAATCTCTTGTTTTGTCACAAACCGTATCATTCTGTTGGAACCTTGAGCGTTGATTGTTGCTTCTATGTCTTTGGTGTCTAGAAGCTAAACCGTTGGAAATATCAGAGCTGGTACGTGGCCTATGCTAAAAAAACGAAAAATTTTAAATTTGAAAAAAAACGAAAAAGTTTATACAGCAACATCAGCGCCAGGTTGTTGAACTGACGACCTTTGTCCCATTTAAAAATTAGTTGAAGAATAGTGAGAGGCAAGTTCGGTTAGAAAAATAAATTTGTTAAAAATAATATTTCAGCTCCTGAGTGAAAAAAACGTTGATTTGACTTTAATCTAAAACAGAACAAAAATTGTGATTAAAAGACACGATATTTAAGTGGCTACTGAATGGGGGAAGAATTATCAAAAAGTTGACCATTTTGAACCCCTGTACGAGCTCAATCGATCTTATGTACATCTCAAACAAAAAACGGAATGGAAGAGGCGTGACAGTTCAAAGCTCAATTAATAATAATTTTTATCACCCTATTAAAACCCCAACAAATAATAAACTTCCTTATCCAAATAGTAAACGGAAATGAACGCAATGAGGACTTTAAATGAAACAAAAATAAAAAACAGTGAAGAGATAACTTGCCTCTTTGCTGTTATTAAAGGAAGAAAAATAGAGTAATAGGGGCAGATGGGATGAAGATTTAAAAAAAAAGACGTGAGCGACTGGCTGTTTTGTGTGGAGAGAGAAGAGAGGTGCTAGGCAAAGCGGTTGAATATTGCACCAAAGCGACAATAGACAATCGATTAAAAAAAATTTTTTTTTTAAAGTGACAGAAAATATCTGTTGGCGCCGGTCAGCGGGAGGACATTTATGTCACCCGGGTGAGAATAACAAAAATTGAGGGGGGAGGGGGTGATAAAGGCGCGTAATATCAACAATATTGCTTCCTTATTTGGATTAGATTGATGGTTGTTTTTATCGTTTTTAGCTTGAAAAGTTAGCTTTTCTAAAAATGGAATACATTAACGGTGGGTCAGTTAAACCGAGAAATATAGCAAGTTTACACCTTTTATGTATGACTTTTAAGAAAAAAAAAGAATGTTTACAATTACTGGGAATTTTGCAAATATTATTTTATATGTGGAAAATAACAGAGAAAAAATAAAATATAGCTGATAAGGAAAGTTTATGTTAACAGGAAGATAGGAACTTTCAATTATTTTTTATTTTTCATAAAATTGGGGCAATGAAATTCTTTCTTTTAAGATGAAAACACAGTTGGACCTCACTATGAGATGAGATATGAGATACCTATGAGATACCCCTGGGTATGAAAAAATTGTCCCTTATTATGAGGGGTATGTTAAATAAGGGGTTATTGTTTAGGCAACTTCTCCCTTCCAGCGAATCTTAAAAGGAAGTACGCCCAATATAGGGGGTGTCTTATAATGAGATTTAAGTGTCGTATGTGAGAGTATAAATAAGGAAAGGCAAGCCTCCTCCATCCAGTTGGTGACCAAAATTAAAAAAAAAACGAGGTGTATTTAGCATAGAGGGTATATTTACGTTGAGGATTAGAATTCAATTAATGAGAGGTATTCCTTGATTTTTTATAACGACTTGAAGTGAACATGCTTAAAAATTATTTTCGTCAAAAATTAAAAATAATGTATGTACACAAATGTTATATTTACCTTTGATTGATTATTTTTTAAATTTAAAATGTAAAAAAATTTTTAAAGTAAGAAATCTTCATTTTATTACTAAAAACAAGTAATAAATTTTTAAAACTGATTTGTAATCTTGTAAAATTCTTTGTGTGATTGACTAAAAAATGTAAAAAGGCTTATATGTATGTATTCAAAATATTACCCTTCCATAAATAGAAAAATGGAAGGGGGGAATGTTGTAAAAATAAGAGAAAATGTGATTGCTTTGTGAGAAAATACCAAATACAACAACACAGATTTTTCTTATAGAAAGGAGGGAAAATAAAAATATTTAAACAAAAGTTGAAATGAAATTAAAAAATTGATTTTTTAACAAAATTAAAAAAAAACTGAATGGGGAGAAAAATTTAATTATAGAAATTTAAGATTTTGTTTAATTTTGCATTCTAGTTTTTTTGCCTTTACTAAAAAGACGCGGGCAGCATTTATCTTATTAAAAAGTAAAAATACTTGGACTGGAATTATAAAAAGTTGAAAAATTGATTTGAGTTTTCCATATTAATTTCTACAAAATTGTATTTACATAAATGCAAGAGAGGCCAAGACGAAAGGCGAAACACTAAAAAAGGCGAAAAATCGACGGACCTCCGGTGAAGGCGCGTGATACACCTCTTCGGTTTCTACTACAACACATCACAAGGTACAATTTTTTCAGCTTTAAGAGTATCTATAAAGAGCATTTCTACTCCTTACAATTAGTCTACAATTTAACTTGTAAAATTTTCTGCAAAAGAATGTAAAAATTCAATAGTTAAAGGAAAAGGATAAAAAAGCATTGACAAAATGAGCCTTACGAGATTTATAAAGTGTGTGGAAAGATATAAATTACAAAGAGAACAAGGATTAAAATAAGCCAAAAAAGAATGCGGTTGGTGGTTAAGTGCTCGGTTGTGACAGCAAACCAAATATGAGAAAGAGAAAAGTGAAGTTAATCACGCGAGAAAAGAAATCCTTCAATTAAGCTAATAATCCTTGTCAATTGTATACTTTAGTTATACAAATTTGCAAAGGGTAGTTTCATATATTACCAAATTAACTATTTGAGCTAAATAAAATCGAAACAAAAACAAGAGAAAAAGAGCGAGTGGAAGATAATACTTAAAATGGTAGGGATCTAAGGAGCATAAAATATAAATACATTTAAAAAATATTGTAAAAAATATTAGCAACACTTTAGAGGAGAACGTCTACAAAAATAAAAGCTTCTAAACTTTATAGGTAATATAAATAATTTATTTTATAATTTTTAAATAATTTAAAGGCAAAAACGAGGTTATTTCTAAAAATTCTGGTCATCTTTAAAATTTAAGGTCATCTTTTAAATTTGAGGTCATCTTTCTAATCGTAAGTTATAACTTTCTCACTCTCCTTTACAAACTTTACAACTTTCTCTCCACTAATCAAAGGTGGAGCCTGTTGGCTTGAAGATGGCTTTTCTGACTAAATTTTTAGTGTTTATAAAATTCGAATTAAAAAAGCATACAATCAAAAGCTCCTGATTGCGTTGATTAAGACCAAGCTCAACATCTTGACGGCGTGAACTATTTGACTAAATTTGGTGTAATATTTGTTATTTTTAACTTTATTAACCGTATTTTTAATGCCCTAAAAGTACCACTACTTAATTTATATACCTAGTAGGATAACCGTATTCCCATAAAATCTTAAATGGGAATAGGGAAATTTATTCATTCATTTGTTCACCCCAATAATGCATGTGCGCAGACACATTTACGAAATGTTTAAAGAAAAGTACAGATGAGTAGTTAATACATTCAGTATTTAGTGATAAATCATATATAAAACCGTTTACATCATCCTGATCGGATGTTTTTAAGCAAAGTTAGAATAATCACATCTCTGGGGGATGTGTAAACTCCTTTTCGATAACAGAATTTAAAAGATATGAAATCACTAAATACTTAACCAAAAATTCTCAAATTTGGATTATCTTTATCTTTTGCTTTGAAGTTGGGAATGGGTTCTATAACAGTTCCTCATGTTCGGAATTTTTGAAAGTTATAGCCAATTTTTAAATAATTCAGAAAAACGATTATAACTACCATAAATTTCGAGGAAAAGGGTAAGGAATGGTCCTAGACCAAGTGGTCATAGGTCCCGAACATTTTTATAGCTCGACCTAGTACTATACATGTCCTAGAGGATTTTCTCTTTGAATTAAAAATGCCCATGAAACGTCAAATGAACAATTAATATTCTTAAAAAATGAATAAAATTACCCCAGAGAATAAAGTGAAGAATAAAGATCTGAGTTCTCGCATGTCATCTACAACGGCTTGCAATTTGTCCTCCATATTTTTTTCGAATTTTTGGGCGAAGAAATAAAAGACTCCAAATAAAGTGATGACAAGAGCCAACAAAACAATTGTGGAATTCCAAACAGTCGATTTTGCATCTCCAGTAGTTTCTGATTTTATGGCAGAAATGACATGTCGATTAAATTGCTTTAAAAATAAAATTTAATGGATATCGGAGCTAATTATTCAGAAAATAATGTGCTAATGAGCCGAACAGTCAGAAACCCAATTATTTTAGTTTTGGACATACTTATAGTTAAAAAATAAATCAAATTTACTTTGGGTTTCATGAATTCATACTCCGGCTCATCATCAGACAAATTCTAAAGAAAAAAATCATAAAATGATTAAACAAAGCTTACTAATGATTTAACAAATGCCAACGCCTCATAGTCAATTTGAGAATCAGGCTAAATTTTACAAAAGTTATCGCTAAAACGTAAAAATAGCTAACCAAAAAAAACATATGCTTCAGAAACAAGAGGATGACTACAAGTGCAACAAAAATACATAAAAAGGAACCAAAAATAATGAAGCGCCATTCCTAAAATAAAAATATAAATGATGATAAACATGCATTGAATATCTTGCATTTCAAAGGATAATTAGGATAAACGCTTAATGATAAATTCTATAGGGGAGTCTAAAATATTTTCGCGTTAAAGTTTTATTCAATGCTTTCGCTTTTCCAAACTTTTACAGATCGATATTTGATTAAAAATAGACAATACCAAGGAGAGAGTATTCGACTTCACACGAGTACGACCATTTCCCTCAGGATCTTGATTGTTGTTTGTTGCCATTAAAGGAGTCAGTAAGGTAAGGAAATTTAAAGGTCCTTTAAAAAGAAGTCCTTTAACCTCTAAAATTAAAAAAATTACATCATAAATTAAACAAAAAACAAAAAAAAATAACAAAAAATATAACAAAAATAAACTAATAAGAAAACCAATTTTTAGACATTTTCTGTCCATTCTCTCGTAATTGCATTATCTTTCGTTTATTAAAAAGTGGTAACAAACTATTTGGTCAATCCTTATGAAACGGTACTACCCGAAAAATCTGCCATTTTGTCACACTATTTTTCAATAAAACAAAACGAAAGGAAATTTAACCTCTAACAGAGGTCGGCAAAATCGTATTTGAGGGATCCCGCATGCGGGATTTTTTTTTCAAAATCTCTGCGGGACAGGATTTTGCGGGATAAATCCTGCGAAATCACGCAAATCGAAAACAGTGTGGGATTGAGGACGCGGGATCCCTCAAAATCCCGCGCCGACCTCTAATTTCTAATGCCTTACTTTTAGCCTATTTAAATTTTTATTAATTGAATTATGGTGACTGATAAATCTACCGTTACGGAGGAGCGTGACGAGGAATACTGGGAATCTCGAAAAACTGAAATTGCTTCAGAAATGATGACTCGACTGAATAATATGGCGAATAATCAAGTTATTTTTGTAAAAATTTTTTCAAAAATTTTATAAAATTTTTCAGGACCCTTTATTTAAATATTGCAGTGATTGGTTAATAGCAAGAAGCCGACGCTTGTTTAAAATTGGACGTCAACGTGTTGAGTCGGAAGAGTGTGAACCTTCATGCTCATCTTCATACGTGCGCATTCCGATTAGTGCTGAGAAAGAGTTTGTTTTCTTTAATTATTTGAATAGCAACTTAACCACTTAACCATGCCAGTCAATGAATTAACTCTGTGAAGTTGTCTCTGTGGTGTAGTGGGGGAAATGGGTTTTGAAGGTCGGTAATTCCAAAAAAGACCTTGGTCTCGGCTTTGTTTCCTTTAAAAATAAAGCTTTAGATTCGGATCCAAGCCGATCATTAGCAACAATTATTACGGGTTGTCCTTTTGGTGTAGTGGGAAGATTTTTAATTCGACAACCAAAGGGTCTAGGTTCGAATCCCACTAGTGGAAGAATTTTTTATTCAGTAAATATATGAAAGTAAATAACAAAAAGGAAAAAAAGCCCGTCTCAATAATCACTCATTGGATTATGTTCAGACCATCTGACTGTACTTTTTTTGCTTCTCTTTCAATTCAAAGTCCTTCAATTCAAGGACTTCTCTTTCATTCAAAATCGAATTAAAAATTTTGGAAAAAAGTCTGGGTTTAAGATTATCCGTCCTAATCCTGCTTGTTTGGGTTAAGTTGTCATGCTTTGAATAAAATTCATAATTAAAAATAAGGTCTGACCATCGCTGTCTTTACGAAGCTAAATGATTGGAAGACTAAATTTGAAGAAGAACGAAAACAGGGATCACAGATAGAAGAATGTTTAAAGGAAAATAATGCCTAGAAAATTGACAGGTTTTTTGTTTGGTTGTTGATTTTATTGAAAATATTTTATTCGGTCTTTTCGTGACTTTTCGCTTATTTAAATAAAATTTTGATTTAGAGTATATGAATTTTTTAGATTTTTTATAACCTTTCCTCATTTTGAACCATCCATGAAATAATGAATTCCCAACGTTTAAGAAAAACTAATTTTAGTAAAACGAAAAAGCTTGGTAGATAACACTTTGTAGCTCTTTTCCCTCATCCTCATAAAAAGTCCGCAAGTTTTATCCGCAATTATTTTTTTCACAGAAGATAAACAAGAGTGGTAAAAAGGATTGATAAAAAAGATCTCTCTTGTTATCAAAAAGAGAAAATAGCAAGAGGCGATAAAATAAATTTTGAACAAAACAATTTTTCTGTTTTTGCGGACAAAACTTGCGGATTTTTCGTTAGCTAGGTTCTAAAATTAAAAAAATTCAAAATCCAAATTTCAAAAAATTCTCCTGTTAAAATTACACATTTCTTTTTTCAATCTCTTTAACATTTAAAAATAGATTAGTAGGTATTAGTCTTCAAAAATAGAAAAAGAAAGAGCAGGGTAATTCGGTTATAGTTAGTTTTCTGTTGTTGATCCTCTCTTTCCTTCAATTATTCTCAAGAGGGCCAATAACTTGAGAGAATTTTTTTACTTTTTTTCTTCCAAAAAATCCTTCAAAGAGTCGATACAAAGTAAAAAATAATTTGAGGGAAAAAACAAAAAAACGGGAAGAGTTTGGGACCTTTGTGTAAACAATCATTTTTTGTATTGAAAGAGAGGACGTTGCGAGTTAACGTTTTTTTGCTGTGTTTGTGTAAAATATATATCTATATATATTTTACACATAAATACTTGCCTATATTATATAGTTTATTTAAAGGAAATAATCTTCTAGAAAAAAGTTTCAGTTCAGTTTTCTTTATGATTTTTAAAATCCGCAAGTTTTGTCCGCAAGTAAATTTTAAATAATGGCACAGGAACCCAAAACTCCGTGGTCGAGATGGGATCTTCCTTATTCAGGTATTTTATTACGAAAATATGATTAAGTTTTTTAACTATGTCGAAATGCTAACTACAAGACCTTTGGGATTAAAAAAGCAAACCTTATATTAAAGTGTATCTTAGCTAGAGGGTATCGCCTATTAGAGGAGCCTCCTCCACCTAAAAGCTAACAAAAAATGTGTGTCTTAAACTGAGGCGTTCTAGTATTGGGGGCATCTTATAATAAGTTGACTTAGACTCCTATAATGAGCGTGTCTTATAGAGAGGTTTGAGGGTATCTTATAGAGAGGTTTGGGGATGGCTTATACAGAGGTTTGGGGATCTTATAAATACTCTAATAAAGTACTTCGGCTGACGGTTTATAATGATTATATTTTCTAGGGAGGTTTGGGGGTATCATAAAGAGGGTACCTTATAATGAGAGTATCTTACAGTGGGGTTTGTAAATATTTTGTAACGGAGTAAAAAATAATATGATTTCAGACCCAGCTCAACAAAAAGACCATTTAACAGACAAGGAAAGAGAATTACAACTTTTTGACCCATCCTATTCAAATTCGGCATCGGGCCCTCCAAACGATGCAACATTCGAAACCATAAAAGACGCAACTTTAGTTACAAAAGGAATTAATGGTTAAGATTAAGTTGAATTTTGAAAAAAAATTTTCTTTCGAAATTTAGAACATGATCCATCATTTTATAATTGTATTTATGGAATTCCAGACAGCGTACAACAGGTAGGGGGTTCTGAAGAATTTGATTTTAAAGATGTAAGGATTAAAGGTTATACAAGAATGTCATATCGATGTCGATTGCTGTGAAAAAACTTGTTGTGAT
The DNA here is from genome assembly GCA_036172955.1 of Meloidogyne arenaria. Classification (NCBI taxonomy): domain Eukaryota; kingdom Metazoa; phylum Nematoda; class Chromadorea; order Rhabditida; family Meloidogynidae; genus Meloidogyne; species Meloidogyne arenaria. Next base: position 7,705,121 of record JARQAB010000012.1, on the reverse strand, counting down.
TCCAATTGGTTAGAAATTTTTTTTGATCTCACTATAGTAGGATATATGTAAGATACACATCGTTATAGGGTGAAACCCGAAATTTAAAAACGAAACTCGAAATTTAAAGAGCGAAAAACAAGAGACGAAACACAAAAAAGGCGCAAATCTAGAAACAAAAGGCGAAATCGGCACAAAAACACACTTCCTTATAAGAAACGATTTTTTAGCTCCGAGGGAGTCTTATACACAGTGATATCTGATTGTGTTTTCCATTCTTAAAATTTTTTAAAAATTAATACGTTTATTTTAGGAGATCAAAATATACACTTGTTATTGGCCTTTTAGCTCTATTTTGTCTTCTCGTTTTACTTTCTCTAATAGTTTGGCTAATTGTTTGGCTTATAAACCGTGGAAAGGACAAAAAACAAAGGCAAGAAATTGAAGATGCAAATAATATTAATAATCAAAACCCTCCAAATCATTTAAATATTGACACTTTGGAAAGCAGAATTTATTAAAAATTTAATTAAAAATTTTAAAATATCTCAACAAAAAATATTTTTTCGGATTTTCAAGAAGATTGAGGTGATCAATCTTGCGGATGAGTGTTTGTGAACCTATCCCGTTTTTTGCCTCCAAGCGGGAAAAATGTTAGGTGAAAAGTCCGCAAAATAAAATCTGCTAAAGTAAGCACCCTCAATCTTTACATTTATCGTTTTTGCTCAATTTAACAAACCTCGTTATAAGACACCTCGATTTGGGTCCAGAAATTTGTACCTTATAATGAGGTGTATATTAAACAGAGGTATATGTCTTAAATAGTGGGTATTGTTCAGACAACTTTTCCGCTTAGTAGCCAACCAAATTTTTAAAGGTGTCTTTAATAATGAGGGTATTTTAAAAAGACCAGCCCTCATTGGCCAACCAGCTTAGATTGTATCTTAATTTAAGGTGATCTTATAGTGAGTGTATCTTATAACGAGGTCCTTCATGAATTTTCCTAGATCATTTTTAACATTTAAATAGTCAAAATGTGTTCAATAAATTATAAAATTAATTTAAATCAATTTCTCTTTTTTTAATCTCCATTTGAAATCTAATAAATTATAAATCTGTCTAATCTTCAAAATTTGACCTAGAATAATTTTTCGATTGATGAAACGCCTCTTTTTTAAAATTAAAAATGTTTCGATAAAATTAAAAATTATTGGTTTCCGCAAGTACCAACCTTGGCAGAAGGAGCAGCCTAAGTAATACCCTCTTGTAATACCCCCTCTATGACTTACGATAAACCTTGCGGACGTTTTTTTGAGTAATTTTTAAATTTAAAATTAAATTTAAAAAAATGAATACAAATCCTATTTTCTACAAACAATTGGGAATTCTATTATTGACTTTGCAACAATCAAGGCATTCAAAATAAATTTAAATCTTTCTTAAAAATTTTTGTAGCATGCCTTTGATGGTTAGAGCTTCCAGAGATAGAGATAATGCATTCATAACGACAGTGTATTCTAACTGGGATTTCTTAGATTGAACAAAAAATTTTTAATTTTTAGGAATGTATTTTTTATGGATTTGATTAAATTATCTGCTTGTTCCATATTGCTTTGTTTTAAGGCAAAAAGTATCTTTAGGTAAATCTTGTAGTAGTAAAAATCTTGTAGAGAAATGTTGCAAAATTTTTTGCTGATAAATTTTGCTTGTGGACTTACCGTAAAAACTTGCGTAAGTTACGCTAACAATTTGCGGACTTTACGAAAAAAATTGCGGACATCCGCAAAAAGCTCCACAAATTTTTTTGCGTACATTTCATTAAAAATGCTGATTTTTTTAAAGATTTTTAAATGATTGTAAAAACGCAATTTTTGGAGATCCAATCGAAACTGCCAAAGTTTTTTTAATAAAAAATTTTTTAAAAAATATGCCTCTAAAGGTCTGTGCCCCTTCATTAATATATAATTTACAAAATAATTTGTATTATGTGGCTTTATCCAATTTGGAATCCACAACATTTTGTGTTTGATTTTCAATTATAAAATTAATTAAAAAAATATTTTGAAGGTCATTTATCAATTAAAAATTTTAACAACAGCGGTTATGTTGAGAATATTGCTTGGGAAATTAATTTCTAGAATTCAATGGATTGCCCTTTTAATTCTTGTTAGTAAACCTTATTATTAGTCACACCCTTGGGAGATTAAAAATAGTCGCTTATAATGAGGGGTATTTTAAATAGAGGGTATCGCTTATGTATTCTCATTAAAGTCCGCAAATTTTATCCGCAAGTCAGAAAAAGTCCGCAAGTATTTTGCGGATAAAACGTGCGGACTTTTAGAAGGGCTTAAAAAACGTATCTTTAATGAGAGTATGTATCTAAGAGTTTTATTTTAATAAAAAAGCTTTTTTAAAAGGTATTAGGAGTTGCTATAGTTCAAAGTCAATATGAGCCTCCAGCAAGTCAATCCAGTAAAGAACAAAGCTTCTTTGTTGGAATGTTATCTGTTATTATCATGTGTATTTCATCTGCATTTGCTGGTAAATTTAAGTCCTTTTTATGCTTAGAAGGTCCGTAAGTGTAATTGCCTTTTTCCGTTTTATAGAGGCATGCCTTACGGGCGAACCTCACTTAGATACATCTTTGGGATTGAAGGTTGGTCTCTTATAATGGGGCGTAGATTAGATAGGGAGTATCGCTAAAGTAGCTCCCTCACCCTGCATTGGGGGTATTTTTTTGCGGACAAAACCTGCGAACTTTTTTAAACTTGCGGATTTTTGAAGCCTAAAGGAACACTAAAATAATTTAAAAAGGTGTGTATCTGGAAATGTTATTAAAAGAAAGTTCAGTGAACATTTGGATGCAAAATATAAGATTAGCAATTTTTGGATTATTTATTGGGGCAATTCTTATTTTAGTAAAAGATACGAGAAGAATTTCTGAAGGTTCTTAAAGCTAATTTATGAAAATTTATTTTTATTTGTAGAAGGGTTATTTGTTGGTTTTGATGTTTTGGTATGGGTAATGACTGCAACAAATTCATTGGGAGGGCTTTTGATTGCTGGTAGATTAACTAGAAGAAATTTTTAATTTTTTTATTCTCAAGTTGTGATTAAATATGCAGATAATATATTGGTAAGTGACTGGGAATGATTAGTACTCTCAGTACGCTCAGTACCAGATACATCTCTAGTTTTTATTACGGCTAGCCACAAGGCAGGAATACCCCCAACCTTTATAAGGTTCCCTTTTGGGACACAAAATATGACGCATTCCCATAGGACGCATGTCCTATACCAACATCATTTTAAGAAAGCTTATGCTCAAGCAGCAGCGATTGTTGGAGCAGCTTTTGGTTCTTGGCTTTTATTCGATTTTTCGCCTAATAATTTATTTTTGTTTGGAACTTTAATGGTTGCAGTTTCTGTCTATTTATATAATGGATATCCCCAAGAGAGAAGAAATATGGAGGGGGAAAATAATAAATTAAATTCTTTTTCCTTTCTAAATAATGGATTGGATAATGAAGTTGAGGATGATTTTAGTGAAAAAAGTATAAATTTAATACCCTAAATTTATTTGTTAGACTTGTATGATGTATAAATATTTTACAAAATTTAAAAAAGTTTCAAAGAAATAATTATGGAGCGATTAATATGAACCGTTCGACAATTTGAAAAAATTTTCCCTTCTGACCATTTTGAAAGACAATGCGTTGTATGCATTTTGTATTTTTCTCGTGTAGTTATTTTGGCTCCCCCATAAAATGTCCAATCCATATAATGCGGAACATCCCACATCAGTCCCGCCGTTTCAGTCCCGCCATTTCAGTCCTGCCATTTCAGTCCCGTGCCATTTCAGTCCCTGCCGTTTCAGTCCCGCCATTTCAGTCCCCACCTATATGGGGACATTTCAGTCCCCATGTGATTTTTATTGTTGAACTGCATACGGGATTATTTCAAAAATGTTGCGGGATCGATTTTTTTGTCAGAATGCTTACAACCAATTGTTTCCTGTCATCAGCATTGAGGTTAAGCAGGTTTTTTTTTGAATTTTTTGAATTTTTAAAATTTTTTGAAATTTTTAATTTTTTTAAAAATAAATGCCGGGCAGGCTGTTCTTGAGATCATACAGCTGCTATGCACCCCTGTCGTTACCTTTAATCCCCCCAAATCCCAAGATATTTTTATTTTGTTTCAAATTTTTCAAATTTTTTTGAAACTTTTTAATTTTTAAACCATTTTCTAGAGTTTGTCAACACTAATTTTTGATGCTGCTCGAATTGAGAACTTCCTACTGAAATGCAGAAAGGAGCAACGCATATTGGGTTAAGCAGGTTTTTTATTTTAATTTTTTGAATTTTTAAAATTTTTTAAATTTTAAGTTCCTAAAGGAAATGCCAAGCAGATTGCTGCTGAGGTGATCCTGCCTGACAACTCTGATGAGCATATTTTCGGCGAGCGATGATGGATTATCGTCGACAACAACCCTAACCCAAACGGCCCTTTTTAGGGCCACAAATCTAATAAGTGAAACGAGACAATGACTTTTTAGTTATTTTTTTGATAAATTTTTTTATTTAAATTGTTTTTTTTAATTTAATTTGGGAATTTTTCACCTCAAAAATCAGCTTGGCCCCCTATGGTTTTCATTTTTAGGTGCCTATATCTCAGCGAGTTTTCTTCTCTGGCAAAAATTTTTTTCCATATTTGATCCCTCCAAACATCCGTTTAGATCCCTCCAAATCCATCGATATCCTTATTGATCCCTCGATCTAATGTACAAGTCCCTTGATGCCCACTTTAATCCCCCAAATTCTTTATTTTTAAAGTTGTTTTATATATTTTTCACACGGGGACTGAAATGTCCCCATATAGGTGGGGACTGAAATGGCGGGACTGAAACGGCAGGGACTGAAATGGCACGGGACTGAAATGGCAGGACTGAAATGGCGGGACTGAAACGGCGGGACTGAAATGGCGGGACTGATGTGTCCCCCGCCCCATATAATGGGCATCCATAAAATAGCGAAGAGGCCAAAAACCCACAAAATGTCCAAAAGGGCAAAATTTTCAAAAACAAAATTAAACTGGAAAAATAAAACAGTTTTATCCGTAAAAGCACCGAATCGATAAAACAGGATAAACAGGATACTATATCTTCCGAATCATGTTCTTCTGGACGAGCTATAGTGCGCGAACAATCAAGATATCCACTAATCTGTGTAGATAATTCAATTTTTAGAGCGGTGTTTCTCTTTTTAGGTTTTTTGCATCGTCAATTTTTAAAAATTTCTCCCTTTTGGACATTTCGTGGATTTTTGCCCTTTTGCCCATTTTATGGATTCCCATTATATGGATTGGACATTTTGTGGGTTTTTGCCCTTTTCGCCATTTTATGGATTTTTGCCCCAGAAGGTCAACTCCCAGAGGTCAACACCCTTGTGATCAAATAACCAAGGAGGTCAACTCCTCATATTTGGACGGATAATGTCTTCACTATACGATGGCCGTGCTTCGCGGCGACCGTAGCTAATCGGCCTTTTAACCCATTTTTGGCTGCGTCGGTCTTTTTATTTTGAGACTAAACCAACGGGACTCAATGATCCCCCGCCCAAAATTTTAGGCTGGTTTCCTAGTTCCGACTTTTGAGCCATTCCCGATTTCAGACACCTTCGTCATTTCCACCGACGCCTGATTCTTAAAGGTTTCTAAAGAGCCGGTTAGTAGTTTGTCGATTTTAGCGGCTTCCAACTTTTCTATTAGTTTTTTGTGACACTCCCAAAACGGCGCGCGACCATAACGGCGCAAAGCCATAACTTGTTTCAAGATTTCCTAAACTTATGAAATATAGTATTAAACGATTCCTCTCATCGAGCTAAAGAGATTGGTACCTAAATTGTTGAGGGCCAGAAATTTTTTAGCAAGTTATGGCTTGGCGACATTATGGCCGCGCGACATTTCGGGCTGTACCCTGGGCGTGTCCCTCTTCCTGGGGTAGGGGACGTTTGAGAATAGCCGTTTGAGAATGGCCGTTTGGGTATGGCCGTTTGGGAATTGGCCGTTTGAGTATAGCTGTTTTTTGGCCATAACTTTTGTTGTAGCTGATCTTTCAGAAAAATTTGTACATGTTTCGATAGATCTCGAGGTGCTTCATCTTTTTAATAATTGAACTTATCTGATCTGATCACTCAACAAAAAGTTATCACTGATAAACGATGTCGCAAGCAGAAAAAAACGGTTTTTCGTCTGTAACTTTTTTTGTGATGATCAGATCAGATCGGTCCAATTATGAAAAAGATGCCGCATTACGAGACCTTTCGAATGATATGAGAATTATCAGAATCGGACACATATAAAGAGAGTTATGGCCATAGACCGAAACGGCCAATTCTCAAACGGCTATACCCAAACGGGCTTTACCGCTCTTCCTGACGTTCGCTGGCATAATGAAAAAATCAATCAATTTCTTAATTAATGTTAATGTCACTTAACGCGGTAAAGCCCCTTTCAGAGTAGCCGATTCAGAGTAGCCGTTTCAGAGTAGCCGTTTCAGAGTAGGACGTTTCAGAGTAGGCCGTTTCAGAGTAGCCGATTCAGAGTAGCCGGTTCAGAGTACGGGTAAAGGGGGACGTTTCAGAGTACATAGAATAAATTACCCTTAAAATCGAAATTTTCAGGAAAAATTTATTTTTTTTTGTTTCTTTTTTTAATTTTTACTTCTTTTATGTTGTTCTAGGGACCAGGACCACAACATTTGGTACAAACAACAACAATTAGTCAACGAGAAAAATTTTTTTAATAAAAATTTGAAATCTAAAAATTTTTTTAATTTCAAAAATTTTTTTCCAATTTTCTTAAAAACATCAAACATCGAGGATCTACTCCATATTACGAGTTTTTTTTAGTTTTTTGTCTTTTTGAAATTTCTTTAAAATTTTTTAATTCTTAAATTCTAAAATTTCGACCGATTTTTTACCTCGTTTTGGTATTTATTTGGTAATTCAAGCTTCTTACACGGTTTGGTATTTCGAGGGTTTTTGGGGGTTTGGTATTTCAAGCTTTTGATGTTCCAAGATCATACGAAATGAAGACGATTAAAATTTTGTTCCCTCAAGAAAAAAACCGAAACCAGGACATCACCCCAAGACCGAAAAACTCAAGAAAAGCCTGGAGTCTAAACTCGGCTATTTTTTAAAATCTTCTTTAGGACGAAAAAAGTAGGAAAAAAGAAAAAATTTGCAAGAAAAAGATTTTCCAAATCCAAAAATTTATGTACTCTGAAACGTCCCCTTTTAGCAGTACTCTGAACCGGCTACTCTGAAACGGCCTACTCTGAATAGTCCCTACTCTGAAACGGCCACTCTGAAACGGCTACTCTGAATCGGCTACTCTGAAACGGCTACTCTGAAAGGTCCCCTACCCCACTTAACGGGATTTTCTCAAAATTTTGTCTTTATTTGAGAAAAATAATTTAATTTTAATTTTTTTTAGTTCATTTAAACATTCCATTATTGCCTTAAAATATGCTTCCTTCATTTTCCATGGCTCAAAATGGTCAACCTCGTAATAATTTTGTTCAACACCAATCTACTCCGCCTATTTATGGAGCTGTTATGCGTCAAGGTGCTACTCAATCTCAAGTGCAATTTCAACAAATGGTGCCTCAACGGGTTGTTCAGCCAATTCCAATTTTTGGTGTTCAACAGGTTTTTTAATTTTTGATTAGAGAATGGGGTTGGGTATGAAATAGGACAGAGGTTAGGTTTTGTTTTTTGGATTCTTTTGAGGGATTTTCGGGGCGTTTGGTCTCCTGATCTTGATTTTTCCTTGACTCAAGGTCAAGTCTTCACGGGTTTTGATTCGAAAATGTGGCTGGGTCTGAAACAGGACTTGGATTCTAGTCTTGATTTTTCTTGGATTCATTCTAGGGTTTCCCTGGGTTTCTCCTGACCTTGTTTTTTGACTCGAGATCGGTGATCTTGATTTCAGAAGGTCCAGCCAAAGGTCCCTCTATTTTTTGTTCTTTTAAGAATTACAACAATCCTCTACCTGTCAACTCAACAACTATGAACATTAATTTGCGTCAGTCTAACCCGAACGTTTTTGCTCTTCGAACAAATCAATTGACGACTACATCAAGTCAATATTTGCCACAACAACAACTTCAATCGCCCTATCCTCTTCTTGCAACAAATTCGTCTCCTGCTTTGATTTCACCGCCGCGGATGTCTTATGTTTCTTTTCCACCAACACCTTCGTTGATGCATCCACCGCCAGCACATATAAATTTAACGGTCAATGGTCGTCAGCAACCGCATTCTCAACCAACTGTAGCGCTCAGCCATGTGGTATCTTAGTTTATTAATTTTCGGGGGTGTCCAGACTTTTTTCAACTTCTAAAAAGAGGGCTCATAAACGTAATTATCAGGCTCGTGGCCAATAAAAATTGTAAGGGAGGGGGTGGGGGCATTTTTTGAAAATTCCGGCGCCAAATTTTGGCGTTAAAATCGTCAAAACTATCCTCTTTTTGGTTCTATTACTATAAAAAATTTTTTTTTAAGAACTTCTGTCCGTATCAGCCTCCAGCTTGTATTAATCAACAACTATTTTCGCCTGCCGTAGGGTGGTGGTCTTTTACCAGTGAACCTCCAACTAATACAAACCGAGTGCAACAACATCAACAACCTCTCTTGCGAATGCCAACTGTTGTTATTCGACCTGGAGGGACTACAATTATTCGATTAAATGGTTATAATCGTCCTGGAGGATATTTTGGACGAGGGCCGACGACTAATATTGGTTTGATTTTTTGATAATTTTTTTTATTTTTCTCTTGGAAATTTTCCCAGTGTTTTTATATACTCGAAAACTCATTATATGATACGCTCCTGTGGCTGTAAATCACTCTATAATTAGGTCAGGTCAGGCCCTTAGCCGGGATTTTTTTCGGGGGTGGTGAGGAAGATCCAAAACCCTCAAAAGACAAGCCGAGAATACCAAAATATGAATCGTTGACAACCTTTCACGTTTGAGAAGAGCAATCTTCACCTTTGTGATTGAAGCTTGTTTGTATTTTTCCACTGTTCGGTATTTTGAGGGTTTTGTATTTCGGCGTTTGGTTATCCTCCCTTCTTCAAAGGCTAACCAAAATTTAAAAAAATATTAAAACGAGATTCAATTGTCTCTTAAAATTTCACAAATAAAACTATTTTTAGGTTGTCATACTTCAAATGTTAAAAACGGATATAAAGCTCAACAACCACGTATCAAATATAACGGTTTGAATTTTTTATTCAAAAATTTTTTAAAATTTCAATTTTTAGAAGAAATTCTTGCTGATAAAAAAGATGAATGTCCTATTTGTTTGGAAGATATGGATAGTGGAAATTTAATTGCTAGACTTCCATGTCTTTGCATTTTTCATAAAAGGTTTCTTTTTTGATTTTATAAATTGGAGAGGTTTTTTTGGAGGGTTCTTTTGCATGACATGCGTCCCTTAACATTGATGTTCATTCGATTTTTGGTTAATATTTGGTTTTAAAAGTTTTTGATTCTTGGGGATTTGTGATCAATGTGTGAATTCTTGTTAGTTCCTAGAAGGACGGGTCTGTGACCAACTACAAGCTAATGAACCAATGGTGGTCGAAACTAGAGATAGAGATTTTTGAAAAGCCAGGGTCCGTTCCTGGATTTGATTTATTGACCTGGGCCGGATTCTGGGCCTGTAGTCTAGGAAAAACACCAGGAAGGTCATCCTAGTACTAGTATCCCAATCACGAACCTAAACGTAAACTTTAAAAAATGGGAAATCGAATAAAATCCATAGAATGCATACAATTCCACGTAAATTAATGTCTTGCACTAGAGCCATTCTTTCATTAATCTGACAAATTTCAAATCTTTTTAAATTTCAGTTGTATTGATGAATGGTTCTTGCGTAAAAATACAAACCGAGTGCAACAACATCAACAACCTCTCTTGCGAATGCCAACTGTTGTTATTCGACCTGGAGGGGGCAACTCAAGTCCCCCTGCCTCGTGCAGGGGGCAACTCAAGTCCCCCTGCCTCGTGCAGGGGGCAACTCAATTCCCCCTGCCTCGTGCAGGGGGCAACTCAAGTCCCCCTGCCTCGTGCAGGGGGCAACTCAAGTCCCCCTGCCTCGTGCAGGGGGCAACTCAAGTCCCCCTGCCTCGTGCAGGGGGCAACTCAAGTCCCCCTGCCTCGTGCAGGGGGCAACTCAAGTCCCCCTGCCTCGTGCAGGGGGCAACTCAAGTCCCCCTGCCTCGTGCAGGGGGCAACTCAAGTCCCCCTGCCTCGTGCAGGGGGCAACTCAAGTCCCCCTGCCTCGTGCAGGGGGCAACTCAAGTCCCCCTGCCTCGTGCAGGGGGCAACTCAAGTCCCCCTGCCTCGTGCAGGGGGCAACTCAAGTCCCCCTGCCTCGTGCAGGGGGCAACTCAAGTCCCCCTGCCTCGTGCAGGGGGCAACTCAAGTCCCCCTGCCTCGTGCAGGGGGCAACTCAAGTCCCCCTGCCTCGTGCAGGGGGCAACTCAAGTCCCCCTGCCTCGTGCAGGGGGCAACTCAAGTCCCCCTGCCTCGTGCAGGGGGCAACTCAAGTCCCCCTGCCTCGTGCAGGGGGCAACTCAAGTCCCCCTGCCTCGTGCAGGGGGCAACTCAAGTCCCCCTGCCTCGTGCAGGGGGCAACTCAAGTCCCCCTGCCTCGTGCAGGGGGCAACTCAAGTCCCCCTGCCTCGTGCAGGGGGCAACTCAAGTCCCCCTGCCTCGTGCAGGGGGCAACTCAAGTCCCCCTGCCTCGTGCAGGGGGCAACTCAAGTCCCCCTGCCTCGTGCAGGGGGCAACTCAAGTCCCCCTGCCTCGTGCAGGGGGCAACTCAAGTCCCCCTGCCTCGTGCAGGGGGCAACTCAAGTCCCCCTGCCTCGTGCAGGGGGCAACTCAAGTCCCCCTGCCTCGTGCAGGGGGCAACTCAAGTCCCCCTGCCTCGTGCAGGGGGCAACTCAAGTCCCCCTGCCTCGTGCAGGGGGCAACTCAAGTCCCCCTGCCTCGTGCAGGGGGCAACTCAAGTCCCCCTGCCTCGTGCAGGGGGCAACTCAAGTCCCCCTGCCTCGTGCAGGGGGCAACTCAAGTCCCCCTGCCTCGTGCAGGGGGCAACTCAAGTCCCCCTGCCTCGTGCAGGGGGCAACTCAAGTCCCCCTGCCTCGTGCAGGGGGCAACTCAAGTCCCCCTGCCTCGTGCAGGGGGCACAAATTTTGGTGTGTCCATGTGCCGTTTTGTACATTGGACCTGCCTCCTGCTTCGGAGGGGGCTTTTTATTTAAAAAATATTTACCAGGGTTAATCTTTGATCCCTGCTGTCTAATACAAGTTGTCAAATGTTTCTGTTGTTTAATTCTAATAGCGATTATTTTTCTTCATATTACCATTATTTTTTTCGGATTATTCGGCTTTCTATTCCCCACGTACTTTTGAAATTCACGTTCAAATTATTCCGTTATGGTTAACGAGGAAAAGGCAGAACGAATTAAACAACAGAAACATTTTAATTATCAACATCACTGGTCGATATTTTTACAATCTAAACTCTTATTCCCTTTGTTTCGGCAGGGAGCAACTGAAATCCCTCTGTTCACGCAGGAAACATTCAAGTCCCGGAGATTCGCGCCAGAATCATTATAGTGCATTGCCATTAAAGTGCCTGTCTATAAAGTAGTGTACTACTTGAATGACGCCTAAGTGGTCTCTGGGGCTACTATCTTATTTTATTATGTGGTATAGACTACCAAAAGTTATCTCTTATTGATCCAATTAAAAAAATTTTTTTTCTTTAAATTTATTAAATCATTTTCCATTTTATATTCTCAATTGAGACAAAAGTTCTCTTTTTTCCTCTCAACTTTATTTGATGGCAATTGGAGAGGATAACAAAGAAGAGGCAGCCATTCACTTTCATCGGGCTAGATGCCAGCCCTCCCCTCCACCCCTTTTTTCTTCGTTTAATGTTAACTCATTTAACATTAACGCCAAAACAAAGCGTTAATAAAGACGCTCTCCCCGATAACTTTATTATCGTCAGACTTGCCTTTCTTTTATTTTAAGCCTTGGAGGAAGATGACACTTATTAAGAAGGGGCTAATAAATAGATGGCTAGGTGAATGCCGGGAAAAGTTTTTGAGGCTCTTAGGATAGTGCAAACAAGGAAGAAGAAAATAGGACGTCTCAATTAGCAAAAGGAAGGAGCTTTTTGTTCGGGAATTTTAGAGCATAAGTTGGCCCTTCAATACCTTCTTAGTTTGATCGATAATTAAGGAGGGATTTGGGGGATGTTAAAAAACACAAGTTATAGTATTTATGATAGATTTTCTGACAAGCTTTTGTTTTAAATAGATTGATTTAAAATAAACCTTTTAATATCGGACCTACCTAGGTGTTACCTACCTTACCATACCTACGTTACCTCACTTGTGGGTACTCTCATTTGAGTTTTAAAATTAGATTGGTCACTTGGTGGGGGGGCTGCTTAAACAATACTTCATATTAAGGGTGCCGATTAGCAGTCTAAAATCTGTTTCGGCACACCCCTGACCCACATGTGGGTAACTTCCTTAGGTGAGGTCTGAATATACTAAAACTTCCAGCTGTTCCTAACCTCATTTGCAAGCGATCTATGAACAGTTAATAATCATGTGTTGTCTGAACCCAAAAAACATTTTTTTATCGAAACATTTAATTAATTTAATCCTAAGCTTATTTAATGATTTATTTTAAATATTTTTTTAAAATTTTATCATAAAACATTTTTACTGCTTTACCAAGTGAGGGGTCTCGTATAAGCGTGTGTCACCCCTATATTGTATTAATAATTATTTACAAAATATTTTCAATTACACATTTTTATTTTTGTTTTTTAAGCGATGAATGTAATTTTTATTTAAAATAAACAATATGTGAATCAGCTTTTCATATATTTTTTTAAATTAATTGGACAATTTATTTATTTGTTAATAGCATTTTAATTGAAAAATAAGTGTATTTTTTATTTTTAATCGCGTTATTTTAAATAAATTAAAAATTTGTCTAATAAAATTAAATATTCTGAAAATATTATACAAACATTACTTGTATTAACTAAGGTTGTCGGATCCAGATCCCAAAAAAGACTGGATATCCGGAAATTTTCGGTATTAACCAGAGCTGGGGGATGAGAGAGAGATCTTTACTATTAACCAGAGCTGGTTAATGTATCCGGATGCGGACGGATATGGATAATGTTTTTTTAATCGGATGGATACGGATTTGATGCCCCAAATTCGCGGATATTGTGGATCTTTAACTCAGATCGACGAGCATTTTCAAATAACAAATAACTTGTATGGAGTTTGACCCTATAAAAAATTTTTTCGGAAAAGTTTCGTACACATAATAGATACATAAATTGTCTTTTAGAGATTTCCTTGTCTTAGAGATTTCAATATCCCCCAAAACAAATTCGTTAACGGCAGTTAAAGCGACTATTCCCATATTTTTTTAATTTTTTTTCCGAAAAAATCTTTTTTAATTTCCAATTTCCAACATTTAGACTAGACTAGCCTTCTTCTCTGTCTGTTCCAAAAATTGCAATTTAATTAATTTTTTTTCTAAAAAATACATATGTTAGCAACAATCAACACCCCTCTCAATTAACTGTCCTTTTCCCCTCTTTAATCGGCATCTCCCTCTCTAAATGAAAAATTGTTTTGTGTTGTTGGGTGTCTCTTTTATTTCCCCACTTTTTATCACCCCCAAACAGGCAATGATTGAAAGCTTCGAAAAAAATTTTTTTTATTTGTCTTCATTTTACGGCCATATGCCTTGCTATATTCAATATTTTATTTATTCCTTGGCCAAATCGAATATGTGTTGTTGAATAAAAAAGTGGAGAGAGAGAGAGGAGGGAGGGTGATTTACGTAATACTTCTCTCTATTATTATAGAGAAGAAAAGTGTATTTATTAAAAACACAAAAAATTTTTCTTTTAAAAAACATTTCTTTTTGATTATTCCAAAAATTATGTTTTTAATTAATTTTTATTATTATAGTTAGACCCTCTCTATAAGATACCCCTTATATTAGAAAAACTTAATTTTAAGATTGGGAAGCTTTTTAAGACAACATCACTGGGTGGGGGTTAGAAGAGCTCCTCCACGACTCAGGGAGCTTTTCAAAACGGCATCACTAGGTGTGGGTTAGAGGAGCTATTCCGGGTTTGACCCACTTATACGACACCTTAACCTCATTATAATACCCCTAATACTAGTCATAGCTCAATTTAAGATACACAGGGGTGGAGAGCTCCATAAGAAATACCTCCTATTTAACATACACCTCGTTATAGGAAACAAATTTTAATCCCTAAAAAGTATCTAAAAATATAAGGTTTGATTGTTTATCACATTACTTTTGCATTTTTATTTTTTCCAATGTTTTTTTTCGAAACCATAAGCGTTGATCGCTTAAGTATTCAGCTTTTTGTCTTGATTTTTGAACTTTATTTTATTTAAATTAGCTTCTAATTAATAAAAATAATTTTTAAAATACTCTAGTATGTTCTTCAATTAATTAATTGGCAGATAAACCTCTCAATAAATTAAAAAAAAATTAATTAAAACAACACTGCCAAAACCAACATCATTCAAGACAATAAATTATTTTTCTTCAATTATTGGAAGCATTTTTCCCTTTTGTTTTATTCAGGCACTTGCCATATATTTTTAATAAACCCCTCTAAATTCCCCTTTTCTTCAAAAAATATTTTAAAGCCTTAAATAAAGGCTCAAGTTTATTTAAGCAAAAAATGCGTTCTCATCTTCAATAAACAAATAAAAAGAAGTGCCATACAACGAGGATTGCTTTTGTGCTAAAAAACAAAAAAAATTTTTTTTGGCAAAAAATCCTTTGCCTCATCTTTTTCTGCCCTTTTTGCCTACTTTTCGAATTATTCAAGTAGAGGACACACACTTTTTCTTAAATGATTATGACGACAACAGAACAACAACAAAATGCTGTTGGAGCATTGCTTGTTGACAGTGCTACCCCTTCTGTGAGTTGACAAAAATATTTTTTAAGGAAGGGAAAAAATTAGGAATATTACAAGTTATTTTAGTTTATGCTCCTAAAAGTCCGCAACTGTTGTCCGCAAATTTAGTCCGCAAATACTGTCCGCAAGTTTTTGTCCGCAAAATTTGTCCGCAAAATCTGTTCGCAAGTTTTAGACCGCAAGTTTTGTCTGCAAAATTTGTCTGGAAGTTTAATCTGGAAATTTTGTCCGCAAGTCGTACGCATCAAAAATTTTCGCAAGCGGATTAAACTTGCGGACTTATAGGAGCAAGGAAAGAAAAAAACAATCCCTTAATATGTATGATTCAAATATATCATTTCTAAAAACCTCCTCAAAAAAGGTCTCAAAATCCAAAGAAACAAGCCCTGCCGCCCCTTCAATAAAATCTGGTGAATCAACAACATTAGAAGCAACAACAGCCAATCATTCCCCTATGCTTGCAGAAGAAGCAAATTCAACAACATCAGTTTTACCTCTAGTAGCCATAAATAACAAGAAAAATAGTTTGGAAAAAATCCCCCTATCCTCCCCAACATCAACAATAATGACAACAACGCGTACAGCAGTTGAACCACCAAAAAAGAGCAGAAGAAGAAATTATAAACGTTTATTGTTGGGAATTTCTTTTTTAATTATTTTATTTTTTCTTATTGCCCTAATTGTTGCTTTGATTGTTTTGTTGTATAAGGAGAAGAGTGCTGTTTGTTTAACACCTGTTTGTGTTCATACAGGTGAGCTGCTCTTTTGTCATTGTCGGACCTGTATTTAAGATACGTCCAGTATAGGATACCTCTGTTTAAGGCACAACTCGTTATAAGACACCCCTCTATTACGGATACTCCCGGTATAAGGCACACCTCTATTTAAGATACGCCCTCGAAGGAGACTTAACTATAAGATATTATCTTTATAGCCTTGAGGGTGTACGATATGTTGAGGTCCGACAATTCTATTATTAATTTAATAAAAATATTTTAGCCGCAATAATTTTAAATTCCATGAATGCTACTGTTGATCCCTGTGATGATTTTTTTGAATATGCTTGTGGTAATTGGATTAAGCAACATCCAATTCCAGGTACTAACACCACATTATAAGGTCCCAAAGGCATATCCCAAAACATCTCCAGTCCTAAAGGCGTATGTGTTAATTTTATCACTTTCAGATGACGCTCCTTCTGTTTCAAATTTTGAAAATCTTGGACAAGATTTGGAATTAGCATTAAAAGATTTATTGGAAAATGGACCTGACACACTTATCAATATGGAAGAAACAAATGAAGAAGCTGTTAAAAAAGCCAAATATTTTTACCAAATGTGCCTGAATGAAAGTAGGGATATAAAAATTATGAAAAAACGATTTGCGGACGAAATAGTACGCAAAAAATTTACAGACAAAATAAATATCCGCAAAAAATTTGCGGATTTTCTACCTTTAGACCCATGCCAAATTTAGGTGAAATAATGACCTCTTGGAGAAATGTGTTTGATCAAGTTTTGCATACTTTTGGTGGTTGGCCTTCTTTAGAATCTTCATCTCAACCTAATATTAGAATAAGAATTGAGCGACTTTACGGAATTATGGTAAATTTTTAAATCTAATTCATAATTAATTTTATTTTTTAAGGTTTCAAAGTTTCGCGCAGATTCACTTTTTAAAGCAACAGTTCAACCAGACGACAAAAATTCTGACAAACATATTTTGCTGGTAAGGTTCTAGTGAAGTCCGACAATAATTCGATTAATTAGATAGACCAACCAGCACTTAATCTGTTTGCTCGTGATTTTTATATGCTTACCGAGACAGAAGTTGAACGGCTAGCTTACCGAACACTGTAAGAATTGAATTTTTTATTAAAAAATTCGCAAAAATAAAATAAAGTCTGCTAAAAATTTTGCGGACAAAAAAAGTCCGCTAAAAAATTTGCGGACAAATCCGCAAAAATTATGCGGACATCTTACCTCTAGTCACTTTAGTTTTTTAACTAATTTTTGTTTCTTTAAAGTATTCGTGATGTATTAGTGCTACTCGGAGCAGATCATCGGATAGCAGAAAGAGATTCTCTCGAAGTTCTTCAATTTGAAACTGAACTCGCAAATGTTTTAATAAAATGTTAATATTACTTTTATTTTTTAATTTTATTTTAAAGATAACAGTGTCTGAAGATCAAAGACATGATGTTTCTGAACTTTATACAAAATATACAATTGGAGAGATTAAAGAAAGGTGGGCTTAATTAATATTCTTTGGCAAAATCTGTGGGCAAAAAAAAGTCCGCAAAAAATTTGCGGACAAAAAAAAGTCCGCAAAAAATTTGCGGACAAAAAAAAAGTCCGCAAAAAATTTGCGGACAAAAAATATTTTTAAATTAAAAAATTTTTTTGTAAAGATACCCAAATTTTGATTGGCTCTTATTTTTTAATACAATATTTGAGAATATTAATGAACAGAAGGGAAAAAATCCTATACAATTTGAACATGATGAACCCATAGTTATTTATGGAGCTGAGTTTGTTGCAAGATTGGATAAATTATTACCAACATTCGAACCTAGGTAGACACTAAAATTTAAATAATTTTTAAAATTTATTTTAGAGTTGTTCAAAATTACCTAACTTGGTGTTGGTTTTTTAAAGCAATGCTGAGAGATTTGCCTGATCCTTTTGCTTTAACTATGTTTAAATTCTACAGAACACTTAATTGTTAGGACAAGGCTTTTTTAAATTTATCTAGAAAAAGTCCGCAAATTTAATCTGCAAATGTTTTATGAACCTAATTTGACTGTACATATATCAGGGATGTCAAAGGCTACCCGAGATCCGACTCGACTTTTTTCTCAACCCATGACATCGCTGCCGACCTTTTCCAAAATACTAAAATTAGAGCGAGCCACTCAGAAATAGTGTAAAAGCAGTTAAAAATAAGGCTTGAAATTTGCGGACTTTTCTGAATTCAAAAATTAAAAAAAAAATTTTTTCCCAAATTTTTAAAGTAATGATGGTACAAAAACTAAGATGGCATGGATGTGTTACTCGAGTTAATAGTTTAATGCCTATGGCAACATCAAGTATTTATGTAAAACATCATTTTGATAACGAAGCAAAAGCACAAGTTGAAGAAATGATTGCCTTGGTGTGTTTTTTATTTATTACTGTTGGAGCTAGTTTTTAGATGCTCCTAGGTACAAGTCATTTTAAGATACGAAGTTTACCCTCTATTTAAGATAGACCTCATTATATCACTTTCTATTTAAGCAACCCTCATTTCACGGTGCTCCTCATTATAAGGTACCCTCTATTTAAGGTAACTCTTTTTAAGATAACATTTATACAAGGTACCCCTCTATTTAAGTACCTTTCAATATAAGGTATGATTTTTTCATTCTTCCAAATAAGTTCTAAAATCGAGGCCTGATTGTATCAAACAAATTTTTTATTTTCTCAAAGATAATGGAAGCATTTGTTGAATTATTGGACGAGGAAGAATGGTTAACTGGAGAAACTAAAGCCTATGCAAAACAAAAGATAAAAACAATGCATCAAAAAATAGGTTACCCTGACTATTTGGAGAATAACACGGCGGTTAATAAGGAATATGAACGGTATTTTTAATTTTAAAAATTAAAAATAATTTTTATTTTTAATTAAAGTTATATTGTATATGAATCAGATTATTACAAAACAAAATTCCAATTTTACGAAATGTATCAAAAAGATATTTTGGAAAAAATTAGAATGCCTGTTGACAGAAATAGGTAAATTAGCCTAGGGATGGTAGTTGAGTACCTGCCAGCTTTGATCGACCATAACTTCCTCCAGCTTTAGTCTAATCGGATGAATAACATGTCATTCGAAAGCTCTCGAAGAGCGGAACATTTTTCCAACAGGACTGATCGTGTGCGATCGTTATTCAAGAAGTTATGACTTGAAAAGTACAAGAAATCGTTGTTTTTCGCACTTGACGGGCTGTAACTTTTTAATTTTTGATCAGATTTGATCAGTCCAATCATAAAAATATTCTGTTTAGTGAGAGCTTTCGAAAGATATAAGATCCATTAGGATCCAATCAGGGATAAAAAAGTTGTGGTCGATCAAATATGGCTGGTTCTCCACCTCAAATTAGCGTTTTAATTATTAAAAATTTTAATTAAAAGATGGGTAGCAGGTGCAGCTTTAGTAAATGCTTTTTATTCACCAAATACAAACGAAATCAGTAAAAAAATTATTATAAATTTAAAGAAATTATAAAAATTTTCTAGTCTTCCCAGCGGGCATTTTACAGCCAGTCTTTTACAGTAAACATTTTCCCCGTTCAATGAATTTTGGGGGAATTGGAGTAGTTATTGGACATGAAATAACACACGGTAGGTTAAAATTAAGTAACAAACTTGCTGAAATGATTAATTTTATTTCGTAGGATTTGATGATAGAGGAAGGCTTTATGATCAATTTGGTAATATAAGGCAGTGGTGGTCAGTTAATTAAAATTTTAAAGGGATTTAATTAACCATTAGATAACGTGATCGTAAGCTAGTCCGATTGTCGGAGTTGCCCAATGTCTTTAACGAACAAATGTTTTCACTGTCAATATGTCTTATAGTCCAACTTTTTCGCTGCCCAATTCTCCTACTTTCCTCACTGTCCAATTGTCCTCACCAAATGTCCTACTGTCCAATTGTCCTAACTAGCCAAATGTCTTCCTGTCCAATTGCCCCTACTGTCCATTTGTCCTCAGTGAGAAATTGGCCTCACAGTCCAATTGTCCTGACTGTCCATTTGTCTTACTTTCCATTGTCCCTAAGTGTCCAATTCCTCCCTAATTCCTTACTGTCCAATTGTCGTACTATCCTTTTAGTATTAAAATAAAAATAATTTCATAGGGATAATGCTACAATTGTTAAATTTGAAGAAAAGGCAAAATGTATTGAAGATCAGGCATAAATAAATTTAAAAAAATAATTAAATTTCCCCATAAATTTTCAAGTATTCAAATTATGTTCTCGATCAAATTTCAATGAAAATAAATGGGCGCAGTACAAAAGGAGAGAATATAGCAGACAATGGGGGGCTTAAACAGGCATACCGTGCTTATAAAAAATATGAACGATACCGATCTCTTCCCCAACAATTGCCAGGAGTTAACTTAACACACGACCAATTATTCTTTCTTAATTATGCCCAAGTAATTTAAATTTGTGTAAATTTAGTGGAATTAAATTATTTAAAGATTTGGTGTGGTATAATGAATGATAAAGAGGCGGTTAGAAAGTTGAGGACATCTGAACATTCTCCTGGTCCGATAAGGTAGAAAATGTTTTTGTCCGACATTTGCGGACCTGTCGAACTTTACTTAAGATACTCCAAGCCTCTATAAGATAACCTCTCACTATAGAGATCTCTGCTACCTCCAAACCTCCTTATAAGATCCATCGATACTTGTGACTTATGGGGATAACTACACAAGACCTTAAAACTAGTTACACCTCATTTTAAGATTTGTTCTTTTAATTTATGTGGTCAATGGGCAAAAAATTTTCATGTGGGCACCTCTAGTTACGATACACTCATTATAGGAGACAATTTTTTCAGAAACTAGGTCGCTTCCAAATGTCGCTTTCCATTTTGTCAAGTTAAAATTTTTGTTTTAGAGTAAAAGGTCCTCTTTCAAATTCTGTTGATTTTGCTGCTGCTTATAATTGCCCTGAAGTATTTTTTTGATTTTATAAAAATATTAAAAAATATTTTTAAAGGGAAGTCCAATGAATCCAATTCAGAAATGTAAAGTTTGGTAAATGGAAAAAAGAGAAGGGGAATATATTTCTTTGATGTACTTAATATTCAATCAAAATATTTTTTCTCATTTATACGACATTTGCGTCCCTATTTTTAATACGATTAAGCGAAGAAGCTCAGAGGACCCTTCACCTCTTTCATGCGGCATTTGCCCCTTTTTACCTCTTCGTCTCATATTCGCCGCAAAGGGTCACTCTTCTTAATTGCCACAAATGTCGCTCCATGTTTAAATTAGTCGAATCTCGTTATAGTATACCTCAGGGTGTCCTTTCAAAACCACTAAAATAGGGCAAAAATAAGTCGAAGTAGACCAAAAACAGGGCAAATGCCCTGTAAGGATAAAAGGACAACCCTGGTATACCTCCAGTTAATATACGGATTTTTCACTGTTGCTGGCCACTGGTTGTGGAAAGGCCTACATTTCATTTTAGTCAACGATTCTTTCAATCCCAAGGTATACGAGGACTGATTCTTCCAATTTTATATATTCTTCCAATCCTTTTTGAGATACGATGCAATGTTTAAATCAGATCCCAAAATTTTCTTAAAATTTTATATATTTTCTCGCCATTTCTATTACCAACTTTTATATTACTACATTAATTGTTCCCTCTTTTTAGAATATATTTTGTTACCAAATAAATTAAATTTTCAAATTAATATTTTTCTTTTTTTATATTTTTACATGTACTTACATTTTTTAATAAAAAAAATAAACTTTTTATTTTGTTCGAGACGTTTAAACGGCATGCCTTCTGTCTACATGACATTTGAGTATCCGGCATTTAAGCACACGACATTTGAATACTCGACATTTGTGTACATGACATTTGCGAACCTAACAGTTGGGTACCTGACATTTGAGTACAGGAGCTTTGCGTATCCGACTTTTAAATACACCACGTTTGATTACTAGAATTTGAGAGGACGAGTCTTTGTTCAGTGATACCGCCAAAAATGAATTAATAAAAAATAGGAAACAGTAAAAGATGAAAATTTTTGTATCTACTTGTTTTATCGAGCGTAAGAGATTATCGAATTTTGACCTAAAAAATTTTTTAATAATAAATTTATTTTGTAATTCTCTCTCTTCTTTTTCCTAAATTCTTTACGAATCGTTTTAAACATTTGCTGACCTAAATATTTTTCTAAAAACCAATTAAATATTGAAAAATTGAGAGAATATAACGCTAAAATTGAATGATATATTTATTGTTGCTAATGAAATAATATTTTCTATTTGATAAAATAATTTCTGATCTCACTAAATTCGTCAAACGCAAAACGGCATTTCGCACACTCTTAGAGCTAAAAATCATATCTTATAATCAGATATACCCTAACTAGAGGGGTACACCCCAACGTATCGACGAGCCCAACATACCGCCGAGCTATTCATTAAAAATTGTCGAATCCCCATTTTTCAAAATTTTAAAACACGCCAAACGTCTCTTAAATAGAGGCTTATCTTATTTTGGTTATGTTATACATAGTGAGATATATGAAAGTAGAACCTCATTACGGCCACTCTTCTATCTTCTAAATTATACCTCACACTTTAGGGTGCAACTCATTTTGTGTATGATATTTTCAGCCCTTAGGGCATACTTTATAGCGAGAGTATATTGTACTTTACAATTATTTTTCAATCAAAAATAGAAAATAACAATATCCTCATCCAAAATCCTCTTCTCTCAAAATAAATCTACTCAAAATCTCCCCATTTTTGTTTGTGTAAAAGATATGCTTCGTTTCATTTTTAATAATTTTTAGAGAACAATTTTTACCAAATTTATCCTTTCAAAATGAAGCAAAATAATATTTTATTAATCCTTTTTTTATTTTATTTTACTTCAATTTATGCCTTAAAGAATGCAGTTAGAGGGAAGAAGTGTGCACAGAATCAGGTGATTTTTCCTAGAAAGTTAAAAGAAACCTCTTTATAAAAGACCCCAATATTAGCTACACTTCTATTTAAGAGACTCTTTTTATTTTGGTTGGCTATTGTATGGGGAGTTTTCTTAGGGATATCCTCTATTTAATGGATACCCTCTATTTAAGAGACACCTCATCATAAGAGACCATTCTGAATTCACGAGGGGGCATCCTATGATGGATCTGACTAATTTGATTAACAAAAATGGTAGTTTAACTTTTTAGGTAGTGAACAAATTAACAGTTTATGAGGACGGTGCTATCGAAGCAGAATGTGGACCCTTACCATGTGGTTCTACTGGGGCATGTTCAGATGACTTAAGCTCGTGTAAAGCTGCATCTGATATTTTTTCTGGAATGAAATGGGCGCGTAATGGTCAAAGGCAATTTAATTAAATTTAATTTTATAAGTAAAAAGAAAAGTGCGCAAAAAAGTTGCGGACAATTTTTGCGGACAAAAAATTCGGCGGGTTTCCTTCTTACTGTATGTAAGAACATAAAAGACAAGCCGAGAGAAATGAGATAAAATTCCGCAGAAATAGTCCACAAAAAGTTAACTGACAAAAAATTATCTACAAATCTTTAAAACTCCAATTTAGCCTCCTACTTCGATGTTGTTCTTTACAAGCAGGCAATAAAGTATATATTGGGACAGATTTGGTAACTCTTGGGTCATATTATACTGGTAGGGTCTTTGGGTTTTAAAACTAAACCCGCATTTCAGGAGGTATTGTTCCCGAAAAGGATATGATGGGAACGACAGGAATTGAATATGATTTTGTTGCAAATGCCAGAACAGAACAGTTAGAAAATTTTATTTTAATTTGGAAAAAATTTTTTTCCAGAGGAGGGGTTAGAGTTTGGGTCTATAGAATTGTTTGCCAGTCAGAGCGTCAACAATCAAATCAACAACAACCCTCAATTCCCCACCCTTCAATGCCTCAACAAAAAATAGAGGATCAGATGTCTAATGACGAACAACCGTAAGATTTTTTAGATCTCTCAAATTTTGTCCGAAAGTGTCGTATTTAAAAATGTCGCGTTCTCGAATCCTGGAAAATCTTTGCATGTCCGGATCTTTAAAAGAAAACTTTTATTAAATAGGAGTAAGAGTCATCTGCCAATATTCGTCCCTGGACTTTTTCAGATAATGAAAAGTCAACAGTGTTCATAAATTTCAGATTTGCTCGTACTCGTAATTCGTACCTGCCTATTTTTGGCCTCGTACTTCGTACCAAAGTACGAGAACGAGTACGAATTTTGGTACGAGCTTATGAACACTTGTTATCAATAGTAAATATTAGAGGTTAGGTGACTAGGATTCGAACCGAGCTTTTCTGGATACTCAGAACTTTTCTTTTGATCCCGATATATGTACATCTCTAGTTATCAAAATGGCATTAAATAGTAACTCATCAAAGACTAATCTACTCAAAATTTAAAGCATTTCCGAGAGTCAAGACCAAACCAGACTGCAAAAAGACGCTTCAATCGAAAACAATGAAGAGGAAGGGGAGGAACAGTCAATCCCTAATCCTCTTCAATATCGGTAAATTAAAAAATATTTTTTAAATTTAATTTCCCAAAATTAGCCCACGAAGAAATCATCAACAACAAACTTCCGTAAATTCGCCTGCTAATCGAGTGATTTAAATAAATAGAAAAAAATTGATTCCCAAAAAATTTTTTTAAATAAATTTAAATAAATTAAAATAAATAAATTGTTTGGTGATTTTGATCATGGAGCATTAACAGTGTCAACCAATGCTGGGTATTGGGCATTTTTCATCTCTGTCTCCGGGATTTTCAAATTCAGCTTCGGTTCCGGAGCTAGCTCCATACCCAGCATTGAAGTCACCCCCGAATATCTAAAATAGAGGCCGGACCGGAAGTTTGTAAACAACAGCCAGGAACAGTATATAATAAAAATATAAAAAAATATATATAAAAAATAAATTGCCAATTTCAGGAAATCGGGTCGGCTAGATCCCTTTCTTGTATACTCTCAATACTTATCCCCCGATCCCCTATGGTCGGTTCCCTTGAGTTCCCCTATGGTTTTCATTCTTCTTTAATTCTTTTAGCATCTCGAATATCCAAATGAGAAGAGCTTGAAGGGGAGCCTCTTTTAAAGTGTTCATTAAATAATCCTTGTGTTTTCTTCTGTAATTTAATTTTAAAATAATTCTCTATTCTCAAAATTTATACCTTTAATAAATATTCAAAATCATTATTTAATCCTATGTGAGAATTAAATCCAACTAAGCTACAAAAAGCTTTAATATTTCCATTTGCGTCAATTCCAAAATTAATATAATACAAATTAAAATTTTCAACAGATAAAGCCTCGTCACATTTAATATTTGTCTAAAAACATTATAAAAATAACAGAAAAGTAAAGATAAGGTCTTATGCTTTCTGTGTCAATGCCTGGTCAGTGGGGAAATCTGCTTTAGTATAGTCCCATTTAAACGAAGGACAGACCCAGAGTGGAGAGAGGGTCTAGCTTTACTTGTAATTCCGGGGCAAGTAGGTGAGACTCGGACAGCTACTACCAGCTAATAGCATACCATCTACTAGAGGAATCGTAATTCCACAGATCTCTGGTTACTACTCGTAACCAGTGTTTGGAAGCTCAGAATACTTTGAAGTCTATGAGTGCAAAGTAATATCCGATATTTTTCATATTTGGCAATGCTTCTTTTGAATAACTAATAGTTAAATGAAAGGCACAAGGATTCTGATAGAGTATTTAATGCTCGTTCGAATGAGCTATTGTTAAACTAAATTTGATTTGAATTCGTGATGCCAGAATACTTTGAAGTCTATGAGTGCAAAATAAAATCTGATATTTTTCATATTTGGCATTGCTTCTTTTGAATAACTAATAGTTAAATGAAAGGCACAAGGATTCTGATAGAGTATTTAATGCTCGTTCGAATGAGCTATTGTTAAACTAAATTTGATTTGAATTCGTGATGCCAGAATACTTTGAAGTCTATGAGTGCAAAATAAAATCTGATATTTTTCATATTTGGCATTGCTTCTTTTGAATAACTAATAGTTAAATGAAAGGCACAAGGATTCTGATAGAGTATTTAATGCTCGTTCGAATGAGCTATTGTTAAACTAAATTTGATTTGAATTCGTGATGCCAGAATACTTTGAAGTCTATGAGTGCAAAATAATATCCGATATTTTTCATATTTGGCATTGCTTCTTTTGAATAACTAATAGTTAAATGAAAGGCACAAGGATTCTGATAGAGTATTTAATGCTCGTTCGAATGAGCTATTGTTAAACTAAATTTGATTTGAATTCGTGATGCCAGAATACTTTGAAGTCTATGAGTGCAAAATAAAATCTGATATTTTTCATATTTGGCATTGCTTCTTTTGAATAACTAATAGTTAAATGAAAGGCACAAGGATTCTGATAGAGTATTTAATGCTCGTTCGAATGAGCTATTGTTAAACTAAATTTGATTTGAATTCGTGATGCCAGAATACTTTGAAGTCTATGAGTGCAAAATAATATCCGATATTTTTCATATTTGGCAATGCTTCTTTTGAATAACTAATAGTTAAATGAAAGGCACAAGGATTCTGATAGAGTATTTAATGCTCGTTCGAATGAGCTATTGTTAAACTAAATTTGATTTGAATTCGTGATGCCAGAATACTTTGAAGTCTATGAGTGCAAAATAATATCCGATATTTTTCATATTTGGCAATGCTTCTTTTGAATAACTAATAGTTAAATGAAAGGCACAAGGATTCTGATAGAGTATTTAATGCTCGTTCGAATGAGCTATTGTTAAACTAAATTTGATTTGAATTCGTGATGCCAGAATACTTTGAAGTCTATGAGTGCAAAATAAAATCTGATATTTTTCATATTTGGCATTGCTTCTTTTGAATAACTAATAGTTAAATGAAAAGCACAAGGATTCTGATAGAGTATTTAATGCTCGTTCGAATGAGCTATTGTTAAACTAAATTTGATTTGAATTCGTGATGCCAGAATACTTTGAAGTCTATGAGTGCAAAATAATATCCGATATTTTTCATATTTGGCATTGCTTCTTTTGAATAACTAATAGTTAAATGAAAGGCACAAGGATTCTGATAGAGTATTTAATGCTCGTTCGAATGAGCTATTGTTAAACTAAATTTGATTTGAATTCGTGATGCCAGAATACTTTGAAGTCTATGAGTGCAAAATAAAATCTGATATTTTTCATATTTGGCATTGCTTCTTTTGAATAACTAATAGTTAAATGAAAGGCACAAGGATTCTGATAGAGTATTTAATGCTCGTTCGAATGAGCTATTGTTAAACTAAATTTGATTTGAATTCGTGATGCCAGAATACTTTGAAGTCTATGAGTGCAAAATAAAATCTGATATTTTTCATATTTGGCATTGCTTCTTTTGAATAACTAATAGTTAAATGAAAGGCACAAGGATTCTGATAGAGTATTTAATGCTCGTTCGAATGAGCTATTGTTAAACTAAATTTGATTTGAATTCGTGATGCCAGAATACTTTGAAGTCTATGAGTGCAAAATAATATCCGATATTTTTCATATTTGGCAATGCTTCTTTTGAATAACTAATAGTTAAATGAAAGGCACAAGGATTCTGATAGAGTATTTAATGCTCGTTCGAATGAGCTATTGTTAAACTAAATTTGATTTGAATTCGTGATGCCAGAATACTTTGAAGTCTATGAGTGCAAAATAAAATCTGATATTTTTCATATTTGGCATTGCTTCTTTTGAATAACTAATAGTTAAATGAAAGGCACAAGGATTCTGATAGAGTATTTAATGCTCGTTCGAATGAGCTATTGTTAAACTAAATTTGATTTGAATTCGTGATGCCAGAATACTTTGAAGTCTATGAGTGCAAAATAAAATCTGATATTTTTCATATTTGGCATTGCTTCTTTTGAATAACTAATAGTTAAATGAAAAGCACAAGGATTCTGATAGAGTATTTAATGCTCGTTCGAATGAGCTATTGTTAAACTAAATTTGATTTGAATTCGTGATGCCAGAATACTTTGAAGTCTATGAGTGCAAAATAAAATCTGATATTTTTCATATTTGGCATTGCTTCTTTTGAATAACTAATAGTTAAATGAAAGGCACAAGGATTCTGATAGAGTATTTAATGCTCGTTCGAATGAGCTATTGTTAAACTAAATTTGATTTGAATTCGTGATGCCAGAATACTTTGAAGTCTATGAGTGCAAAATAAAATCTGATATTTTTCATATTTGGCATTGCTTCTTTTGAATAACTAATAGTTAAATGAAAGGCACAAGGATTCTGATAGAGTATTTAATGCTCGTTCGAATGAGCTATTGTTAAACTAAATTTGATTTGAATTCGTGATGCCAGAATACTTTGAAGTCTATGAGTGCAAAATAAAATCTGATATTTTTCATATTTGGCATTGCTTCTTTTGAATAACTAATAGTTAAATGAAAGGCACAAGGATTCTGATAGAGTATTTAATGCTCGTTCGAATGAGCTATTGTTAAACTAAATTTGATTTGAATTCGTGATGCCAGAATACTTTGAAGTCTATGAGTGCAAAATAAAATCTGATATTTTTCATATTTGGCATTGCTTCTTTTGAATAACTAATAGTTAAATGAAAGGCACAAGGATTCTGATAGAGTATTTAATGCTCGTTCGAATGAGCTATTGTTAAACTAAATTTGATTTGAATTCGTGATGCCAGAATACTTTGAAGTCTATGAGTGCAAAATAAAATCTGATATTTTTCATATTTGGCATTGCTTCTTTTGAATAACTAATAGTTAAATGAAAGGCACAAGGATTCTGATAGAGTATTTAATGCTCGTTCGAATGAGCTATTGTTAAACTAAATTTGATTTGAATTCGTGATGCCAGAATACTTTGAAGTCTATGAGTGCAAAATAAAATCTGATATTTTTCATATTTGGCATTGCTTCTTTTGAATAACTAATAGTTAAATGAAAGGCACAAGGATTCTGATAGAGTATTTAATGCTCGTTCGAATGAGCTATTGTTAAACTAAATTTGATTTGAATTCGTGATGCCAGAATACTTTGAAGTCTATGAGTGCAAAATAAAATCTGATATTTTTCATATTTGGCATTGCTTCTTTTGAATAACTAATAGTTAAATGAAAGGCACAAGGATTCTGATAGAGTATTTAATGCTCGTTCGAATGAGCTATTGTTAAACTAAATTTGATTTGAATTCGTGATGCCAGAATACTTTGAAGTCTATGAGTGCAAAATAATATCCGATATTTTTCATATTTGGCATTGCTTCTTTTGAATAACTAATAGTTTAATGAAAGGCACAAGGATTCTGATAGAGTATTTAATGCTCGTTCGAATGAGCTATTGTTAAACTAAATTTGATTTGAATTCGTGATGCCAGAATACTTTGAAGTCTATGAGTGCAAAATAAAATCTGATATTTTTCATATTTGGCATTGCTTCTTTTGAATAACTAATAGTTTAATGAAAGGCACAAGGATTCTGATAGAGTATTTAATGCTCGTTCGAATGAGCTATTGTTAAACTAAATTTGATTTGAATTCGTGATGCCAGAATACTTTGAAGTCTATGAGTGCAAAATAAAATCTGATATTTTTCATATTTGGCATTGCTTCTTTTGAATAACTAATAGTTAAATGAAAGGCACAAGGATTCTGATAGAGTATTTAATGCTCGTTCGAATGAGCTATTGTTAAACTAAATTTGATTTGAATTCGTGATGCCAGAATACTTTGAAGTCTATGAGTGCAAAATAAAATCTGATATTTTTCATATTTGGCATTGCTTCTTTTGAATAACTAATAGTTAAATGAAAGGCACAAGGATTCTGATAGAGTATTTAATGCTCGTTCGAATGAGCTATTGTTAAACTAAATTTGATTTGAATTCGTGATGCCAGAATACTTTGAAGTCTATGAGTGCAAAATAAAATCTGATATTTTTCATATTTGGCATTGCTTCTTTTGAATAACTAATAGTTAAATGAAAGGCACAAGGATTCTGATAGAGTATTTAATGCTCGTTCGAATGAGCTATTGTTAAACTAAATTTGATTTGAATTCGTGATGCCAGAATACTTTGAAGTCTATGAGTGCAAAGTAATATCCGATATTTTTCATATTTGGCAATGCTTCTTTTGAATAACTAATAGTTAAATGAAAGGCACAAGGATTCTGATAGAGTATTTAATGCTCGTTCGAATGAGCTATTGTTAAACTAAATTTGATTTGAATTCGTGATGCCAGAATACTTTGAAGTCTATGAGTGCAAAATAATATCCGATATTTTTCATATTTGGCATTGCTTCTTTTGAATAACTAATAGTTTAATGAAAGGCACAAGGATTCTGATAGAGTATTTAATGCTCGTTCGAATGAGCTATTGTTAAACTAAATTTGATTTGAATTCGTGATGCCAGAATACTTTGAAGTCTATGAGTGCAAAATAAAATCTGATATTTTTCATATTTGGCATTGCTTCTTTTGAATAACTAATAGTTTAATGAAAGGCACAAGGATTCTGATAGAGTATTTAATGCTCGTTCGAATGAGCTATTGTTAAACTAAATTTGATTTGAATTCGTGATGCCAGAATACTTTGAAGTCTATGAGTGCAAAATAAAATCTGATATTTTTCATATTTGGCATTGCTTCTTTTGAATAACTAATAGTTAAATGAAAGGCACAAGGATTCTGATAGAGTATTTAATGCTCGTTCGAATGAGCTATTGTTAAACTAAATTTGATTTGAATTCGTGATGCCAGAATACTTTGAAGTCTATGAGTGCAAAATAAAATCTGATATTTTTCATATTTGGCATTGCTTCTTTTGAATAACTAATAGTTTAATGAAAGGCACAAGGATTCTGATAGAGTATTTAATGCTCGTTCGAATGAGCTATTGTTAAACTAAATTTGATTTGAATTCGTGATGCCAGAATACTTTGAAGTCTTTGAGTGCAAAGTAATATTCGATATTTTTCATATTTGGCAATGCTTCTTTTGAATAACTAATAGTTTAATGAAAGGCACAAGGATTCTGATAGAGTATTTAATGCTCGTTCGAATGAGCTATTGTTAAACTAAATTTGATTTGAATTCGTGATGCCAGAATACTTTGAAGTCTATGAGTGCAAAATAATATTCGATATTTTTCATATTTGGCAATGCTTCTTTTGAATAACTAATAGTTTAATGAAAGGCACAAGGATTCTGATAGAGTATTTAATGCTCGTTCGAATGAGCTATTGTTAAACTAAATTTGATTTGAATTCGTGATGCCAGAATACTTTGAAGTCTATGAGTGCAAAATAATATTCGATATTTTTCATATTTGGCAATGCTTCTTTTGAATAACTAATAGTTAAATGAAAGGCACAAGGATTCTGATAGAGTATTTAATGCTCGTTCGAATGAGCTATTGTTAAACTAAATTTGATTTGAATTCGTGATGCCAGAATACTTTGAAGTCTATGAGTGCAAAATAATATCCGATATTTTTCATATTTGGCATTGCTTCTTTTGAATAACTAATAGTTAAATGAAAGGCACAAGGATTCTGATAGAGTATTTAATGCTCGTTCGAATGAGCTATTGTTAAACTAAATTTGATTTGAATTCGTGATGCCAGAATACTTTGAAGTCTATGAGTGCAAAATAATATCCGATATTTTTCATATTTGGCATTGCTTCTTTTGAATAACTAATAGTTTAATGAAAGGCACAAGGATTCTGATAGAGTATTTAATGCTCGTTCGAATGAGCTATTGTTAAACTAAATTTGATTTGAATTCGTGATGCCAGAATACTTTGAAGTCTATGAGTGCAAAATAATATCCGATATTTTTCATATTTGGCATTGCTTCTTTTGAATAACTAATAGTTAAATGAAAGGCACAAGGATTCTGATAGAGTATTTAATGCTCGTTCGAATGAGCTATTGTTAAACTAAATTTGATTTGAATTCGTGATGCCAGAATACTTTGAAGTCTATGAGTGCAAAATAATATCCGATATTTTTCATATTTGGCATTGCTTCTTTTGAATAACTAATAGTTTAATGAAAGGCACAAGGATTCTGATAGAGTATTTAATGCTCGTTCGAATGAGCTATTGTTAAACTAAATTTGATTTGAATTCGTGATGCCAGAATACTTTGAAGTCTATGAGTGCAAAATAATATCCGATATTTTTCATATTTGGCATTGCTTCTTTTGAATAACTAATAGTTTAATGAAAGGCACAAGGATTCTGATAGAGTATTTAATGCTCGTTCGAATGAGCTATTGTTAAACTAAATTTGATTTGAATTCGTGATGCCAGAATACTTTGAAGTCTATGAGTGCAAAATAATATCCGATATTTTTCATATTTGGCATTGCTTCTTTTGAATAACTAATAGTTAAATGAAAGGCACAAGGATTCTGATAGAGTATTTAATGCTCGTTCGAATGAGCTATTGTTAAACTAAATTTGATTTGAATTCGTGATGCCAGAATACTTTGAAGTCTATGAGTGCAAAATAATATCCGATATTTTTCATATTTGGCATTGCTTCTTTTGAATAACTAATAGTTTAATGAAAGGCACAAGGATTCTGATAGAGTATTTAATGCTCGTTCGAATGAGCTATTGTTAAACTAAATTTGATTTGAATTCGTGATGCCAGAATACTTTGAAGTCTATGAGTGCAAAATAATATCCGATATTTTTCATATTTGGCATTGCTTCTTTTGAATAACTAATAGTTAAATGAAAGGCACAAGGATTCTGATAGAGTATTTAATGCTCGTTCGAATGAGCTATTGTTAAACTAAATTTGATTTGAATTCGTGATGCCAGAATACTTTGAAGTCTATGAGTGCAAAATAATATCCGATATTTTTCATATTTGGCATTGCTTCTTTTGAATAACTAATAGTTTAATGAAAGGCACAAGGATTCTGATAGAGTATTTAATGCTCGTCGAATGAGCTATTGTTAAACTAAATTTGATTTGAATTCGTGATGCCAGAATACTTTGAAGTCTTTGAGTGCAAAGTAATATTCGATATTTTTCATATTTGGCAATGCTTCTTTTGAATAACTAATAGTTAAATGAAAGGCACAAGGATTCTGATAGAGTATTTAATGCTCGTTCGAATGAGCTATTGTTAAACTAAATTTGATTTGAATTCGTGATGCCAGAATACTTTGAAGTCTATGAGTGCAAAATAAAATCTGATATTTTTCATATTTGGCATTGCTTCTTTTGAATAACTAATAGTTAAATGAAAGGCACAAGGATTCTGATAGAGTATTTAATGCTCGTTCGAATGAGCTATTGTTAAACTAAATTTGATTTGAATTCGTGATGCCAGAATACTTTGAAGTCTATGAGTGCAAAATAAAATCTGATATTTTTCATATTTGGCATTGCTTCTTTTGAATAACTAATAGTTAAATGAAAGGCACAAGGATTCTGATAGAGTATTTAATGCTCGTTCGAATGAGCTATTGTTAAACTAAATTTGATTTGAATTCGTGATGCCAGAATACTTTGAAGTCTATGAGTGCAAAATAAAATCTGATATTTTTCATATTTGGCATTGCTTCTTTTGAATAACTAATAGTTAAATGAAAGGCACAAGGATTCTGATAGAGTATTTAATGCTCGTTCGAATGAGCTATTGTTAAACTAAATTTGATTTGAATTCGTGATGCCAGAATACTTTGAAGTCTATGAGTGCAAAATAAAATCTGATATTTTTCATATTTGGCATTGCTTCTTTTGAATAACTAATAGTTAAATGAAAGGCACAAGGATTCTGATAGAGTATTTAATGCTCGTTCGAATGAGCTATTGTTAAACTAAATTTGATTTGAATTCGTGATGCCAGAATACTTTGAAGTCTATGAGTGCAAAATAAAATCTGATATTTTTCATATTTGGCATTGCTTCTTTTGAATAACTAATAGTTAAATGAAAGGCACAAGGATTCTGATAGAGTATTTAATGCTCGTTCGAATGAGCTATTGTTAAACTAAATTTGATTTGAATTCGTGATGCCAGAATACTTTGAAGTCTATGAGTGCAAAATAATATCCGATATTTTTCATATTTGGCATTGCTTCTTTTGAATAACTAATAGTTTAATGAAAGGCACAAGGATTCTGATAGAGTATTTAATGCTCGTTCGAATGAGCTATTGTTAAACTAAATTTGATTTGAATTCGTGATGCCAGAATACTTTGAAGTCTATGAGTGCAAAATAATATCCGATATTTTTCATATTTGGCATTGCTTCTTTTGAATAACTAATAGTTAAATGAAAGGCACAAGGATTCTGATAGAGTATTTAATGCTCGTTCGAATGAGCTATTGTTAAACTAAATTTGATTTGAATTCGTGATGCCAGAATACTTTGAAGTCTATGAGTGCAAAATAATATCCGATATTTTTCATATTTGGCATTGCTTCTTTTGAATAACTAATAGTTTAATGAAAGGCACAAGGATTCTGATAGAGTATTTAATGCTCGTCGAATGAGCTATTGTTAAACTAAATTTGATTTGAATTCGTGATGCCAGAATACTTTGAAGTCTTTGAGTGCAAAGTAATATTCGATATTTTTCATATTTGGCAATGCTTCTTTTGAATAACTAATAGTTAAATGAAAGGCACAAGGATTCTGATAGAGTATTTAATGCTCGTTCGAATGAGCTATTGTTAAACTAAATTTGATTTGAATTCGTGATGCCAGAATACTTTGAAGTCTATGAGTGCAAAATAAAATCTGATATTTTTCATATTTGGCATTGCTTCTTTTGAATAACTAATAGTTTAATGAAAGGCACAAGGATTCTGATAGAGTATTTAATGCTCGTTCGAATGAGCTATTGTTAAACTAAATTTGATTTGAATTCGTGATGCCAGAATACTTTGAAGTCTATGAGTGCAAAATAATATCCGATATTTTTCATATTTGGCATTGCTTCTTTTGAATAACTAATAGTTTAATGAAAGGCACAAGGATTCTGATAGAGTATTTAATGCTCGTTCGAATGAGCTATTGTTAAACTAAATTTGATTTGAATTCGTGATGCCAGAATACTTTGAAGTCTATGAGTGCAAAATAATATCCGATATTTTTCATATTTGGCATTGCTTCTTTTGAATAACTAATAGTTAAATGAAAGGCACAAGGATTCTGATAGAGTATTTAATGCTCGTTCGAATGAGCTATTGTTAAACTAAATTTGATTTGAATTCGTGATGCCAGAATACTTTGAAGTCTATGAGTGCAAAATAATATCCGATATTTTTCATATTTGGCATTGCTTCTTTTGAATAACTAATAGTTTAATGAAAGGCACAAGGATTCTGATAGAGTATTTAATGCTCGTTCGAATGAGCTATTGTTAAACTAAATTTGATTTGAATTCGTGATGCCAGAATACTTTGAAGTCTATGAGTGCAAAATAATATCCGATATTTTTCATATTTGGCATTGCTTCTTTTGAATAACTAATAGTTTAATGAAAGGCACAAGGATTCTGATAGAGTATTTAATGCTCGTTCGAATGAGCTATTGTTAAACTAAATTTGATTTGAATTCGTGATGCCAGAATACTTTGAAGTCTATGAGTGCAAAATAATATCCGATATTTTTCATATTTGGCATTGCTTCTTTTGAATAACTAATAGTTAAATGAAAGGCACAAGGATTCTGATAGAGTATTTAATGCTCGTTCGAATGAGCTATTGTTAAACTAAATTTGATTTGAATTCGTGATGCCAGAATACTTTGAAGTCTATGAGTGCAAAATAATATCCGATATTTTTCATATTTGGCATTGCTTCTTTTGAATAACTAATAGTTTAATGAAAGGCACAAGGATTCTGATAGAGTATTTAATGCTCGTTCGAATGAGCTATTGTTAAACTAAATTTGATTTGAATTCGTGATGCCAGAATACTTTGAAGTCTATGAGTGCAAAATAATATCCGATATTTTTCATATTTGGCATTGCTTCTTTTGAATAACTAATAGTTAAATGAAAGGCACAAGGATTCTGATAGAGTATTTAATGCTCGTTCGAATGAGCTATTGTTAAACTAAATTTGATTTGAATTCGTGATGCCAGAATACTTTGAAGTCTATGAGTGCAAAATAAAATCTGATATTTTTCATATTTGGCATTGCTTCTTTTGAATAACTAATAGTTAAATGAAAGGCACAAGGATTCTGATAGAGTATTTAATGCTCGTTCGAATGAGCTATTGTTAAACTAAATTTGATTTGAATTCGTGATGCCAGAATACTTTGAAGTCTTTGAGTGCAAAGTAATATTCGATATTTTTCATATTTGGCAATGCTTCTTTTGAATAACTAATAGTTAAATGAAAGGCACAAGGATTCTGATAGAGTATTTAATGCTCGTTCGAATGAGCTATTGTTAAACTAAATTTGATTTGAATTCGTGATGCCAGAATACTTTGAAGTCTTTGAGTGCAAAGTAATATTCGATATTTTTCATATTTGGCAATGCTTCTTTTGAATAACTAATAGTTAAATGAAAGGCACAAGGATTCTGATAGAGTATTTAATGCTCGTTCGAATGAGCTATTGTTAAACTAAATTTGATTTGAATTCGTGATGCCAGAATACTTTGAATTCTATGAGTGCAAAATAATATCCGATATTTTTCATATTTGGCATTGCTTCTTTTGAATAACTAATAGTTAAATGAAAGGCACAAGGATTCTAATAGAGTATTTAATGCTCGTTCGAATGAGCTATTGTTAAACTAAATTTGATTTGAATTCGTGATGCCAGAACACTTTGAAGTCTTTGAGTGCAAAGTAATATTCGATATTTTTCATATTTGGCAATGCTTCTTTTGAATAACTAATAGTTAAATGAAAGGCACAAGGATTCTGATAGAGTATTTAATGCTCGTTCGAATGAGCTATTGTTAAACTAAATTTGATTTGAATTCGTGATGCCAGAATACTTTGAAGTCTTTGAGTGCAAAGTAATATTCGATATTTTTCATATTTGGCAATGCTTCTTTTGAATAACTAATAGTTAAATGAAAGGCACAAGGATTCTGATAGAGTATTTAATGCTCGTTCGAATGAGCTATTGTTAAACTAAATTTGATTTGAATTCGTGATGCCAGAATACTTTGAAGTCTTTGAGTGCAAAGTAATATTCGATATTTTTCATATTTGGCAATGCTTCTTTTGAATAACTAATAGTTAAATGAAAGGCACAAGGATTCTGATAGAGTATTTAATGCTCGTTCGAATGAGCTATTGTTAAACTAAATTTGATTTGAATTCGTGATGCCAGAATACTTTGAAGTCTATGAGTGCAAAATAATATCCGATATTTTTCATATTTGGCATTGCTTCTTTTGAATAACTAATAGTTAAATGAAAGGCACAAGGATTCTGATAGAGTATTTAATGCTCGTTCGAATGAGCTATTGTTAAACTAAATTTGATTTGAATTCGTGATGCCAGAATACTTTGAAGTCTTTGAGTGCAAAGTAATATTCGATATTTTTCATATTTGGCAATGCTTCTTTTGAATAACTAATAGTTAAATGAAAGGCACAAGGATTCTGATAGAGTATTTAATGCTCGTTCGAATGAGCTATTGTTAAACTAAATTTGATTTGAATTCGTGATGCCAGAATACTTTGAAGTCTATGAGTGCAAAATAATATCCGATATTTTTCATATTTGGCATTGCTTCTTTTGAATAACTAATAGTTAAATGAAAGGCACAAGGATTCTGATAGAGTATTTAATGCTCGTTCGAATGAGCTATTGTTAAACTAAATTTGATTTGAATTCGTGATGCCAGAATACTTTGAAGTCTATGAGTGCAAAATAATATCCGATATTTTTCATATTTGGCATTGCTTCTTTTGAATAACTAATAGTTTAATGAAAGGCACAAGGATTCTGATAGAGTATTTAATGCTCGTTCGAATGAGCTATTGTTAAACTAAATTTGATTTGAATTCGTGATGCCAGAATACTTTGAAGTCTATGAGTGCAAAATAATATCCGATATTTTTCATATTTGGCATTGCTTCTTTTGAATAACTAATAGTTAAATGAAAGGCACAAGGATTCTGATAGAGTATTTAATGCTCGTTCGAATGAGCTATTGTTAAACTAAATTTGATTTGAATTCGTGATGCCAGAATACTTTGAAGTCTTTGAGTGCAAAGTAATATTCGATATTTTTCATATTTGGCAATGCTTCTTTTGAATAACTAATAGTTAAATGAAAGGCACAAGGATTCTGATAGAGTATTTAATGCTCGTTCGAATGAGCTATTGTTAAACTAAATTTGATTTGAATTCGTGATGCCAGAATACTTTGAAGTCTTTGAGTGCAAAGTAATATTCGATATTTTTCATATTTGGCAATGCTTCTTTTGAATAACTAATAGTTAAATGAAAGGCACAAGGATTCTGATAGAGTATTTAATGCTCGTTCGAATGAGCTATTGTTAAACTAAATTTGATTTGAATTCGTGATGCCAGAATACTTTGAAGTCTATGAGTGCAAAATAATATCCGATATTTTTCATATTTGGCATTGCTTCTTTTGAATAACTAATAGTTAAATGAAAGGCACAAGGATTCTGATAGAGTATTTAATGCTCGTTCGAATGAGCTATTGTTAAACTAAATTTGATTTGAATTCGTGATGCCAGAATACTTTGAAGTCTATGAGTGCAAAATAATATCCGATATTTTTCATATTTGGCATTGCTTCTTTTGAATAACTAATAGTTAAATGAAAGGCACAAGGATTCTGATAGAGTATTTAATGCTCGTTCGAATGAGCTATTGTTAAACTAAATTTGATTTGAATTCGTGATGCCAGAATACTTTGAAGTCTTTGAGTGCAAAGTAATATTCGATATTTTTCATATTTGGCAATGCTTCTTTTGAATAACTAATAGTTAAATGAAAGGCACAAGGATTCTGATAGAGTATTTAATGCTCGTTCGAATGAGCTATTGTTAAACTAAATTTGATTTGAATTCGTGATGCCAGAATACTTTGAAGTCTTTGAGTGCAAAGTAATATCCGATATTTTTCATATTTGGCAATGCTTCTTTTGAATAACTAATAGTTAAATGAAAGGCACAAGGATTCTGATAGAGTATTTAATGCTCGTTCGAATGAGCTATTGTTAAACTAAATTTGATTTGAATTCGTGATGCCAGAATACTTTGAAGTCTTTGAGTGCAAAGTAATATTCGATATTTTTCATATTTGGCAATGCTTCTTTTGAATAACTAATAGTTAAATGAAAGGCACAAGGATTCTGATAGAGTATTTAATGCTCGTTCGAATGAGCTATTGTTAAACTAAATTTGATTTGAATTCGTGATGCCAGAATACTTTGAAGTCTATGAGTGCAAAATAATATCCGATATTTTTCATATTTGGCATTGCTTCTTTTGAATAACTAATAGTTAAATGAAAGGCACAAGGATTCTGATAGAGTATTTAATGCTCGTTCGAATGAGCTATTGTTAAACTAAATTTGATTTGAATTCGTGATGCCAGAATACTTTGAAGTCTTTGAGTGCAAAGTAATATTCGATATTTTTCATATTTGGCAATGCTTCTTTTGAATAACTAATAGTTAAATGAAAGGCACAAGGATTCTGATAGAGTATTTAATGCTCGTTCGAATGAGCTATTGTTAAACTAAATTTGATTTGAATTCGTGATGCCAGAATACTTTGAAGTCTTTGAGTGCAAAGTAATATTCGATATTTTTCATATTTGGCAATGCTTCTTTTGAATAACTAATAGTTAAATGAAAGGCACAAGGATTCTGATAGAGTATTTAATGCTCGTTCGAATGAGCTATTGTTAAACTAAATTTGATTTGAATTCGTGATGCCAGAATACTTTGAAGTCTTTGAGTGCAAAGTAATATTCGATATTTTTCATATTTGGCAATGCTTCTTTTGAATAACTAATAGTTAAATGAAAGGCACAAGGATTCTGATAGAGTATTTAATGCTCGTTCGAATGAGCTATTGTTAAACTAAATTTGATTTGAATTCGTGATGCCAGAATACTTTGAAGTCTATGAGTGCAAAATAATATCCGATATTTTTCATATTTGGCATTGCTTCTTTTGAATAACTAATAGTTAAATGAAAGGCACAAGGATTCTGATAGAGTATTTAATGCTCGTTCGAATGAGCTATTGTTAAACTAAATTTGATTTGAATTCGTGATGCCAGAATACTTTGAAGTCTTTGAGTGCAAAGTAATATTCGATATTTTTCATATTTGGCAATGCTTCTTTTGAATAACTAATAGTTAAATGAAAGGCACAAGGATTCTGATAGAGTATTTAATGCTCGTTCGAATGAGCTATTGTTAAACTAAATTTGATTTGAATTCGTGATGCCAGAATACTTTGAAGTCTTTGAGTGCAAAGTAATATTCGATATTTTTCATATTTGGCAATGCTTCTTTTGAATAACTAATAGTTAAATGAAAGGCACAAGGATTCTGATAGAGTATTTAATGCTCGTTCGAATGAGCTATTGTTAAACTAAATTTGATTTGAATTCGTGATGCCAGAATACTTTGAAGTCTATGATGCAAAATAATATCCGATATTTTTCATATTTGGCATTGCTTCTTTTGAATAACTAATAGTTAAATGAAAGGCACAAGGATTCTGATAGAGTATTTAATGCTCGTTCGAATGAGCTATTGTTAAACTAAATTTGATTTGAATTCGTGATGCCAGAATACTTTGAAGTCTATGAGTGCAAAATAATATCCGATATTTTTCATATTTGGCATTGCTTCTTTTGAATAACTAATAGTTAAATGAAAGGCACAAGGATTCTGATAGAGTATTTAATGCTCGTTCGAATGAGCTATTGTTAAACTAAATTTGATTTGAATTCGTGATGCCAGAATACTTTGAAGTCTTTGAGTGCAAAGTAATATTCGATATTTTTCATATTTGGCAATGCTTCTTTTGAATAACTAATAGTTAAATGAAAGGCACAAGGATTCTGATAGAGTATTTAATGCTCGTTCGAATGAGCTATTGTTAAACTAAATTTGATTTGAATTCGTGATGCCAGAATACTTTGAAGTTTATGAGTGCAAAATAATATCCGATATTTTTCATATTTGGCATTGCTTCTTTTGAATAACTAATAGTTAAATGAAAGGCACAAGGATTCTGATAGAGTATTTAATGCTCGTTCGAATGAGCTATTGTTAAACTAAATTTGATTTGAATTCGTGATGCCAGAATACTTTGAAGTCTATGAGTGCAAAATAATATCCGATATTTTTCATATTTGGCATTGCTTCTTTTGAATAACTAATAGTTAAATGAAAGGCACAAGGATTCTGATAGAGTATTTAATGCTCGTTCGAATGAGCTATTGTTAAACTAAATTTGATTTGAATTCGTGATGCCAGAATACTTTGAAGTCTTTGAGTGCAAAGTAATATTCGATATTTTTCATATTTGGCAATGCTTCTTTTGAATAACTAATAGTTAAATGAAAGGCACAAGGATTCTGATAGAGTATTTAATGCTCGTTCGAATGAGCTATTGTTAAACTAAATTTGATTTGAATTCGTGATGCCAGAATACTTTGAAGTCTTTGAGTGCAAAGTAATATTCGATATTTTTCATATTTGGCAATGCTTCTTTTGAATAACTAATAGTTAAATGAAAGGCACAAGGATTCTGATAGAGTATTTAATGCTCGTTCGAATGAGCTATTGTTAAACTAAATTTGATTTGAATTCGTGATGCCAGAATACTTTGAAGTCTATGAGTGCAAAGTAATATTCGATATTTTTCATATTTGGCAATGCTTCTTTTGAATAACTAATAGTTAAATGAAAGGCACAAGGATTCTGATAGAGTATTTAATGCTCGTTCGAATGAGCTATTGTTAAACTAAATTTGATTTGAATTCGTGATGCCAGAATACTTTGAAGTCTTTGAGTGCAAAGTAATATTCGATATTTTTCATATTTGGCAATGCTTCTTTTGAATAACTAATAGTTAAATGAAAGGCACAAGGATTCTGATAGAGTATTTAATGCTCGTTCGAATGAGCTATTGTTAAACTAAATTTGATTTGAATTCGTGATGCCAGAATACTTTGAAGTCTATGAGTGCAAAATAATATCCGATATTTTTCATATTTGGCATTGCTTCTTTTGAATAACTAATAGTTTAATGAAAGGCACAAGGATTCTGATAGAGTATTTAATGCTCGTTCGAATGAGCTATTGTTAAACTAAATTTGATTTGAATTCGTGATGCCAGAATACTTTGAAGTCTATGAGTGCAAAATAATATCCGATATTTTTCATATTTGGCATTGCTTCTTTTGAATAACTAATAGTTTAATGAAAGGCACAAGGATTCTGATAGAGTATTTAATGCTCGTTCGAATGAGCTATTGATAAACTAAATTTGATTTGAATTCGTGATGCCAGAATACTTTGAAGTCTATGAGTGCAAAATAATATCCGATATTTTTCATATTTGGCATTGCTTCTTTTGAATAACTAATAGTTAAATGAAAGGCACAAGGATTCTGATAGAGTATTTAATGCTCGTTCGAATGAGCTATTGTTAAACTAAATTTGATTTGAATTCGTGATGCCAGAATACTTTGAAGTCTATGAGTGCAAAATAATATCCGATATTTTTCATATTTGGCATTGCTTCTTTTGAATAACTAATAGTTAAATGAAAGGCACAAGGATTCTGATAGAGTATTTAATGCTCGTTCGAATGAGCTATTGTTAAACTAAATTTGATTTGAATTCGTGATGCCAGAATACTTTGAAGTCTATGAGTGCAAAATAAAATCTGATATTTTTCATATTTGGCATTGCTTCTTTTGAATAACTAATAGTTAAATGAAAGGCACAAGGATTCTGATAGAGTATTTAATGCTCGTTCGAATGAGCTATTGTTAAACTAAATTTGATTTGAATTCGTGATGCCAGAATACTTTGAAGTCTTTGAGTGCAAAGTAATATTCGATATTTTTCATATTTGGCAATGCTTCTTTTGAATAACTAATAGTTAAATGAAAGGCACAAGGATTCTGATAGAGTATTTAATGCTCGTTCGAATGAGCTATTGTTAAACTAAATTTGATTTGAATTCGTGATGCCAGAATACTTTGAAGTCTTTGAGTGCAAAGTAATATTCGATATTTTTCATATTTGGCAATGCTTCTTTTGAATAACTAATAGTTAAATGAAAGGCACAAGGATTCTGATAGAGTATTTAATGCTCGTTCGAATGAGCTATTGTTAAACTAAATTTGATTTGAATTCGTGATGCCAGAATACTTTGAAGTCTATGAGTGCAAAATAATATCCGATATTTTTCATATTTGGCATTGCTTCTTTTGAATAACTAATAGTTAAATGAAAGGCACAAGGATTCT
Organism: Meloidogyne arenaria; assembly: GCA_036172955.1. Classification (NCBI taxonomy): domain Eukaryota; kingdom Metazoa; phylum Nematoda; class Chromadorea; order Rhabditida; family Meloidogynidae; genus Meloidogyne; species Meloidogyne arenaria. The sequence continues at coordinate 7,661,746 of JARQAB010000012.1, read as the reverse complement.
GATAGAGTATTTAATGCTCGTTCGAATGAGCTATTGTTAAACTAAATTTGATTTGAATTCGTGATGCCAGAATACTTTGAAGTCTTTGAGTGCAAAGTAATATTCGATATTTTTCATATTTGGCAATGCTTCTTTTGAATAACTAATAGTTAAATGAAAGGCACAAGGATTCTGATAGAGTATTTAATGCTCGTTCGAATGAGCTATTGTTAAACTAAATTTGATTTGAATTCGTGATGCCAGAATACTTTGAAGTCTTTGAGTGCAAAGTAATATTCGATATTTTTCATATTTGGCAATGCTTCTTTTGAATAACTAATAGTTAAATGAAAGGCACAAGGATTCTGATAGAGTATTTAATGCTCGTTCGAATGAGCTATTGTTAAACTAAATTTGATTTGAATTCGTGATGCCAGAATACTTTGAAGTCTTTGAGTGCAAAGTAATATTCGATATTTTTCATATTTGGCAATGCTTCTTTTGAATAACTAATAGTTAAATGAAAGGCACAAGGATTCTGATAGAGTATTTAATGCTCGTTCGAATGAGCTATTGTTAAACTAAATTTGATTTGAATTCGTGATGCCAGAATACTTTGAAGTCTTTGAGTGCAAAGTAATATTCGATATTTTTCATATTTGGCAATGCTTCTTTTGAATAACTAATAGTTAAATGAAAGGCACAAGGATTCTGATAGAGTATTTAATGCTCGTTCGAATGAGCTATTGTTAAACTAAATTTGATTTGAATTCGTGATGCCAGAATACTTTGAAGTCTATGAGTGCAAAATAAAATCTGATATTTTTCATATTTGGCATTGCTTCTTTTGAATAACTAATAGTTAAATGAAAGGCACAAGGATTCTGATAGAGTATTTAATGCTCGTTCGAATGAGCTATTGTTAAACTAAATTTGATTTGAATTCGTGATGCCAGAATACTTTGAAGTCTATGAGTGCAAAATAAAATCTGATATTTTTCATATTTGGCATTGCTTCTTTTGAATAACTAATAGTTAAATGAAAGGCACAAGGATTCTGATAGAGTATTTAATGCTCGTTCGAATGAGCTATTGTTAAACTAAATTTGATTTGAATTCGTGATGCCAGAATACTTTGAAGTCTATGAGTGCAAAGTAATATCCGATATTTTTCATATTTGGCAATGCTTCTTTTGAATAACTAATAGTTAAATGAAAGGCACAAGGATTCTGATAGAGTATTTAATGCTCGTTCGAATGAGCTATTGTTAAACTAAATTTGATTTGAATTCGTGATGCCAGAATACTTTGAAGTCTATGAGTGCAAAATAAAATCTGATATTTTTCATATTTGGCATTGCTTCTTTTGAATAACTAATAGTTAAATGAAAGGCACAAGGATTCTGATAGAGTATTTAATGCTCGTTCGAATGAGCTATTGTTAAACTAAATTTGATTTGAATTCGTGATGCCAGAATACTTTGAAGTCTATGAGTGCAAAATAATATCCGATATTTTTCATATTTGGCATTGCTTCTTTTGAATAACTAATAGTTAAATGAAAGGCACAAGGATTCTGATAGAGTATTTAATGCTCGTTCGAATGAGCTATTGTTAAACTAAATTTGATTTGAATTCGTGATGCCAGAATACTTTGAAGTCTATGAGTGCAAAATAAAATCCGATATTTTTCATATTTGGCATTGCTTCTTTTGAATAACTAATAGTTAAATGAAAGGCACAAGGATTCTGATAGAGTATTTAATGCTCGTTCGAATGAGCTATTGTTAAACTAAATTTGATTTGAATTCGTGATGCCAAAATACTTTGAAGTCTTTGAGTGCAAAGTAATATTCGATATTTTTCATATTTGGCAATGCTTCTTTTGAATAACTAATAGTTAAATGAAAGGCACAAGGATTCTGATAGAGTATTTAATGCTCGTTCGAATGAGCTATTGTTAAACTAAATTTGATTTGAATTCGTGATGCCAGAATACTTTGAAGTCTATGAGTGCAAAATAATATTTGATATTTTTATATTTGGCATTGCTTCTTTTGAATAACTAATAGTTTAATGAAAGGCACAAGGATTCTGATAGAGTATTTAATGCTCGTTCGAATGAGCTATTGTTAAACTAAATTTGATTTGAATTCGTGATGCCAGAATACTTTGAAGTCTATGAGTGCAAAATAATATTTGATATTTTTATATTTGGCATTGCTTCTTTTGAATAACTAATAGTTTAATGAAAGGCACAAGGATTCTGATAGAGTATTTAATGCTCGTTCGAATGAGCTATTGTTAAACTAAATTTGATTTGAATTCGTGATGCCAGAATACTTTGAAGTCTATGAGTGCAAAATAATATTTGATATTTTTATATTTGGCATTGCTTCTTTTGAATAACTAATAGTTTAATGAAAGGCACAAGGATTCTGATAGAGTATTTAATGCTCGTTCGAATGAGCTATTGTTAAACTAAATTTGATTTGAATTCGTGATGCCAGAATACTTTGAAGTCTATGAGTGCAAAATAATATCCGATATTTTTCATATTTGGCATTGCTTCTTTTGAATAACTAATAGTTAAATGAAAGGCACAAGGATTCTGATAGAGTATTTAATGCTCGTTCGAATGAGCTATTGTTAAACTAAATTTGATTTGAATTCGTGATGCCAGAATACTTTGAAGTCTATGAGTGCAAAATAATATCCGATATTTTTCATATTTGGCATTGCTTCTTTTGAATAACTAATAGTTTAATGAAAGGCACAAGGATTCTGATAGAGTATTTAATGCTCGTTCGAATGAGCTATTGTTAAACTAAATTTGATTTGAATTCGTGATGCCAGAATACTTTGAAGTCTATGAGTGCAAAATAATATCCGATATTTTTCATATTTGGCATTGCTTCTTTTGAATAACTACCATACCTATATTACGGGGAGTCAATCCTTTTTAATTATTAAAAATAATTAATTAAAAAAGATCTAATCCTTTTTCTTAATCATTTTTAATTGTAATAATCAATGGAGAGACATTTTGACTAAGACATTTTTGACTTATCTCCAACTTAAAGGCATATCTAAGATGAAAGATAAATTGAGTGAGTACTTGATGAGTTTTTGGACAAGGATTTTTCGTGAAGAGGCTTTGTATGAGATGAATTTTATTGAATTTTAGAAAAATTGTTTCTTAATTTTCGGTAATAAATTTTAGTTTTTGAAAAATTTAGACATCGAAAAAAATAGGCCCCCCCCCTCCAAAATAAGCCCCCCCCCCTCTAAAATAAGCCCCCTCTAGAGGTCGATCGAAAAAAATAAGCCCCGGGGCTTATTTTAGAGAAAATACGACCCTATACGCAGATCGTGCCGGCTTGATATTTTTCCTTACTTTTTTTAAGTAGCTCGGAATGGTCATGTTTCTCTACATTTTTGATGTTTGTGATTTTGCCGTAAGGAAAAAATGATGAGTTATTTCTTCTTTCTACAAAAGACAGACGGACACGGACAGACAAAACACGGACGAAGACGGACAGACAAAACACGGACGAAGACGGACAGACAAAACACGGACGAAGACGGACAGACAAAACACGGACGAAGACGGACAGACAAAACACGGACGAAGACGGACAGACAAAACACGGACGAAGACGGACAGACAAAACACGGACGAAGACGGACAGACAAAACACGGACGAAGACGGACAGACAAAACACGGACGAAGACGGACAGACAAAACACGGACGAAGACGGACAGACAAAACACGGACGAAGACGGACAGACAAAACACGGACGAAGACGGACAGACAAAACACGGACGAAGACGGACAGACAAAACACGGACGAAGACGGACAGACAAAACACGGACGAAGACGGACAGACAAAACACGGACGAAGACGGACAGACAAAACACGGACGAAGACGGACAGACAAAACACGGACGAAGACGGACAGACAAAACACGGACGAAGACGGACAGACAAAACACGGACGAAGACGGACAGACAAAACACGGACGAAGACGGACAGACAAAACACGGACGAAGACGGACAGACAAAACACGGACGAAGACGGACAGACAAAACACGGACGAAGACGGACAGACAAAACACGGACGAAGACGGACAGACAAAACACGGACGAAGACGGACAGACAAAACACGGACGAAGACGGACAGACAAAACACGGACGAAGACGGACAGACAAAACACGGACGAAGAAATTAAAATTAAATTTCGTCGTTTCTTTTTCTTTCTTCGTCTAAGAAATTAAAAGAAAAATGTCTGTTTTTCCTTATGGCAACCATCACAAACATAAAAAGTTGGGAAAAATATCCAGTAAAAAAAGTAAGGAAAAAATATCAAGCCGGCACGATGTGCGTATAGAGCCGAAAATACGGTATACCAATTGCCTTGACCATTTTTAATTTCTGAGAGAATTAAGGAGAAGAAAAAGAAAAGTTGCGGACAAACATCTGCGGACATGAGGGGAGATACTACATAAGTACCAGGATATATATCAGGTGACCAAAAGACCGAAATTCTCATTTCGGGAATCGGGAATTCCCGAATTTTTTTCAATTTCCGATTTTCGGGAATTAAGACGGCAGGATCCCTGAAATATACCTTAAACTGATAAAGAGGGTATCTAAAATGGAGGTTTGACTTACTTGGAAACATTTTATGTATCTGTTCTTTTAATTCCTCGTCATCTACCATCATTATATCTTTTCCTTTTTCTTCTACATGTTTATGCTTACTAGATTCCCCTGTAGATTTAACAAGGGACGAGAAGTTTAACAAAATAAAAATTAATATAAAAATAATTTTCCTCATAATAAATTGAAAAAACAAATTTTAAAAATAGATTTTTAAATTAAAAAAAATAAGGGAATACATTTAAAGGGGGATAATGAGGAATTCTTTAATGGAGAAAAATAGGGGAGAGGAGGGAAAGAAGGGGAGAGGAGGGGAGGAAGGGAGGTCTCGAAAAGGAATGAAGGGATGGGGAAAGAAGAGAGGGGAAACGGCTTTCCTATAAATGGGGAGATTAAGGGAGGGGAGAGTAAGGGAGGGGAGAGGAGGGGAAAGAGGAAGGCCTGTCTATATTATGCCAATTCTATTTTTGCCAATTTGTCTAAAAACCCACGTTTTGCCACTAAGTTGGTTGGCAAACCGTGGATTTTTAGCCATATTGGCAAAATGTGGTGTCTTTAATTTTGCTTGACTTTTTTTCTATTATAATTACCCCTCTTAAGAATTATGAAATAATGAAAAAAAGTCATGCAAAATTAAAAAATGGCACGTGGATAATAATTACAAATTTATACACTCTCAATTTTGCTTACTCTCTAATGCTTTGTTTACAAAAAAAGCGTCTTGCGTTTTGCGGCAAGAAATAGCATTCAAAAGGAGTAGAGACAAAATCGCGTCTCTTCATTCCCAATGCTATTTTTTGCCGCAAAATGTAAGAAGCTTTATATTTTTTATAAATTAAATTTTAAATATTTATATTTTTAAATTTTTAATTTTAAAAATAAAATTTAATTTGAGTGAAAAAATGCACAAAATAAAAACAATTAAAACAAAATAAACCGGGAAAAGAAAAATTTTCGGTAAAATTAAAAATAGTCAGACCTCGTTATAAGATAAACCCCTGAGGCAAAATCGGATCTTATAATGGAGTGTATATTAATGTATATTAAATGGAGGGTATTACTTGGACAGCTCCCTAGACCCAAAGGTTAGCCAGCTTTTAGGAAAGGTGGGGTATTGGGAGTACCTTATAATGAGCTTATCTTATAAGGAGTGTGTATTAAATAGAGGGGGCTACCAGCCAGATTTTTGGAAAACCCTATCTTAAATGAAGGTATACCTTATAATGAAGGGTATCTTATTTAGGAGCTAACCTATAATGGGGTGTGTCCTATAGCGAGATGTATATTGAATGGAGGGTATTACTTAAACAGCTACCCCCATTTAATAGACAACCAATTTTAGTAAGCGTACCTTAAATAGAGGTGTATGTAATATTGGAGGTAGAGACCGGTCTGGGAATGTCGTATGGTAATCGAGATCTCGATAACCGAGATTTTCGACTCGGTCCGGTCTCTAATTGAGGGTATCTCTTATTTTTCGGGTGTCTTATAATGGAGGTTTGACCGTATACATGAATATTTTCAAAAATTATAAATTTCGGATATATGTAATTTTAAGCCCCAGAAAGTTGAAAAGAAAGAATTCAAAGACTTTTTTAATTTTTAAGAATATAGGCATTTTAATTTGTTGGAAATTTGGCAATATTTATTTTTAATTATTTGACGATGTTGTTGTTGTACTAAGCTTTGCTGGTCTCGAAATTTGTAAAGTAACAGAATTACCACTTGAACGGATATAAGTAACTGCAGAATGCTGAAAAATATAAATAATTTTTTATGTAAGAAATAGTCCGCAAAAAATGTCCGCAAGTTAAGTCCGCAAAAAATATCCGCAAGAAAAGTCCGCAATAAGTGTCCGCAAAAAAATGTCCGCAAAAAGTTTCCGCGAAAAATGTCCGCAAAAACAGTCCCCAATATTTAATAAATATAACTACTTGTGTTGTAACTTCGTGTGCATTAACAGCCATAATACGATCTCCAATTGCTAATTTTTCAGCTGCAGAACTGCCTGGTTGAAGAGAAGTTATCTGGAAAAAACTGGAGGTTAACTGAATATCTGGGAAATTTCCGTTCAAACCCAAGTTCCATATATCTCTTTTCAAGCAATGAAACTGAATTAAGGAACTACTCAAAGTCTAGAATCGTCAAATATCAAGGTGGGCCAGGTTGAAAAAGACCCGGGTCGGGCTTTTAAAATTCACTTTAGGTCGAGGTTTTAGCCGAAAAAGTCCTGGTTTCGGGTATCGGTTTCTAGCAATACGTAATATTCCTGGCAGGAAACAGAAGCTTTTTAAAACTGAGGAATCACTTAGCTTACATAAAGAGAACAAATCCAAAGAAAAACCTACAAGAATCCCTCTAGGCCTTTTTCCAATCCCCATTCCCCATTGCTGCCCCTCATCCTTTTTAAGAGCAATTAAAAGACTATCACACCCAGCCTCTTTTAAATCTGATCTAAAAGCAGCAGAAGGTTGTTGTTGAATATTTGTAGAAGAGGAGGTTGAAGCTGAACCGCTATTTGGTAGATGACTAATTGGGCGTCTTTGGGATGAGGAAGTTGTAGTTATTCCGGAGATAGTCTCTTCTGAGGCTACGGTCTCCGCTATGGATTTCTTGAAAAAAAATTTTTTTTGAAAATTTTTTGAAATTTTTTGAAATTTTTTCAAAATTTTTTTGAAAATTTTTTGAAATTCTTAGAAAATTTTTTTGAAATTTTTAAAATTTTCTGAAAGTTTTTGAAAATTTTTTTCAAGCAAAATACCAACCAAATCCTCTTCACTAACAGGTGATAGATCTGTTCGCCCTGTTAGATTTTGTTGTTGATTGTTTTCGTCGTGTAAAGTTATTTGTAGAGTTGGTGGAGGTAATTTAGTTCCAGCAGGAATAGGTGCTGGTGGTGGGGGATCTCTTAAAAAATATTTTATTTTATATAAATCATGATCTCGATAACCAAGATTTTTGATCAAGATCTCGTCCCGGTCCTATCTCTACTATAAATATGGTTGGTGGTCCAAAGTGTGAAAATGTCCAAAATATGTTCGGCACTGAGAAGACACTTACATAAAATCAAGAATGGGCGCAAGAGCTTATTTCAAAATTATACAAAACACAACGCCAAAATTTAACGCAAATTTTGGCGTTTTTGAACAATTCAAAATTTAACCCAAATACTCCTGCCTAGAAAGCGAGTATTTTAATTATCCTCGTTTAAATTCTCAACTAAAGCTAATTTAAGGGATTTTATCATACTTGTAAGGGGGAAAATGAAGCAAAGAATAACATTTTTACCTATTACTTCCATTTTGTTGTTTTAACAAATCTTGTGAATTATTATTAGATTCATTTATATTTTGTTGTTGTTGTAAAGGCATTTGTGTTGTTTCTTCAACAGAATTGTTGTTGTTATTTTCTGTATTGTTTGAAGGTGGCTGAGCAGAGCGAACACGTTGAGCTGTTTCTGTTAACTTCCAGCGACCAATTTTGAGGGACACTTTTCCGATACATGTCTAGAAATAAAAGAGTAAGGCTGAAAATTTGGAGCTGAAAATTTTGTAAGGGGCTGAAAATAGGGCTGAAAATTTGTCGCTTATAATGAGGTGTATGTTAAATAAAGTGTAATGCACAGACAGCTCCTCGACACAATGACCAACCAGTTTTAAAAACATACGTTAAATAGAGGTTTGCCTATGTGTATGATACCCTCAATAATAGATTTTTGTTGGTCACTGGGTGTAGCGTAGAGGTGTGAGTTTCGCGTTTCGTCTTTCGCAATTCGATTTCTAAACTTACTTTCGCATTTTCAATTTCGCCTTTAGCTTCTCAGAACCAGTTTCGGCACATTCCTAGTGTAGAAGGTTATCTAAGCGAAACCCTCTATTTAAAATACACTTCATTATAAGCGACAATTAGCCCTAAGGACATTTTATAAGGTTTTTAAAATTCACTTTTAAAACAGTAGCAACATCCTCCTGCATCCAATTGGCAACATCGTGATTGTTAACAGCTAAAATTTGATCCCCTTGCATTAAGCGCCCATCGGTGTCAGCAACACCTCCTTTAACAATTTCGGAAACATAAACTCCAGGCTCATTTTTACGTCCAACAATAGAAATTCCCAATCCTTTCCCAGCCTTTTTCAAAATTTCAATATCGATAATGTTGTAAATTTGTGTTGGATCAAGTAAGCTCATTTGTAAATTCTGGTCTGTAAAAACTAAATATGTATTTTAAATGTTTTTTTGCTTAAATTTAAAAGGATTAATTAGGGAATAGGGGGTTAGTAAGTATCACAACCGGTTCAGTATCGAGGCCATATTCTAGGTAATAACTTTTAGGATTCCTAACTGATTTAGATAATTGTTATATCAATTGAAAGCTTTGTATGTGAGGATTATTTAAGCTAAAGGTGAATAGCGGTACTGAACTGTCCATCACAATATCTTCCACTGGATAGGGGACGTTTATTACAAGCCGGTTTAGTTTCCAGGTCATATTTTTAGGTCATAAATTTTTGGATGCTTAACTGGTTTAAATATTTTTTATATCAATCAAAAACTTTGTATGTGAGGATTATTTTAGCTAGCAGGACTGTTTTGATCAGACCCTCTTACAAAAAGCTACATTTTGATAAGTGCGCGTAATCGTGATTTTTGATATTTATTCAGCTCTAACTTTTTGTAAGATGATCCGATCAAAACAAACCTGTTAGCAAAGAATCCTTAAATCAAAGGCTTTCGAATGATATAAAATTTTTTTAAAATAAGTTCTGAATAAAAAAGTTATGGCCCAAAATATAACACCGAGACTCAGACGACCCTTACTGTTGAGCATCGTTAATTCAGCGGAATTTTGTTAATTTAAAAAAGAATATAATCACCTCTATAAACGAGTAGACGTACTTTTGCTGGGGTCCTCCTCAATAAAAGTATGGCTTGTTCATGAGTACTGTTCCGAAGAGAAGTGTTGTTTACCTACAGAATAATTTAATATAGAGCTGCCTATTCTAGATAGAGGAGTCTAGGCAAAGTCTGCAACATTTTAGCGGACGTCTGCAAATTTATTGCACTTTTTTCAGTAGTTATCCTAAGGACCGTCACTATGCTTTACCTTCTATGTAAGATATAACTCGTTATAAAAGACAACATTTTTCAATCCCTAAGGGGGCATCTTATAATAAGGTTTAACCTAAATTTTCAATATACTACCTCAAAGACTTGATCTCCAGGCTTCAAGCGGCCGTCAATTGCAGCAGCCCCATCAGGATAAACTTCATGAATTATTACCGTACCCAGTACAGTATCAGATCCACCAACAATACTCAAGCCTAGCCCTTTACCATCCTTGTCAATTTCTATTAAGGTTTCCTGCCCAATTTGAATTGGACATTTTTGGAGAAATTGGGATTGTTGTTGTTCCATTTGCCAGCTTCTTTTTCTGGCTAAAAAATTTTTTAAATAAAATAATGGAAAAGTAATCATGAAAATTGTTAATGGAGAAATTACAGCAGAATTTCGCTAATACGATACCCCAATAACACATCAATCTAATTCAAACATGGGCTCAATTCGGTAGGAATGGTTTTAGCCTGATATGACTCCCGATCAAGCATCGGCTTCATTTATACGAAAACAAATTCGGCCTAATGTGTGTGGCTTAAAAGGTAAAGCACCCCAGAACAATGTGAATAGAAGATGCTCCCCGATAAGGAAGTCGAAGGGTCGGGAACTAAGACAAGTCTCAATTCCTCGACTTTTGTGGACCTTAAGTTAGCAAAACTTTTAATAATGATTAATTTTCGGATGAAGAATAGAACGCCAACAAAACGCCAAAAAAAAAGACAAAAATCTCAAAATAACAAAATAAATGTGGTTATATTATTAAAGAAAAGAAAAATGCTTAAAGGCAGAAACTCATCAAAAAAAGCGAGAAAAAGCACTATTATAGAGGTAAAATACTTCATTCACAAAAAGCTGCCACTCACTAAAAATTATGAGAAAGAAAGAACAGTTTTGATGAGCTTTAAAAGAAAAGTAGGAGGAAAAAGTTGGGGGGAAGAAACACAAAATTCCCATGAGAGAAAAAAGGAAAAGCATAAAAAATCTTTAAAAAATTGAGTCGAGAATTGAGTGAAAGGGAGGAAAGAAGGAAGAAAAATAGAGGAGAGGAAGAAAAAATATTTTTTTGTGAGGGATGCTTTAGGCGACTAAAAATGTTTTTTTAAAAGAAGTGGCTAAAGCTGTTTGGGGGATGTTTATTGTGTGGGGGGTTTTGAAGGAAATAAGCAAAAAAATAAGATTCTTTAGTGAAAAGGAAGAACGGGATCGGGGAAAAAGGAAGAAACTAAAAACACAAAGAAAGGACATACCTATATCAGATTTCGTTGATTGAGGACAAAATAAATTTATTTTTAAATGAGAGAGAGTGAGAGGGAAGGAAGAGACTATGCGAAACTGCGAAACACTAAAGACGAAACGAAAGCGAAACGAAATTTTCGTCAATTGTAGCGAAACAAAACGAAACTAGAAAATCATAAATAAAAAAAGATCGTGCTGTCTCGATTGTGGGGAATTTATTTTTATGTCGAGGGGACCCCTGAAGGATATACGAAAAAATGCGTTTCGTGTTTGTAAGGGATTTAAACAAACTTAAATTTTATTAAGATGGATAGGTTATGAAAGGATCACATTACAGCCATTTTTTCAAATTTTTTGGGCAACAATAGACAACCCTCTCCAAAGGATTCAATATATTTTACCTACACTTTTTTTTTGGAAAAACAGAAAAAAATATATTAAGTAAAACGAAAAAAATTATTATGTATTTCTATTAGTAATTTCAATTGAGGATTAGAAGGAAAAGAGGGTAAAAAAATGCCAGGAAACGAGAGAATATATGTGCCGAAAGGACAAACACACGTTTATTGGGAGGTGACAGCGCAATGAGCATCTATAAAGTAATATTTAGAGTTTTGTGTCAGTTTATAAGCTTTACATAAAAATTTATAGAGAAAGAAAATATTAGAGAGGGCTTTTAGTTGTATTTTTATAATTTTATTTTCAATTTGTCTCGGCTGTAAAAGCGCTTTCACACATAAAAAAGCTTTTTCCTTTTTTTATTTATGCCATTTATTGCTGAAAAGTGATATAAAAATATAGGGAAGAGCTGCGAGAGTGACACAAGTATATAGAAAAACAGGAGTGTGCCAGTTTCGCCTTTTCGTTCTTCACCTCCGGAAAATTTCGCCTTTCTTGTTTCGGCTTTCGTCTATTTAGTAAGGTTGCCGTTTCTAATCAGGCCGTCGTTCGAATCATTTTTTCGGGCCAAAATCGATGCCCGATTCGGTCTTTCGAACCGAACCTAGCCCCAACCCTACTATTTAGTTAAATTTCGTTTTGATTTTCGTTTTTCACTTTACTAAACCGTTGCGGGCTTCATTCCCAATTTCGTTTTTAAATTTAATTTCGTTTTTTTCAAACTTTCGTTTTTTAATTAAATCTAGTCTGGCATCCTAGCTATTGAATTAAAAAAAATTTTATTTTTTTAAATTGCACAGTTAAGGCTCCTACTTAAACATTTTTAAAAAAGAAACTCAAAGCTAAAAAATTTAAAAAGATGATGAATTAATAAAGAATCCTTTGTTTAAAAATTTTAACAAAAAACGAAGATTGATGAGCTCTAAGAAAAAAAAGAAGATATAAAAATAGAAAGACTTAATAATGGATTAATATAAAGAAATTTTTTAAAAAATTCAATGGGGGGATTTATTAAAAAATTAGTAAAATAATTAAGAAGCCTTTTATTTAAAGAAAAAAAAGAATAAAGAACAAAAAATTGAAAAAAAAATTCGCGCAAAGAAATTTTTTGCCGGTCGATTGCGAAAGCTCTAAATAACTCAAAAATAGATTGAGATAATATGGCACAGTCAATAAATACCCAATACTATAGCTAAATCTCAGTTTAAAACACGTTTTTTAAAAATTTTTTGGCTACCTACTGGACCTATAAATTAATAGTGAAAGACGAAAGGCGAAACACCACAAAAATGACAAAATTCGGCGAAACGTGAAAGACAAAAGGGGAAACTGGCACGGTGTCCAGAAAATTGGGCTCTGGAAAATTGGGCTCCAAGATTTTTCGGAAAATTGGGCTCCAACTTTTCGGAAAATTGGGCTCCAACGGAAATTTGGGCTCTGAGTGAGAAAAATGGAAAATTGGGCTCTAAAATTTTAGGCGCGGTGCATTTTGGGCGTCGGAGTAAATTTTTGGATTTATTCGAAAAATATCACAAAATTCTCTGGAGTGCTGATATTTAGTGGTTAGGTCGGCATTTCAAAGCTGGAAATAAGTAAAAAGGAATAGGTTTATGTTACTGTTGTAGAACCCAGCGACCGTTGACTCCCGCGAGGCGTGTGCCGCAAAACCCCGCGCGAAGCGCGGGGTTTTGCACAAGCGCCTCGCCGACGCCCATAGGTTTACGTTGCTTAATTTTGTGATATTTTTCGAATAAATCCAAAAATTTACTCCGACGCCCAAAATGCACCGCGCCTAAAATTTTAGAGCCCAATTTTCCATTTTTCTCACTCAGAGCCCAAATTTCCGTTGGAGCCCAATTTTCCGAAAAGTTGGAGCCCAATTTTCCGAAAAATCTTGGAGCCCATTTTTCCAGAGCCCAATTTTCCGGCACCCACTGGCACACCCTTGGTGGAGGCATACCCGATCATCACCTATTTAAGGACACCTCATTATAAGATGCTAGTTTAGGCCCGAAGGGTTATCTTACAATGAGGTAGACTTTTATTTAAATATTTCCTAGCAAATAAACAACCCCATTTTATTTATTTCCCCTTAGGGGTTAACGGAAATGCCAATAATATATACAACACAATTGCTTCATTCAGCCGTATATATAAAAATGCCTTAAAGGAATGCTTTTTAAAATAAAAAAAGCAGCGTTTACCCAACTGGCATTTACAGGAAATATAATTTTTATCGATTTTTTAAAAAAATTTTAGGCACCTACACATTTTGCCAAAACATATTTTGCCAATAAGGCTAGAAACCACGTTTAGCCAATAAGCTTGATGACAAAATGTGGATTTCTGGCTTTATTGGCAAAATATGGTATTGGCAAAATGTATTGACTTGGACATTTTTCTCTCTAAAAAAGCTAAGGGAAAAGCTAAAGCTAATAGAAAAGTTTTTTTATATTTTGTCAAAATAAGGCAAGCAACGTAATTGAGGGAAAAAAAGAAAATGGATAGAAAAATAGGAGTGGCGCAGAAAATTGAATTTAAAAGTAGAGTTGAAAATAAGCCAGGGGGTTAATAAAAAAATAAAGTGACAAGAAAATAAATAAAAATAACTAGCTAAGGAAGACTCAAAGATAAGTAAGGCTGGCAGATCCTGAGAAATCCCCGGATATCCAAACTTGTAGAGATTAAAGTGCTTTGTGTGGTAGCATTTTTGCGGATATTTTTTCCGCGGAAATTGGATAATTTTAAAAAATATACTGTATTTCCTAGTCCCATGCTAAATTAGAGCTCCACCCTAAAATAGAACCCCACTTTAGAGGCCCATATTATATTACCCTAAAATATAATATGGGCTTTATTTAGGAAATATTGAAGTTGAAATATAGAGCCCCATGAGGCTTTATTTTAAGGAAATAGGGTACTTTAAAACAAAAAACGACTTACAAATAGGCTCATTATTTGAATTGCCAGAATCATTTTGCGTTGTGGTTCCAGGCAAAAGTTCATCTTTTGTAGACTGTGAGCAACCATCTTCTGGCTAAAAATAATTATTTTTAGAATTATTTTTAATAGCGTAAATATTTTGCCTTTAAAGGAGGTATAGGCTTGGTCTCGAGTCCGGAAAAACACAGAAAATCGGGCTTATGGAGGTCTATTTTAAGTCTGAGTTTGGTCTTAGATAGGAAGCTCTCTATAACGCCCCCTCTATCCCAAGTCATTTCCTCTCTTACGTCTACTCAATTGCCAAGAGGGGTGACGGAATCAAGAGAGAGATTCCATGTATTTTTAGATCATTCTTGTAAAATATGTATTAAAAATTAAAGAAAACACCAAATTTCCAAAACGCCCAACAACAATATTGCTAATTTTTCGAATCATTCAAAGTTAAAAAATATTTAGAAAACTAAAAAAAAAATAAACTTGAAACAAAAATAAACTTGGAAGAGAAGAAAATAAACTTGGGAGAGAAATTACATAATATGTAAATATTATAATAAATATTTAGTAATATAATAATAAATGCAAATTTAGTATAGTAGAATATTTATAAAAATATACCCATAAAACAAATATTTAACAATAAAAAAAATTTTTTTTTATTGTTAGGATTAGAATTAATTTTAAAAAGAATTTTAATTTGAAGAGTTTTTATGAAAGAAAAAAAAATTCTTTAAAATTTGAGAAGCATATATGGGGATTATTTTTTATAGAAAAATGAAGAATAGAAAAAAAGAGAAAAAGCAACTGCAACAAAAAAAAATTTTAGATGTGGGGGCGTATTAAAATTAAATTTAAAAAAAAGGCTGATCCTTTTCTAAAATATAAAAAGTTTTTGGAGGAAATAAAAAAAAGAGGAGTAGAAGAGAGGAGTTGAGGGAAGAAGAGGAGCAGAAGAAGCAGAGAGGAATTGAGGGAGAGAGAAAAGTAAGTTTATTTAGCAATTTTTTTATTTTACAAAAATAAAATGTCGTCATTAAAAAAATTTTTTTTTGAAATTCCTTTTTTATTTTTAATGATTAAATAAAAAAATTTCCAAAAATTTTTTTGGAGAATCCTTTTTTTTACTATTAAGTGTCCCAAAGGACGGAATCTCTTTTTGTACGAAATCTCTTCTATTGCAAAAATATTTTTTGACTGAGAAATGTTGAAAATTTAATAAGATTTTTATGAAAATAATGGATACTTTGTAAGAATAATTGCGGACTTTTTTTAGCGGACAATTTTTGCGCATAATTTTTTGCGGACAGATATTTTCCCGTACAAAAATTTTTTTCAGAAATCTAAAGATAACTCACCGGTTCAATTTTCACTTCAGGCATTTGTTGTTGTTGCCTTGCAAGAATTTCTGAGACTATTGTTCTAGCACCTAATTCACATTCACTTTCACTTGTATATTCCTTTTCTGGGGATATTGGGGCCTAAAGATACAATGGATTTTTAAAATTAAACCGGACTATAAGAAACACTTTGAATTCTTTTTCTAAACTGCTCTATCGATGAGAAGGAGAAAAAAACGATGCCGGTCTGAGGAATCCCTGGATACGATATCCTAACCAGAATTCTACTTAGGATTAAAGTTAGTTTTGTCGGTTTGGAGCTATGCCGGATTGAGAAAAAGCCGAGTCGAATTTCGGGTAGGATTTTCAAAATTTCCTTCAGATCGGGGATTGGATAAAGAAGAGACCGAGTTTCAAGTCAGGCAACCCGGCCCACATTCCTAGTTCTGAACCGAATTGAACCATCTCTCCTTACATTATCTGCATTTGTATTAACAACAGTTTCTATAGTTGTAGTAAAACATGATTCTTTTTCTAATGATTGTTGTTGACTTTCTTGTGTTGTTTCTTCCTCTTTTCTCAAAACTAATAATGATAAACTGCTATGTTGACAACATTTTCTAATTTTTTCTGTTGCTTCTAAATGGCTTAGGCCAAAAAGGACGAGTCCGTTAATCTATTTTTTGAATTAAAATTAAAAAAAACACCTCATTAAAAATAAAGTACCTCAAGTAGTTCATCACCAACTTTTAATGAGAGAGGAGAATCTGATTTGACACCAACAACGATAACTGGGGGGCGATTGGCACCCTGGAAAATTAAATAAAATTGAAAATACCAATCAGACCACATTATAAGATGCACCCTTTGGGGGCTGAAAAAATTAGTCTCTTATAATGAGATGTGGTTAAATAGGGGGCATACTTAGTTTAGATTTATTTTTTATTATAGGTAGATTAAATTTGGTTGAATATTGGGTGAAGAGATAGATAGGTTATAGAGACAGCTCATTATACCCCATTATAAGAAACCCTTCTCAGTCCGATGGGGTATTTCATAGAGGTTCGACCCCTATCTATGCTACACTTCATTATAAGGTAAACTCTAGAAAGCCGTATCCTACACTTCGGTTCCATTGTATAAAAATCAACTACCTCATCTCGCCTTGTAGATAGAATAAGTCCAAGACCCCCAGGGGGAATATTTGGCATACGTATTAGTACAGGTTTTCCAGGCAAATCTGAGTATTTCTTAAGCAACTTTCCTTTAAAATATAAATTTTTTTTAAAATTTTTTCTATTTTTTAAACATTATACTTTTAGTATAATGAAATATATCTTCTACTTCCTCATCTTCTCCATCCTTTTCTAAGGCTGCTGCACTTGCTGAGTCAATTTCAACAATAGCGGGAGAAGGTGGAATGGATAGTGATGTTTGACCTTCACTGATTATTGAAGTTAGTGAAGCTTTCTTTGAATTCTGAAAAAGATTTTTGAAAAAGAAAATTTCTTTTTGTCCGCAAAAAATTTTTCTGCCCGCAAAAAAATTTTTTGTCCGCAAAATTTTGCGGACAGTTTTTGCGGATTTTTTTTTGCAGATTTTTCAATCATAAGAATTCAACCCATATTATAAAATATTCTTTCAATAAATCCCCTCCCCCACCTCCTTCTCTCTATCAACAAATGTCTGCAAAGACTGTAAAGATTGCACAACAAAACAAACAGGATTTGAAGCATTTTTAATTGCTTGAACAGCATTTTCATGTGTTGTATTTAACAAATCTATTTCATTTACTTTAAGTAGTCTATCCCCCATAAAAAGTTGTCCACAACGTCCAGCTGGAGAATCGGCAATAACTGATTTGATAAAAATGCCAGAAACGGTACTAGACAATGCTTGGGAAAAAGAAGAGCCGAGAGTTGATGTAGTAGCCATTTGAATTCCTTTTTGGCTAACTTCTACACGGCCTCCAACAATGCTGATACCTTGAAAAAAATTTTATAGTGTGCATATCCTTTGATAAAAAGTTCGGGTCCTTTGAGTCGTTTACAAATGAACGCTTTTTGTCCGCAAATTTTGTCCGCAAGTTTTTGTCCGCAAATTTTTGTCCGCAAGTCGATTTATTATTTTCTCAAGAAATAATTTTTAAAGCATAAACGATTACCAAAAGTTTCATTTGGATTTCTCTGTAAAACAACACTTCTCGGCTCACTCCAAAAATTAACAGTTTCTCTACTAGGTTCTCTACTTGTTGATTCTCTATTAGATTCATCTAATCTAGGACTTGTTGGAAGGCTATTTGAAGTTGTGGGAATATTATCAAGAGTATCCGAATTTTGTCTAGATCTACTGCTACTTTTATTCATTTCTGTATTTGATGTTGCTGGTGGTGTTGTTGTCATATATTCTATAATTTGTTGTTGTTCTTCTTCTGGGGGTTTGGAACGCTTCTTTAAAAATAAAAATTAATATCAGATTTTGTGACTAGAATCAAAGGAATAAGCGTCCAAAAGAATTTTGAGGTCATTTTTCCTCAAAAAGGGGTCATAATGGTAAAACTTCATTTTTCAATTTCATTCTTTTTCCTTGTGGCATTCAATCCTTCAATAAGGGATTAGAGCGTAAATTAAGGAAGGGGGAGAAAGTCTGTGAGTAGTATTGAGGAAGGCAGTGAAGGGGCAAAACACTGAACAGACAAAATACGGGATCCGGAAATTAGAAAAGTTCCCAAGATTCGCCAAATCCTAGGTTGGTAATTGAGACAAGAAGTATTCTTTTTTTACTTGAGAATTAAAATTAGAAAAAAAATTTGAAAAAAAGGAATTTTTCCCCTTTCCCACAAACAAAAAAAAATTATTTTTTTATCCTGCAATGTGTTTCTCTCTTCCCTTATCTATAAATGAAGAAAGCACCAACACTTTTTTTTTGTTTTTATTTAGTATATCCTTTCATCCAGAAAAAACTAGAAAATCAATTATATATGCCATTCTCTTCCCCCCACTTTATTTTATTTTTATAAGAAGGCGGCCACTTCCGTTATTTTCTTCTTTCATTTAACACCCTTGGGAGAGACTTACAAATTTTTTAACATTAAATATTCCCCCTTTAATTCCTATTAATTTTTAAGCTCTGGAGACTGGCTGTAAAATTAATTTTTTGTCTTTATTGCCAGTCGATTATCTCGCTATTGACAGTCAGCCCTCACTATAGAATACTTCCTTCGAGACGAAAAAATTTGTATCTTATGAGGTGTATCTTAAAAGGTGTATCTTAAAAGAGGTGTATCTTCTTCGTTATAATGTACACACTTGGGGCACACAAAAATTGAGGTCTCTCCCTCCCTCTCTCTCTCTCATTTGTTACTCTTCCCAATAAAAAAATGTGTTATTTACCTTTTTAAGCGAAGATGCCGCTCTTCTAAGAATTCCTTTTTGTGGTTTAGGCGGTGGTTGACTAACAGCAATTGAAGCAGCTCTTAAAGCACGAGGTGGTGATCTTATTGGTTTTGGTGAAAAAACTGAATTTGATGTGGATGGAGATGGAAGTGAAGGTTCCGCTGCTGCCGCAATATTGGAATGTAAAATACTTTGTTTATCTCGACTCCAAAGAATGTAAAGATCAAAAATTGCATCAGCTATTATTGCCTTTGAGAAAAGAAAAATTTTTATAGAGGCTGGCTCATCCGCTGGCTCATGTCTGGTACTCAGCCATATCACATTACTTCTAACGCCGCCTAAAATGGATATCAGGAAATTTTCGGTTCGGATCCGTATATACTGGATAAAAATTCCGGATCTGGATATCCCAAGAGTTCCGAGTATCCGCTAACTCAATGCGTAGGTCCTTTGTCACGTTGGCTAAACTCGGACCCTTAGGAACCCTCTTTTAAAAAGGGGTTTCCAAACGACTATTATAACTTCGATAATAAAACTTCGAAAAAATCCACCTTTTGAAGATTATCAACAAATCTTTTAAAATTTAATTGACTCATTTGGGTCAATTCTTCTCTTCTCGATTTTTCCACGTCTTCTTCAAATATTTGTGAAGTTGATGGAAGTAAATATTGTTGTTCATCATTATTAGGTGAGTGTAATTCACTATTTGGAATGCTATAATCTAAGGCATTTGTTGTTGCTGTTAATATTTGTTGTTGTTGTTCATCTTCATTGAAAAGTGGACTTTTGTAGAATTTTGGATAAACTCTAAAATTTTAATTTTTTAAAGAATTATATAAGTTGGTACGGTCCTTCAGTTTGGTTCGTAGGGAAATGGAGGATTTCTAGCTTCCTGCCTAACTTATAAAAAGTATAAGTTTTTATATCCATCGATAGGGTTCGAGCCGATTAAAAGATCTGACTTTAGCCTTCAATCTTTGGTCTTTAGTTTAAATTTAACCCGTCCAAGCCTAATTTTAAACCTCGGTCCACAAGTGTGAACGTAAAGAATCGTATTCCAAAATGACGTTATAATTAAATTTAAAAAAATCACTTTGGCGATAGCCTGGAACTTTCAAAAACATTCTGTTGTACTGAACGTATTTGTTGGATACTATCATCTGTAGGAAACATTGAAACACTGTCTAATCTATGAAAACGATCCTTCCACAACCTAGCATCAGAAGCAGTTATATATGAAATACTAAAAGAATATTTTTAAAGATGATTAAAACAGCCTTGAGGGAGAAAAAAATGGCACTTATAATAATGTGTTGTTTAAATTGGGTAGCTCCCCGAGCCTTCGGGGTCGACGGGGTACCCTAGTATCAATATCGGAGGCTTATGCAGCTCAACCTATCCCGTGTCAGCCAAATTAAAATGTATCTAATCGGAGGATTATTTCTTTATAAGAGACTTAATCACCCCCCCCCCCCCCGCCCCAAAGGCCTCTTATAATAAGAGTCAAAATTTTTTAAGAAAAAAATAATTCGCTAAATTTTACTTGCACTGAGCACCAATCAAATTGGCCCTTTTCAGAATAGCCCTAGCTTGTGCATTAGTAACATTTCTCAAATTTTCACCATTTATTTTAACAATAAAATCGCCAGGCTAAATTAAAAAAAAATTTTTAAATTTTCAAAAAATTTCTCTTTCTCCACACCTGTATTCTTCCATCTTTTGCCAAAGCTTTTTTACTACAAATATTTTTTGCGACACAACCATTAATTGCCTTATCAGCATCAGCGTCCAATACAACGCCCAATGGTAACGAACTTTTTAGGATTTTTATGTGCCTTTCAAGATGAGAAGGCAGAAAAACAATATCTTTAAATAAATTTTACTTATTTTGTTTAAATTTGGTCGAAAACCCCGCACTATAAGATGGCCCTTTAGAAAATAAATAAAGCCTTATAACGAGGGGTGTCTTAACTTTTGGGGGTATCCGCCTTAGCGCTTCCATTACCAAGTAGCAGACAGAGGGGGGCTAGATAGAGGGCCGATATACAGGGCTCGAAATGGTCAAAACCCATAGAGGGGACCAAGCTGTTTTTGGGGTCAAAAATTCGAAAGTTAAACCTCTAAAACCTCTAAAAGTGAGGCGTGTTGGTGGAGCAAAGATGTCAAAGCGAAATACTCCCAAAGTTAAGAAACTCTCCTTATAAGACACCCTCGGTATAATTGTCAAAGTGATATCCCTTATAGTGAGGTTCTATCAAGTAATTTTACCGTAAGACCAAGAACCTCTCAAAGAGGCAGCAGGTGAGGCACAAGGAGAAAGTGAACGGCTTGAGCATGGGGTCCAGGCAGAAACTGTGGCTGTTTGCATAGGAGAATGTGTAGGACTCTAGAAAAAATTATTTTTAATGAATTTATGATGAAAATTGGTCAAAGAACGTTCAAAAATTATTTTTTATAAATTCAGCTGAATATCATAATTTTTTAATTTTTAAAATTATTCACAATCAGCAAAATTTTTAGAAAAAAAGATATTAAAAAAAATATTTTTTTCTTCTTCACTTAAAAATAAGGGAGAGAATGAACGATAGAAAATAAGGAATAAAAAAAAAATAAAATTGCTATTAAGCAAAAAATTAATTTAAAAATAGTAATTATTGGTTTGTTTGAAATTTTTAACTTGAAAAAAATATATGTAAATTAAAAAAAATTTTAATTCAAGAACTACTTACTTTTGGTGTAGATGCCAAACTACTTGGAGAAGGGAAATATAACTGGAAAAAATTAAATTTAAATAAAATTAATTTTTTAAAGATGTACAAATCAGGAGGGTTCCTTCCGACCTGCTTAAAAATTTTTTAAAAATACCTGTGGATTTAAGCACCGTTGGGAATTATAGAGGGAATTGTGTTGTTGTTGACCTATCCAAATCTCTTCTTGACTGGATCCGGTCGAAAGAAAGCACTGGGGGAAAATAAGGATTTTTTAAAAAGAATTTCTTAATTAGGGCTGGAAATCCGTTGGGGCCCCTTCTTACACCGCCCTATTTTGTGGCTAAATCCCTGACCCCGAAACCTTGACGTCTCCAACCCCGACAATTTTTAGGTGACCCAGACATTAAATAATTTTATTATTAGTTAATTTTCTAAAAAATCCTTTGGGGATTTTTTAGAAAATTGTTGGATAGAAGAGAAAAAAAATTTTTTTTTGTCGTTGCAACAACAAAAAATAAAAATTTATATTTATATTCTTATTCCAATGCAAAAAAAATTGGAAAAAGTAAAAGCCAAAAATATATTTAAATGTTAAAAAGGAAGAAAAATAAATATAAATTTGTCAACCGCCCAAAAGTGGATGGCCAAACAAAAAAAATAAATAAAAGAGAATTAACCGTCTAAAAATTCCTTAATATTTAGTGGGGTGGATTTTACTTTATTTTTGCCTTTTTTCTTTAAATTTAAATGAATTTATTTTTAAGTGGAATTGACATTATATAGTAGTGCTTTTTGGCATTATCTTTACAAAAAATATAGCCAACCCTCGCTATAGGGGTTGGGTTGAAGTTTTTATAATGAGGTGTACATTAAATAAAAAGTATTGCCTAATCAATAGAGTTTCACCGGAAGTTCCGGTTCAGGAGAGTTCCGGCGTTTTTTGGTTCCGGTTCCGGAATCCGGAATTCAAATTGGACCCGGATCCGGTCAAAATTTCGGTTCCGGTGAAACACTACTATACTTTTCAAGTACCTGGTCAGCAGTATTGAGCAATTGAAGGCTGCTGCTTTCGCGACGTCTACGCCTCCTCCCTCGCGGTGAATGCGATTTTGCTTGGAAACGTTCACTTTGAGAAATAAGCGGAGATGTACTTAATCGGCACTAAAAAAAGGAAAAAAAATCATAAAAATTTTTAGCAAAAAATAATTTTAAATTAATACACGAGAGAAAATTAAAGTAAAAAAGTCTGTGAATTCCCTATAAAAATACACCAATAGATTTTGATATTAAATCTCCAAGATATCACGTCTCTTTCGTTATTACGGCGGGTCTATTCGACCCTGAGGAATACGTCTTATTAGAGGGAACTGCCTGGGCAACACCCCTATCATCTCGTTATAAGGTCGTCTATAAGATAGCGCTCTCTATAAGGCACCAGAATAGATACACCTCTATTTAAGAGACATTTTTAAAATTTGGTTGACCACTAGGTGAATCTCATTATAATTCTCAGCCTTAAGAGGGTATCGTATATTTAGATGAAGTCCGACTGTAAAAATTAATAAAAAATATTTTAAAAATTTTTGAAAAAATACTCTCCAATTCTTCCCCTCCTCAATTCAATTTTTATTTAATCGTTCAATAAAATAAAAAAAAAGTTTGGTAATGGAATTTAAAATAAAAAAAGCGGTAGAAGTGAATCAATGAAAACCAGCCGTTTCTCTCTCTTTCTTTCAAAAATAGAACCCAAAATCTGGGCCAATAAAAAAATAAAAAAAACTATGCCAGGGGTTAAGTGAAAGGTGGTAGAAATAAAAATAAATAATAAATAGTAGGGATGGGAATTGAGAGAGAAAAGTTAAATCAAAATTTTTTTGATAAATTTAATGGGATTTTAAAATGATAAATTTTTTCTATAAAAATAAATTTTTAGAAAATCAAAAAAAATTTTTAATCTAACAGACAAATCTACAGATACCTACAGATAATTGACACTCCAACATATCTTCCTAGAACCTCTTGGTTTCTCATCAACCTTACGGCACTACTGTTTCAAATTTATTTTAGCCGACAATAGTGCTAAAGCAAGACTCCGATCCGTGCTTATTAAGGAAGTACTCGACATTTTTTTTTGGATCGGTTTTTTCGGCCCAGATTTTACGAAATCAATCTTGTTTTTCTTTGCCGCCTCATTCCCTGATATGCATAATTTATAAAAATAAAATTTATTATTGATGGACATTGTGGATATTAAATTAAATCTGGACGTTGGTTTTTTAGGAAAAAATAAAAGCGAGAATGGACGAGAATTTAAAAGTGTGAGGATCAATATAAAAATACAAACCAGACGATAAAAAAATAAGGAAAACAAAAGAGAAAATGAAAGAGCGAGAAAAAAAAATAAGCCAGTGAAGCATTTAGTAGTTTTAGTGTAAAATAAAGGTATATATATTTTTTACAATGTAGTAAGAGAGTCGGTTGGTAATAAAAATAAATTAAAAATAAATAAAAGATTTAGGAAACTCTCTCTCTCTCTGCTTTCTTTTTATTTAAAGCTACCTAAAAACAAAGTACGCAATTGTTTTTAATTAAAAAAAGGAACATGAAAAAATAAGATTAAAGCATATATCAGGGCTAAATTTTCTTGCGCTTCCGTTTCCAGCCTTCCAAATAATTCCGTCTTTTTTGGCCCTTTCGTTTTCCGTATGCCGTTGTTTATTTTATTCCGCCTTTTAAAATTCAAAATTTTCCAGTCCTGATATCTATGCATCAAGCAGAGATGTCCTGGGTTACACGAACCCCAAAGAAAATTTCCCCACATCCGAATTTTTTGAAAAAGAACCCAACCCGATTTTTTATCATCCTTGTCCAGCCTTGGTATCAGGAGCCTTATCACATTTTAAATAGCCTTATCATCGCCATTTTTTATTACGATTTTATTTCAAAAATATATTTGCATTGCAAAGTCATATTTAGAATTAATCACGACAAAATTATTTGGAGGTCAGAAATAATTTTAAAAATAAGGTGTGGGTGTTTATGAATGATTAAGATACGTTTTTAAATAAAAATTTTAAAATATAAACCAAAAATAAAATTTTTTCTTGTATAAAAATATGTGGTTGAACAAAGAAAAAATGACAAATAACCAAAAAAAAGATTAGGAAAAATATTTTTTTTGGAAATTTCATTTGAATCTCGATAATACCATTGGTAGCAAATTGAGGAAAAATAAGAATAAGAAAGATGTGCTAAGAGGGAGATGATCATAATGATCACACAAAAACAATTCGATTGTAATAAAGAGGTTAAAAACTAAAAAAAAGGCTTAAGAACAAAATAGGCAGCCAAAAATATTATTTATAAAATTTTGAAAAAAGCAATAGGTCATTTTGTATGGAGGAAATGAAAAAAAGAATAATTAATTATAAGGAGAGTATTTTACTAAAATAGGAAATATTTTTTATTAAAAAAATTTTTTGCAAAAATAAAAGATGAATTGTTGAATGAATATTTATTTAAATAAAGTTAAATCCCGTTTTAAGGTAAAATTTTGGGGTTTTAAAATGGGGATATCACACAAAAACAGATTCCCCCTCCCGCCTCATGGCCAAACAAATTACCTATATGATAGCTTAAATAGAGGTGTCTTATAATGAGGTCAGATTGTATCTTATAATGAAAGGTATCGTAAATTGGGAGACAAATGAGGCAGCTTCCCCACCAAAGGTACAGGACATGCGCGACTTTCGATAATGCATCAATCTAGGTACATAAAAAATAAAAATAAAAATTTTAACATTTAAGATAAATAAAATGGAAAAAAATTTTTTTGGTTAAAAAAAATAAAAAAAAAAGATTAAAAGTATAGTAAATAAAATTTTCACGCGGTTTTAAAAAAAAGATTTTGAATAATAACCGGTTATTTTTTTTTTGTTAAAAAGTTAAATACAAAAAAAAAAATTGGTAGATTAATTTTTGAGTGTGATTTTCACTTTTTCTTTTAATCTTAAATTTCTGTGGGGTGTGTTTTTTTTCCACGCCTAAGCGTTTTAAATGCTGGTATGTGAATTATCCTTACAATAATAAATAAACTAGAAGTTGATAAAAATTAAAAAAAAGGGGGGCCTTAAACCCTACTAATATTAATTAAAATTATTTAAAAAATGTTTGACATAATATTAAAAAATACAAAAATTAACGTTAATATTCACATGCTTTTTGTCTGTTTACTTTTAGGAAAATTAGAAAAAAGGGAGGGAAAGTCTGATGTAAAAAAAGGGATTAATAATAATTATTATTTTTCTCAGAGATATACATAGACGTTAATTTTAAAAAAAAGTTTAGAAAATACTAGACAAAAACAAATATTTTGAAAAGTTAAAAATTAAAAATAAAAGTGCAAAATGAGTAGTTTTAAGTTAAAAAAAATTTTTTTAATTAAAAAAATAACACCCCCTACCTTTTCAATAGGAACAGGCTTTGCAATTCCAAGACGAACAATTTGGCCAACTGGAGCTGTCTAGAAATATTTTTTGATTAAAAATATGGAGGGACTGGACTTCATTAGAGGTTATCCCCAATATTTGATACATCTCTATAATACCCCCCCCCCCCAATAATAGAGAAAAAAATTATTTAAGAGATGTTGCGATGGAGCAATACATTCAGTTTAAGAGACGTTGTAATGAGAGGGGAGGGGGGAAGTAGGTCTAAGGGCAGAGTATAATCTTCTATTTTTCACATATCTCATTTTAAGATATGTTGTGTAGAGGAGATTCGTCAACAAATATTTCTAGTAAGAGGTCCGACAGTTTGTTTCTTACCTTCAACACTTCAACAGCATTCTCCAAGGAACTGTTCGAAAGGTCTTTGTCATTAACAAAAAGAAGTCTATCCCCTGGGACAATTCGTCCATCGGCCTAGAAATAATTAAAAATTACTGAAAAGTAACTAATAAGCCTATAAACCCACTTGTGCTGCCCCTCCTGGAACTAAACTTCTAATAATTAAAACAACTCTTTCTCCAGGGTGTAATGGGTCCTTAAAAATTTAAAAATCTCCATTTTGGTAAAAAATTAATTTTAAATGCCTGATAATCAGCAATAGAAAATCCAAGTCCTTTAACATCCTTAAGTAAAGGAACAACTAAAGGAACACAATTCCAGACAGCTAAACCAGACAAATTTTCAAGTGAACGTGATTTAAATTGAGGACGGCGAATAAATGTCTAATTTAAAAATTTGATTTTTTGGAAAAAATTTTAAAAAAGTAAATTTTTACCGAGGATCTACGTGGGGTTGAAGTGAATTTTCCATTTAATTTTCCATTAAGATTACAAAGGCCAATTTCTGATTTTGCCTAAAATAGACACAATTCAACAGAAAAACCCCACAAAATACCCACTTTAATAAAATGTTCTTCACCAGCCATCATTGAAGCTAATAATGGATAGGCTATAGGAAGGCACTGTTCTGGTGAAGGTATCACAAAATTGATAAAATCTTTAAAAAAATTTTTGTAAAAGTTAGAACTAGGGATGAAAAGATTTTACATATCTTATATGAGCTCATGGCCAACCAAAGTTACAAAGTTTCTCTTAAATCGAGGTTATCTACTTTTGGAGGTAAAATGAAATCTTTTTATAACGATGCCCCCTCATACGTCACTCGTCTATATACTTACGTCAAACCAAGCTTATCCCGAATGGAGGTATTCCTGTCCTTATTCCTTAAGCCGGTAAAATTTAACTCAAGGGTTGTCGCCATATAAAGTTCCCCTGTATTTAAGAAAATTTTTGATATATTGTAAAAAATTTACAAAATTTAAATATATTTATTTACCTAATTCAGTCTTTCTACAAAATATTAGTCGAATAAAAGGAGAATTTTCTCGCCTTTCACGATTTAATACTTTACGCATTTTTACAAAAGATTCCCCATAAAGTGATATGTCGTTGACCTATTTTTTAAAATTTTTCAAATAAATATAAAATATTTTTTCACTTGTAAAAGCTCATCTCCAGTCTTTAAAATGCCTGTTTTCTCAGCTGGACCATTTCTACGAAGACTTGAAATAAAATGATGAGAACATAACTGATTGCCTTTATATTTTAAATATTTTGTTTAGTTAAAAATGGTTCGGGTCTAGTTTATGAGTCAAATGATACCCCGATATCCCACATGGAATATCCCCAAATCCATCCTAATCCCTCATATCTCTTCAAATCCCTTTTTTTCACTGATATCTCCCAGAACCTGAAGATAATCAGACCTCCCTTGGACGCATAAAACTTTCATCGGCCTTGTAGCTTTATTGGACTCATAAACCAAATAAATGTCATAAACCCCTACCATTGCAAACATCAACAGTCCCTTGCCATTCAATACCAATTCCTCCATCTATTTCAATTTTATCATCCGGTTTTAAATCAACAACGATAATATCATATTCTGAACCAAATTTATTTGACCAAAAACTCTGAAAATTTTTTAATTACTACTTTCGTCTATCGTCTCTCACTTTTTAGAACCAGGTTCGGTACATCCCTAATACATATGTCTCCTTGATAGATAGAATAATTATGTAATTTTTGCCCCCACCGAATTTGCGAAATTAACTTGCGAACCCAAATATTTAAAATTATAATTCTTTACCTTATAATCAACAAGAGAATGTTTTTTATGATGTTGACAAAGTGCTTCTGGAAGAGGGGAAGCAGTTCTTCCAACACGTCCAGTTGCTGTACTCGAAGAAGCAGCTGATTCGGAATGTACCGAAGCAGCGACAGCTAATTCCTTTAATAAAAAATCTAAATAAAAATATTCAAAAAGTTTTGCGACATATTTTTACGAAATTTAAGAGAAAAAATTCTAAAGTCCGCAAATAATTTGCGGACACATTTTGCGGACACTCTATTATGCAAACACATTTTTGCGGACTTTATTTTTTCCTCTTCACCTCGGTCAGTTTCACAAATCTTTATTAACTCAAAAATCTCCACCTGTTCATGTAACATTTTTAGGCACTTTGCTTGAGGCGTTTCTGCATCAAACCGTACAAGTTTCATTACAACATTATTTCCACTATTAATTAATGCTCTAACTGAATCATTCTTTAATTAAAAAAAAAATTTTCTTTCAAAATTTTTTTTCTAAAAATTTTACATGACTCAATCCTTCCAAGCTTCTCCCATTAACTTCAACAATAAGATCATGTAATTGAATTTGTTTGGAAAGATGAGCTGATGATTGAGGTACTAATGATTTGATGAAAACGCCGCTTATTTCTTCTGAAAGTAAAAAATTGTTTAGTGATACCATGGGGAGATTTTCTCGATCCAAGGGGTGTGCCGAAACTGACTTGAAACGAAAAACAAAACTGGCGAAACCTAAAAAGGCGAAACCCACAAAAGATGAAAGTAAAAGTGGCACACTCCTGAGAAGTATTACCTATTTTATTTTTTGTATTTATTAATAAAATTTTTGAGGAATTTTATATGTACATAACTTTTAAAAAATAGAAAATTTTGATTGCTGTAAAAGGAAATGATTTTTATAAAATTCCTCAAAAAAATAATAACTTTTCCTTTTAGCAAATATTTAGGAAAAAGAAGAAGCTTGTTATGGCATAGTTTATATTGTTTGGTGTAAAAAATAAAAAAAATAAAAAGAAGAAACTAAAAAAAAAATAGATAAAAAGCAGAAGAATATAAAATTAACAAAGAAGAAAATTGTTTTTTTTTTGCAAAAAAAGTTGTAGTAAATTCTATTTAAAAGATAAAGGAAGAAAATAAAAGTGATGTGCCAAAAAATTATTTTACTAAAAAAAAATATATAAAAGAGTTTCGCATATTTAAAGAGTTTTAGTCAAAGACTAAAGGGAAAATTTACCGAAATGTGAAATTAAGTTTGAAAAATTAGTTGGATAACTTAATGCGAAATTAATACCGAAAGTCGAAAAATATAATAAAAAAAAAAAAGAGAGAAATTCGGCGAAAGACGAAGGTGTGTAGTTAAATTAAATGAGTTTTAAATATAATTCACCTTTTTTATAAACATAACCAGCCACAGTTATTCCAAGTCCAATTTTTGAATCCCTATTTAATTCTACATTAATTATTTTGTATTTTCCATTAATCCATTTATCTCGACAAAATGATGTTAATGCCTAGATGGGAAAATTCAAAAAAAATTTCAAAAATTTTTTAGTACCATTTCTTGTAGTTGTCTTAGAGAACGCCTTTCGGAAGATGACGAACATGATGGATTGTCGTTTGATTGACCCTAAAATTAAAAAAAAAATTTCTTTTCGGAGCTAGACAACAAGTTAAAATTCTTAAAAGTCCGCAAATTTTGTCCGCAAGTCATACGATTTTTCCTATTCTTGTACGATATTTAAGAATTTTGGGACCTATATGGCAAGTGAATTTTGTTACATGGATTAGCATAACCAAAAAAACTCCAAAAGTCTCAATGCAAAGAACACCGATCCGAACTTTTCTATCCCAAAGGAGCGCCCATCCCTAAGTTAAATACTTGATAAAATATGTTAAAAACAAACCCGACTGGAACGAAATTTTTTTCTTTTTCCATTTTTTCTTTCAGAGTCTAATAAAAGTTTTTCTGCTGCTGTCCTTTTTGTTTTGGATGAAGAATCTACACTTGTACTACCACATTCAGCTACAATATCAATTGAAGAAGTACTTTGTTTATTTAAATCTTAAAAATTCAGAAATTTTTAAAGGTTTTCAAAAAAATTTTATATCACATTTTCAAACCCCCATTTGCTTCTATTTTAAAAATTGTAAAAGCTTTTCCGGAGTCTAATAAAATATTTTGTAAATTGTAAATACTTTCCGGAATTTACTAAAATACCTATTATACAAATTGTAAATATTTTATTTAATTCCGGAAAAGGTTTTACAAATTGTAAATATTTTATTTAATTCCGGAAAAGGTTTTACAATTTGTAAAATATTTTATTTAATTCCGGAAAAGGTTTTACAATTTGTAAAATATTTTATTTAATTCCGGAAAAGGTTTTACAATTTGTAAAATATTTTATTTAATTCCGGAAAAGGTTTTACAATTTGTAAAATATTTTATTTAATTCCGGAAAAGGTTTTACAATTTGTAAAATATTTTATTTAATTCCGGAAAAGGTTTTACAATTTGTAAAATATTTTATTTAATTCCGGAAAAGGTTTTACAATTTGTAAAATATTTTATTTAATTCCGGAAAAGGTTTTACAATTTGTAAAATATTTTATTTAATTCCGAAAAAGGTTTTACAATTTGTAAAATATTTTATTTAATTCCGGAAAAGGTTTTACAATTTGTAAAATATTTTATTTAATTCCGAAAAAGGTTTTACAATTTGTAAAATATTTTATTTAATTCCGGAAAAGGTTTTACAATTTGTAAAATATTTTATTTAATTCCGGAAAAGTGAAAAAACTCCGCAAAACATCCCACTCGACACTAGTCCCAACTTTTTAAAGATATTCTCTCAAACCCCCATAACAATAAAAAATCCAAACACCTTTCAAAACAGTTTCAGGTCCAAGCCTATTAATTAATTGATCTGGAAATTCAGTCCCTTCATTTAAAGTTGCTGGAGTTGTTTTTGAATGATTAATTCCATTACATCTGCTTGTACTAGGCTTTGACTTTAAAAATTTTTTTATTTTTTTAAATTTAAAAATTACAGCCATCAACTCTAAACGACGTTGAACTTCCTCGTCTAATGTAGTTGCTGAAAGTGCTGCTCTTGTTGCCATTGTCCAACACACTAACGAAATAAACTTATTTAAAAATTACAGGCAAAGCCTTAATACAAGACACACATTCGAAGATGAAAAATTTGTCGCTTATAATGAGGTGTATCTTATAATGAGGTCACTTATAATGAGTGTATGCTAAATAGGGGGTAAAGCTTAAATGGCTCTCCCACTCAGAGATAATAATTTCGCTTATATTAGACAGATCGCAACCAGGGCTGTCCGCAATTACAAAAATTTTCCGCAGAAATGCAATTGCGGACAGCCCTGCTCACAACAGCATTTGAACATAAATATTATTTTATTAAGCTAAAAATAAAAGCTGTAAATATTTATTGAATTTTCTCTTCTATATAAGGGAAAATTCACACGCTGGTTTTTTGCCAACTGCCGCAATTAAAAAAAAATTTTTTTGATTAAAAATTTCACTTCCATGTTAAGTAGAAAAATTAAAAAAAAATTTTTTTACTTGGTGTATCTGTTGTTTCTGTATCCTGTAATTGAATGGAATGTGCAACAGTCATTTGAACATAAGGGCCATCTTGTTGTCGAAGTAGAGCAGCAATTTGTTGACTAAATTTTTATTTTAATTAAAACAATTTTTTGTTCTTTCCGATACCACGTAAATACATATAAGATATCCCCTTGGAACTGCAAAAAATAGCACTTATAATGAGGTGTTTATTTTTAAATAGAGGGTTTCACTTATGTTTTAATAAATCTTATATTTAGGTTTTGACTAAATTTCTAAAGTTTGCAGTTTTATGACCCAAATTTGCGTTAAAATTTAGAGTTAGTTACACGTCAAAATACAAACTGAGGAAGAAGAATGTCCGCAAAAAATATTTGCGGACAAAAAATAACATTTTTATTTTAAACACCTATTAAGTCCTTGCGTTGAAATATGACCAATTTGAAGAATTCTATCACCTGGCCTTAACCTCTGATCCTAAATTGGCCAAAAAGCTTATTCATTCAAATCCCATAATTTTACTTTATCTGCCACACTTCCAGCAACTATAGACTTAATTACAACGCCGGTACTGTGTCCACCAACTATACCAAACCCCAATCCTTCCGGCTCGTTTGGAAGATGTAAAATTTGGACTTGGACCCATTCACCAGTCAACTAAAAAATTTAAACATAAGACACTTAAAAGTCCACCTTTTTCGACTAGGTAATTTCTGCGGATTTTTTCTCCAATCTGAGAAAATAAAAGAAATGTCCGCAAAAAAAGTCCGCAAAAACAGTATTTTTGCGGATTTTCTTTCAAAATGATAAATAGGATAAACAAGGTGTGGTATTTCGAGGCTTTGGTATATTACATATACCGGAAGATCCTCAAATGTTATACAAGTGCCAATACATATGTATTTAAAAGACAATCTTAAAAAAGTTAGGAGGGGTTTTATGAATTTTAGAAGAAAATAGATACTATAGAAGAAAAAGAAGAATTTTAAAGAAAAAGAAATTAAGAAAAAATAAATTTAAAAAGCGCCGCCGCGCCATAGCATGCCTTAACAATTTTTTCAATTTCATTTTGCTTGCGTACAACGCGTTTACACATCCAAACACGATCTTGTTCACATCCTTGTTCAAATAAAGCAAGTCGAGTTCCAACTATTTCACAGCTATTGCTTAACTAAAAAATATAATATTTGATAATCTCCCCCCCCCCCATTATTTTATCAAAACTACCTTCTTTCCACAATTAATAATATCACAGGTAATATTATTGCTAAATTTTCTCTTTTTATTTCTAAGTGAACAAAAACGCCTCTTAATATTTAATCTTTCATTTGCTTCAGTAAATTCATTTTTTTCAATTTTTTCTTCTCCTTTTGTTGCTCTTGCCTTTTCTTTTAACCTGTAATTTAATCTTTAATTCAGTTAAAATAGTTAAGTTAGTAGCCCCCATTTTCCCTTCCCATTTATTTCCCTTCCTCAAAGAGATTATACTTCCCCTTAACTTAAGTACGGAAATTGCGGAAAAGACTTGCGGACAAAAATTTTATCCGCAAAAAATTTTGCGGACAAAAATTTTATCCGCAAAAAATTTTGCGGACAAAAATTTGAGAACTTTTGGATAAGTAAAGGAAATAAGGGCCCACAAAAGTAACTGCTAGATAATATCACCTATTATTTCCATAAATAATTCCATTTCCACTTGACGTACTTGCATTTGAATGTCTTTTTGTTAAATCAAAATATTTTCTTTCAAAAAATCGTTTTTGATTAATTAAAGAATTATTGGTTTTTAAATCATTTTTTCTTTTTAAAAAATTATTTTCTTCTTTTTCTTCATTTTTATAAAAAGAAGAGTTTAGTAATCGTCGATTTTTTAATAAACTTTTGGAAGGTAAACGTTCACTAGACCATTTTCTCCTTTGATATTTCCCTTGGTTTTCGTTGTTGGCGGAGTTTTCTTTTCGAAGATTACAAATATCCGGACTATCCACAAAAAAAACATGAAGTTTTCTACCAGAACCATACTGATGACTGAGAACTTTAGTCATTTTTTGTTGTAATTGAAAAGCGAAATCTGTAACGTTTTTTAATTCATCTTTAAATGAATTTTGATTTTCCTCTTCTTTTGAATTATTTTCTTTTAAATTTTCAACTTTTTCTTCCTCATTTTTAATTTTTTTAGAGTCAATTCCTTCAAAAAAATTTTTTATTTCAATTATTTACAAAATAAAAATTGTTTCCACTAAGAGGATTCGAACCTTCGCCCCTTTGGCTACCGACCCAAAAAATTTCCCACTACACCAAAGTGACAATTTTTCGGAATAGTGGAGGTTGTCAGATCGGACCGGGACTAGATCACCAACTAAAATTTCTTTTGACGATGTAAATATTTTTTGAGATATCTTTCGATTTATATCTCGATCAGGGATCCGGTCAAGTTTCTGTTTACCTTTTTCTATTTTCGAGTCTTCCATATTATTTTCTCGTTCATCTTTAATTAAATAATTCCTTCCCTCCCCACAATTTCCATTTAATTTTAAATTAAGACTGTTAGGCCTAACAATTCTTTTTCCTTCCTCTACAGATTTAATTTTAGAAAAATGTACAGATCCCCCACGTTGTCGAACTCGACGAAAGCTTCGTCTCAACGCTTTTGGGGATTCTGTAAAACGACGATTTTCAACTGAACGTTGTTTTTGTGGGGTATTTTCTATGTTGTTTTGGTCATTATTCGTTCGCATTCTAAGCCAAACTTCTTCAGAGAAGGAAGAAGAAGAGGAAGATGTGGACAATTTTCTAAATAAATGGGGAAAATTTTTTTAAAGATTTTTTCCTAGAAAATTAAAAAAAATCCCGACAGTTAAAAATTCGGTTCTTTTCGGTCATGTTCCAAAAAATGTCCGCAACTTTTTGTCCGCAAATAGAAAATTTTTCTCTAAGAAGTTAGCTAAGTATACTAGATTCGGAACTGAACCGAAGAACCAGTTCAGCGGTTCTTCGGTTCAGTTCCGGATATCAGAAAATTTCCCCATTTTATAGATAATTTTTTAATTACTTTGAAAACTAAAAAATACAACTTGCGGACAAAAAGTTGCGGACTTTTTTAAAATTATATAAAAAAATATTTTTATAAAATAGAATCTTTTTTGAAATATCCAATCCATAATTCATTTAAAAAATATTTTTTTTTCTCCAAATTTATTACCTTAAACGCCCTTTATTTGCCATTAAATTTAATGGAAATCGCATAAAACGTTTTGTTGTCTCCCAAGGGTGTTTTTGCTTTGTTGGAGGTTGTTTGTTAATTACCCCATGTTGTTTTTGAGCAATAAGGAAAAGGGAAGAATGGAGAAATTTTGAAGAATTGTTGTCATAAATTTGTTGATTTTGGGAGGATTTTTTCTTTTTATTATTTACAGTAAAGTTGTTGACCATCCAATTGATTAAACGCATTTTTTACCAAGAATAATTGCCCAAAAAATATATTGTTGAACCTCGCCTTGTAACTTTCACTTTAGTGTATATTTATCCTAGGTTAATTGGCCGTGGAGTTGAACTGACTAAGAGGGGTTAACCAGCGATATTTACACCCACAGGTAACCCTAGCTTAACTGTGCATTTTTTGGCGCTAAGGGTGTATACACAAGTGAAATCCGAATCTGGCTGAATTTTCAAAAATTTACAGCCGAACCTCACAATTGGATATCCTTTCCGAGTTAAAAAATGGTACCTTATAATGAAGGGTATTTTAAATAGAGGGTATCCCCCAGGAACCTCCTAATACGCCCAATGACCCTCCATCTTTAGAAAACGTATCTTAAATCGCGATGTGTCTATTATTGGGTGTATCTTACAGTGAGGTCCAATTTTAACGCCAAAAAATATAATGGCAAAAAATTCCAATTCGATGATAGCTCTAGCACCCTCAAAATATTTTTTTAAAAAATTTAACGAATCCATCAACAAGAGTTATAAAATCTCTAGGGAATTTAAAGAGCGCAGATGGGTAAGAGAAAAGTTTTGATGAAAGAATAAATAAAGCTTTAAAAGATACATTGGGAAAGAAGAGAAAAATTAGAGAAAATATATTTTTTTATTTTTTAAATATAAGGAAAAAAAATAAATAAAAATAAGGAAAAAAAATTATTTTCGAATTATGAAGAAGGAAATAAAATTGAAAAAAAATAAATTTTGTAAACAAAAAAAATTTGATGAAAAATAAGACGTTGTTATTTTAATTAAAAAATAAATATGTATTTATTTTTTATGTGGAGTTAATTGTAAATAAAAGATATTGGCACTTGTTTAAAGATTGTGAGAGGTTGTGAGATTTTGCGGACTTTTCCCCTTATTTCTCTACGTGTCGACGCAGAAGACCCACAGACAGAAGACCCAAGGACAGAAGAACCACAGACAAAAGACCCACAGACAGAAGACCCACAAGGACAGAATACCCACAGACAAAAGACCCACAACTTTTTTGTTTTCCTTTTTTTGTAAATTTTGGCGCGAGGAATGTTGTTAGTTCTATTTGTTTTCCTTAATAAGAGGTTGATCCTAATTGGCCTTCACAAATTTTCAGAATTCGCATCTGTGTCACTAAAAAAGTAGAAATCTGGCTTCTTGGTCTTTCAAAATTCCCAAAATTTTTGTCAGTGACGATGAAAGGAAAAAGTAGATCTAAGTGATATTTAGGATCAATGGGTATTTAGGATTAACTGGATTATAGCGAGAGTCAGTTAAGTCCCATGGAGGGATATAGAAGGATTAGAAGCGATCAAGCGTATTGGAGATATGCAAGTATATCGGCGATCTTTGGGATAGTAGAGATTAGTTAATTATTTCTGAGTAAATGGAGGGATATCAGTGGATATAAGCGGATTAGTGAAATTATAAAATCTTAAAAAGCTACATCCTTTGAAATTCCCTGACATATCCGATTTACTAGTTAAGAAAGACCAGTAAATCCTGGTTCCTGTTATACAATTTACGGATAAGAATAGATATCGGTGGATTTGAGATCTTACCCCTACATATATTCTCAATATCCCACGCTATTCCTACATATCCCAATTGATCACCAGATCTTCAAATCACTTTCTAATTTAATGATCTAAATCACACTCATCCATAAAATTTAACAGTAAAAATTTTATTGGTAAACTTTAGAATTAATTTTGTGCCTTGAAAAATTGGAAATCCCTTTCAGAAATTTCAAAAAAAATTTTCTAAAGTTTTATTTAAAAAATTTTCTTGTGGGTCTTTTGTCTGTGGGTATTCTGTCCTTGTGGGTCTTCTGTCTGTGGGTCTTTTGTCTGTGGTTCTTCTGTCCTTGGGTCTTCTGTCTGTGGGTCTTCTGTCACTACGCCATTTCTCTATCAGTTTTCCTATATCAAATTGTAATATTAAACGATAAAATCAGAAAACGCGGTCGGAATTCCAGTAAAAATCCAGGAAAAATAAGAGGAATCCGCAGAAAAAGTCCGCTTATTTTTGCGGACTTTTTCTTTTAAGTTAAAAATAAAAAAAGGAAAAGTCCGCAAGTTATTTGCGGACTTCTATTTTTCTGTCCGCAAATTTTTGCGGACTTTTCTGAATAAAAACTCAACCCACCGCCATTAATTTTGTAGATTGTCTAAGCAAACCAAGTACAAGAAAAGGAACTTCTTTTGATAGTTTTGTCTTGATAAAATAATTTTTTTTTGAAAAAATTTCAAAAACACCTTTAAATATTCCTCCACAAATTCACGAACTTGATCTAGCCTTTGGGGGGAATGATGGAAATTTTCATTTAAAATTGTTGAATGAGCAAAAGAATTTAATTGAGCAAGTTCTTTGTTAGATTCATCTTTTTTAAAAATAAATTTTAGATTTTTATGAGAGTATTTAGTAAATATTTAGATAAATTTCAATAATGCCGACAAGGAAAAAAATCAGAAAAAAGCTAACCAAAGGTCAGCAAACTAAAAAAGTCTGAAAAACAAGAAAGACTCCGCTGAAATTACAAAAATGTCCGTAAAATTAACCGAAAGTTCTCTCCAAAGTCGGAAAATTTAAGTCCACGGGGTGACGTAATAAATAGAGACTTTATTCTAATTTTGCGGATAAAAATTTGCGGATATCGTCTACATTTGTTAAAAATTACACAAATCTATTTTTTTATCAATAAATTGTCAACTACCTCCAATTCTTTTTGTATTTAAAATTTTTTTATTGTTGTCTTTTATTTCTTTTTTGTAATTTAGTAGTAAAGAAGTATCAACAATTATTTCTTTTTGATTGTTATCAGAAAATAAATTGTCTATGAGCAAAGTATCAATAGAAAGAATTCTATCGGCGATATGAACTGAGCCAAATGTTCTAAAAAAATTAATTTTTTAAGGGAGAAAATTTGGGTTTTTTAAAGTTTTGGAGAAAATTAAAATTGAGATTTGCGGACATAAGTTGCGGACTTGAGATATTTTACGAGAAAGAATATGGGGTTATTTTAAAACACATCCCGAGACTTTGAAATAGAGGACAGTCGGAAAGGTGTCATAAATCAAAAATCAGCAAAATTTCGAATTCAATAATGCCAAACCGCAAAATGCCAATATGTAGAAGGATGTTAACAACCTCCTTATGAGAACTAGAGGACGGTCGGAAAAGATAAGAACCCCCAATACACCTCGATTTAAGATACTGGATGGGGATGGAGTGCTGCCTAAGCGATTACCCTCTATTTAAAAGACACTTCATTTTAATATACCCAAGCAAGATAAACCCCATTATAATGTACATTCATTATAAGGTACCCCCAGTAGTGTTAGGGGAATACCCTCTATTTAAGAGATACCTCATTTTAAGGTACGATAATTTCAGCCCTAAGGGTGTATCTTATAACGAGGGTTTTTAATTGTTATAAAAAATATTTTAAAAATAAAGGAAAATTGATTGATTAATTTTAAGAAAGGATTTGCAAAAGCTTTGATTCATTATTAACAAAAAGGCAATAAAAAACTCGAGAACATTTTTTAAAAATGAGTGAGAAGCAGCCGCAAAAATTTTTTGACGTTTAAAAAAGTCTGAAGATGTCAGTTAATTATTTTAGCAAAAATAAAATGAGAGGCAAAATGCCTGCGGTTTTTTTGGGACAAAGAAAAAATGAAGAGGTTGGGGGCGTTTTGGCGCCTTGATGTTTAGGCGCGCTCCTTAAAATTGGGACATAGGTGAATCCTAAATTTCTGAAAATTTTCTCAAAATTTTTTAACATCATTGATCACCTTCTCCAGAAATTTCAGAATTTTTCATCGAAAATTTTTTAAGCACTGTTCGATAATCATCGAAAAATGAGGTATTTTTGGGGAGAATTAAAACATTTTTGGCCATAATTTCAGAAATTATAGCTCAAAAATTCTGAAATTTTTGGAGAACTTAGATAAACATACGCGGGTTATCAAAGCAAAATTTTATTCTTCTATATAAGCAATTCACTATTTTATAAGCTCGAGATAAGCGCGCGCCGAAACAATCCTGCGCCAAAACGGCCCAGTCCCAAATGAAGAGGAACTTGGGAAAATAAAAAGAAAATTTTTTAAAGGAAAGAAAAGTCAGAATGGAAGGAATTTAAAAAGTAAAATAATGCTACAGGTGGTTATTATTTTATTTTTTGTTTTTTTGTTTGTTGTCTGGGACATCATAAATATAATAATGCTTAAATGATTCTTTTTTTAAAGAAGTTGATAGAGAGAATGGAAATAATTTTAAAAATACCTCCAAAATCCTAAAATTTTTCAAATTAAATGTGGGTCCGTGGAAAAAATATTTTGACGCTGCGGCGGAAGGTTGGGGTCAATAGAGTGACCAGAGAGGGATGCCATTAGAGTGTCAAAACCCTAAAAATGTTTAAAAACCAACAAGGAAGGCATTGTATAGCGAGGACCACGTACCGGAAAGGGGGTGGGACTGAACCTATGTTCCAGACTCAAGTCCAGTTATAATCGCTCCTTAAACGTCAGAATTTTCTGCGCGAAGGGTGACATACAACTGAGATCAACAAACTCCAGATTATTTCCAAACTAGTAATTATTTTCGGATTTTTTTGCCGAAAAAATTTTTCACGTCAGTTAAAATCAATTGAAAAAATTTTTTTATTTTCCCGCAGAGTTAAATATACTATTTTCCGTTATTTTACAGTTTATCTTCATTTTTTCCATTTCTAGTGTCCCCAAAAAAGTAGCCTCCCTTGTCGGCACTTGGCTATTATTGGCGTTAGCCGTCAGTAAAAGAGGTTTTTTGAATGTAATCAATTTTCTTTTTCTTTCTATTTTGAGGGTAAAAATAGGATGGAAATGGATAAATAAATATATAAAAAATATTTTTTATTGTCAAAGATTATCTCTTCTAATTCGAAATTTTATAAAAAAATTTTCGCAACAGTTAAATATTTATAAAGTATTTTACGCTGAGACTAGGGATGGGGGGGGGCATGAGAATCTTGATTATCGAGACCTTATAATTGGGGGTCTGACTGTGGCAAAGATCTCAGATCTAGTCGAAACCACTTTAATAAATTAGGTATATACCAAGAAAAAATACAGTGGAATCTTTAAATCAAATTTAAAATGAATCATAACACAGTGGAATCTTTATACTTATACGACAACCTCGGGAACGAATTGACCAGACTTACAAGAGGTATCATATAACGAGGATCCATTTTTTAATAAGGTTTCAAGAGGGGCCTATTATTAAGATTTCATTTTTTAATAATATGGGGTGTCGTGTTATCGAGATTCCACTGCAACAAGAATTCTAATACAAAAATAGGGAAAGGAATGATTATAAATATTTACTAATATTTTGCTTATTTTATGAAATTTGGTAGGAGGATTTAAATAAATTTAAAAATAAAAGATTAAAAAATAAAAACAAATTTTTTTAATTAAATTAACAAAATATTCAATTTTTATAAAAAATAAAATTTTTTGGGTTATGGCCAAACCATTGCCTACTGACTATTAAAGGGTCAATGCCTTCATGCAAAAAATAAGAGAAAAGAGTATATAAATTCCCCCCTTTTTTACCTCTTCATCCATTCTGTCACTGTTGGCGGCATTTTGTGTGTTATATCATTTTTTACTACGTGGGCACATCCATAAATAAAATGGTTAGTGTGAGGCGGAAAAAAGGCGGGAGGAAAATTGGAAAAAGTAAATAAAATATAAAAAATATGGGGGAGGAAATGAGTTAAAAAGGGTCAAAGTTGTGCCCCCTTATAATTCAGCTGACAGATTGCCTGAACGAGGTGAACGAATCGAACATGTGCTTTTTGGTGGTGAAATGAGGAAAGAAAAATGCGAGCAACAAACAATTTATAGTCGAACAGGCACTATTTTGTCCGAAAAAAAATTTTTTTGTCCGCAAAAAACCGAAAAAATTTTTTGTCCGCAAAAATTTTTTGCGGATTTTCAGTTTTCTTCACTATAAGATACCCCTCGGACATTAAAAATTTGTCTCTTATAATGGGGTGTATTTTAAATAAAGGATACATATCTCTTAGACCTCTCATAGTCCCCTACTCAAGAGCAGGGACGTCTTGGCGCATGGACAGTGACGTTCTTGGTCTATTTAACATAGTCGAACACCTTATAACGAAGTTAGACTGTATTTAAATTATTCCCACCTTTTTCGTATATCGTTTGGCCCAATAATTGAAAGTAAATTTTGATTGTTCCATTGAGCATAAAATATTTTTGGTTGGCACTCTCTAATATCTATTGAAGCAAATAATATTTCTTCATCTTTGCTGTTTATGTATTTTAAAAGTTTTGGATTGAGAGAATTTTTGATAGATTCAATTTGTTGTTTTTTTAATTCTGAAATTATTTGAAATATTTATTTGGCAATTGGGTAGGCAATTGGGTAGGGAATCTTTTGCGGGTCCAAAAAAGTCTGCAAAGCAAGAAAATGCGCGAAATAAGTCCGCAAAAAAAGTCCGCAAAAAAGTCCCCCTAAAAAAGTCCCCCCAAAAAAGTCCGCAAAAAATGTCCGCAAAAAGTCCCCCCAACAAGTCAGGAAAAACTTCCCTCAGTGTCATTTATAACTTTACTTACCCTCCGTACAAGAAGAATATTCTTCTGCCTCCACTAATGAAGACTCTGGCGAGGCTACCTTTTCAAAATAATTAATCGAAAAAAAATTTTTTTAGTTTAATTTTACTTGTTCAACTAAACGTTTAAAAGCATTTTCGCCAATTTCAGCTTCCAAATTTTTTATTCCTTTGTTTAAAGCTGTATTCTGTTTTCTCAAATTGTTTAATTCTGAACGAAGTAGTTTTACATCTTCTAAAGAAAGGAAAAATTTTTTTAACCGATACAGTCAAAATAGAGTGTATCTTAGATAGAAGGTATCGCTTGGGCAAGGTTCGCAAAAATGTCCGCAAAATTTTTACGGATGTCCGCAAATTTTTACGGACTTCTTTGAGGCCATTTTTTGCTTTTCCTGTAGGGTAATACCCCTTATTAT
The DNA here is from genome assembly GCA_036172955.1 of Meloidogyne arenaria. Classification (NCBI taxonomy): domain Eukaryota; kingdom Metazoa; phylum Nematoda; class Chromadorea; order Rhabditida; family Meloidogynidae; genus Meloidogyne; species Meloidogyne arenaria. The sequence continues at coordinate 7,619,204 of JARQAB010000012.1, read as the reverse complement.
AAGGTACTATTTTTCAGGCCCCAGGAGCGTATCCTATATCAAAGTTTTGACAGTAATAGAATTAACCTTCCATTTTCTTAGGCCTAGGATCAGTACGTGGATCACTAGGCGTTGACAAAGCATTTCTCATTGGTTTTGGAGAACGATTAACAGCAAATACAGGCATTTTAAATTAATTAAAATTTAATAATAATGAAAGAATAAATCTGAAACATTTTTAAAGGAATATGAGAAAATGCGCGTCCAATCATTCCGTCTAAACGACATATATTCTTCAAAGGGGACGTTCTAGATCGTCGTCTCGAGCCATAACTTCTTTGATTTTTAACCGATTTCAATAGTTATTATATCATTCGAAAGCTCTTGATTTAGGGATTATTTTAGCTAACAGGATTGATTTGATCAGATCAACCTAGAATAAGTTACAGCCGAATAAATATCAAAAATCACGATTGCTTGCACTTATCCAGGTGTAACTTTTAGTAGGATGATTTGATCAAATTAGTCCTGCTAGCTAAAATAATCCCCACATCATGAGCTTTCGATTGATATAAAAATTATTTAAATCAGTTAAGAACCAGAAAAGTTATGCCTTAAAATATGACCTCGAGATTGTAAAAGGGTCTTTATTATGAACGGCATTTCCCGGTGAATTTAAATATTTTTTTAATTCAAAAAAAATTTCTAAATACATAAATAATCTTCACGTTCAATCTCTATATTTATCATCCAGACACTTTGACTTTTAGAAGGATTTTGATGTAGACAGGGGGGATTGTTTGAGAGAAAAAAGGCATAAGAAGGAATAAAACGCCTAGGCACGTAAAGGGAAGGAAACAATATTTTTAGGGAAAAACTTTTTTTTCAAAAAAAGAAGAACAAATAAATACGGAAATGGATGTTTTTTCTTACTTGGAGAAAGTTTTTGTGAAAATAAAGATGCTCTCTAAACGACTGCTATAAGGCATAAAATTTGCTGCCATAACCCGTTAGCTTTGTAAGGCTTTTTTGGGGGGAGATAAAGTCACTCTTGCTATTTTTCTCTGTTTTCTTTTAATTTAAATATATTTTCCCACACTTTTTAGGGGAATAATAAACATAATAAATTAAGTTTGGACTTTATTTTCTTTGCTAAATAAAGAAAATAATCTTACGTCTATAGAAACAAGTTAAATAATTAAGGATCTATATTTGCGGTCCGCACGGTTCGTTTGTATTTATTCATATATGTAGTAATAGGGTTGTTGGATAATTGTAATTGATAATTGTTACTCTTAATCTCTCTTAGTCTATATTAATCCCCTAATATCACCTAACATCTTCAATATCTTTTTTATCCCCAAATCCCTCCTTAATCCCACCAAACCTCCCCCCTTAATTCCTTTATCACTCCATAATCCTCTCGAAGCCCCTTAGTCCTTCAAATCCACAAAATCCTCTCAAATCTTAATCCATTCAAAACCCTTCTTATCGACCAATATCAATCGTCCTTATACCCCAGCTCCTTTTAAACTCCTCTAATCCCTATATATCCTCTAATGACACTTTTTAGGTTTGGGTTTTTAACTGAGGAATTAGGTGAAACCGACAATTCTAAATTTTAAACATTAGAAAAAATTTTTATAACATTAGAAGACGATATCTTCTTTCTTTAAATGTTTTCCATTAAAATAAATACCCTTAGACAAATTGAATAAAAATGGCCAAGTTAAGTACTCAAAAAAGGCAAAAAGGGGATAAATAGTTTTGAGAAAATAATTTAAGAAAGGGACAGAGTTAACAAAAAAAAGTAAATTTAAGAATGAATTAAAGAAGTTTAATAGACGTAGCGAGAGCAGGGACGCAATTGAAAAAAATTTTCCACAGCCGCAATCCGCAATTGCGTCTAGCCCTGAGTGAGAATTTTAGGGATAAACTAACCTTAATATTAACAGAGATATTTAGGCTAAGGCGTTGGGACAATTGCGGATACGACAGATGCGCTGCGGAGGCGACAATAATGGACGACATTTCCGGAATTGACAATTGCAGAAATGAAATTCAGAAAAATAAGGAATTTATTGAAGCTTGGAGTGCTGGCTAGCGGATGAATATGGCTCAAAAGTTACTCGGACATAAACGGATGATATCGATGATATCAACCTCATGGATATACCTGATGGGGATATTGACCTCCTTGATATATCAGGATACGGATATCGATCCTGTCCATATCCTAATCTACCTCTGTGTAGCTAATTTTAAGTTGTATGTATATTTAAGAATTGTTTAGACAATTTTTATTAAAAATCCTAATATTTAATTTAAAAAATTAAAAAATAAAAGAGAAAAAGATGTATAAAATGACTACAAAAATATTTTTTATTTAATTTTTTTGAGTATTTTCTCCACTTTTTTTAAAAATTTATTCGCTTCGACGTTGATCCAAATTCTTTGAAGAACGCTTTAAATTATTTGTTGTTGTTGTTGATCCTTGAAAAAAATTTTTTCCTTCATTTTTTAAGTCTTACAAACACCTGTCCCAGCAACTCCTCCATTACTGACAGCAGCAGCTAATTGGGCTTGTGCTGCCAATTGGGCAACATAACTTTGGGAGTTGGTTACTGATGTTGGAGCTGTTGCGGATAGAGTATTTACTTGTTGGAGAACTTTAAAAAAATTATAATGAGGTGTATCTTAAATAGGGGTTGAATCTCATTATAAGGTACCACTTTTGTGTCCGAAAAATAATACCTTATAATGAGGTGAATCTTAAATAGAGGGTATCGTGTAGGCAGCTTCCCAACCCAGTAGCTAGCAAATTTTAAAAGACGTATCTTAAATTGAGGTATACTTATTATTGGAGCTTATAATGGGGTATTTAATAGTCGGCTCTCGTTATAAGGGACTCCTAATACTAGATAGACATCTATTTAATGGACGTTTTTTTAAAAGTCGATTGGATATTGAATTGGTTAGCCTTCTGTGTGATATTCTAATTTAAGGCACATCTCACTATATGGGGCAATTTTTGGGCCCTAAGGGAGTATCCAATAATGAGGTAGTATTTAGATACATACAAGGATAAGCAGCTGCCAAAGAAGCAGAGTTAGAATAATCAAATTGTGGAGTTCCACTACCTACAGGCATCCCATAAGCAGCAGCTACAGCAGCTAAGGATGTCTGTTGATTCCCGCTTTGTTGTTGCTGTGCTGCTGCCGCCAATAAAAGTTGATTATAATCAAAATAAGCAGAATTTGCAGTGTTTGCCCCACTGGTAACGGCAACATTTGCTTGCTGTTGTTGTTGGAGTAGTGCTGCTATAAATAAATATACATATTTTTTGAGGATTAGTAAACATTGGGGTGATTTTTGCGGCCTTTTTCTGCGGGTTTTTATTCTCAATTTTCTGAGTTTTTCCTCAGGGACTTCTTATAACGCTTAAACGGAAGATTGAGAGAAATGAATGAGGTGAACGAGCACCTGAAGGAGGTGACCGAATCCGTTGTTTGCGGTAGTGAGATGCTGAAAGGAACATGAAGGACAACCAATGTAACAGTCGGACCTCGTTAAGATCTCTTAACTAGAGGATATCCCTTAGGTGGCCCAGCAGGCGACTGAATTTCAAAAAACGTATTTTAAGTCGTATTCTAAGCCCCTTTTCCCTTCCATTTCGTTTCGGAACGAAATTCGTTCTGAGCGTTTCAGAGTGACAGTATATCAAACTATACCTTGCTGTGCCGCCAAGGCAACCAAAGCAGCAGTATTCTGTGGTTGTTGAGAAATATTTTGAGAAAACTGAATGGCAGCCAAGGGGTTCATAGCAGCCAATTGTTGCTGTGCCGCCTGTTGCTGAGCAGCAGCAATAGCCGCAGCAGTCGTTGAGTTTTGTGAAAAAAGTTGACTAGTTGGAGAAGCTGCTGCGGCGGATAAAACGCTGGCTGCCAAACTTAAAATAATTTTTTTTGGAAATTTTTTGAATTTTTTAAGTGTCAAAAATAATTATTTCACTTCATAATGCACCAAAATTTAGATTTAAACAAGTTAAAAAACACCCCAAAAATAATTAAAAATAAAATAACCATCACCATAAAAAGCATAAAAACCCTAAAATTGGTTGGTTCACAAAAACAAAGCAAAAAAACAAATTAAATACCGTATTACCTCTAATTGAACGCCCGGGCATTCTGTTTTTAAATCACGTTTCAAAGGGGTATTCTTGTTGATATGTGGGGGAAAAGGGGGGGGGAAGAGGGGGAGGGGGTGCGGAGAGGTGTGGGGAAGAGGAGGGGGTCGTGTGGGGAGGTGTGTGGAAAAGGAGGGAGGAGAGGGAGGCAGGGGTTATTTTAGAGGTAATACGGTGGTATATTTATTGTGAATTCCGAAAACACTTCAACCTTCAAAAATTGGGGACTCACATTTATTTAATTTTTCGAAATGTTCTCTTCATGCACTGAATTTTAAATTTAATTTTACAAAAGATTTTTTTATTAAATTTTATTTTACATTATTACCCTTAGGTATCCAAGGATAAAGGTAAATAATAACTACCGTTGTTGTTGCTGTTGTAATTGGAGAGCTGCTTGCAATTGAACAGCCTTAAATGTAGATTTAGACTTTATGTTATGTTATCAAAATCCGCATATTTCATCCGCAACTTCAAAAAGTCCGCAAATTTTGTCCGCAACTTTTAAAAAGTCTGCAACTTTTGCCACAACTTTTCAAAAGTCTGCAACTTTTATTTCCGCAACTTTTGTCCGCAAGTTATTTAAAAAATATTTTTTGCCTGTAGTTGTGGAAGTTGCCCAAGCGTTTGAGAAAGAACAGCCAAATGTGAATTGTTTCTAGGCTTAGCTCCCAAATAGGCTAAATTAACATTTGTTTTTCGGCCATCAATTATTGGGTTTGGATCGCTTTAAATTTCAGATAAAATTGAAATTAACAGAGAAAATACCGGCAAGCTTTTTCAGCTTGAGCCCTCTCTTTCATTGTAACAAAGCCATAACCACGACTTTTCTGTGTTTGTCTGTCTGTTATTACCACAGCCTAAATTAATTTGTTAATTACAATCTCGAGATAACGACACCATCCGGGGCCGAATTGAGGTGACGCTAGAAGGAAAGTGACGTAGAATCGAGAGAGAGGAATTTGTGTCCGAAAAAAATTGTCCGCAAAATACGTCCGCAAAATTTTGCCCGCAAAATCTGTCCGCAAAATACGTCCGCAAAAATTTTCCATCTTTCCTCTACAATTGCCCAATTATTAATAGTTTATTTAACATACTTCTTCAATTTCCCCAAATTGACTAAAATAATTATTCAACGATTCGTCTGTCGTATGGTAAGGAAGTCCACCAACAAATATTTTGGTAAATCTTGTATCCCTACTTCCAGTAGGTGGGGATGAACTATCTCCGTTTGAAGAAGAGTATGCAGAGTTTGTAATTGCCGTTGCTTGTTGGGCTGCTAAGGTTGCCTGAAGGATTGCTTGGTCTGATAGAGTTGCTGCATTGAGCTGTTGGTTGTAGAGGGAGGCTGGTTGCATTTTTGTGTAGTTAAGGGTTATCGTATCTTCACTTAATATTAAAAAATTTTTTAAGGATTTAGGTTTAAAAAGATTTGCACAGTCATATCTCTTTATAAGATCAACATTGGGGTTGAAAAAGGTCCTTTATGAGGGGCGATGTAAATAAAGGATGTTGTTTGGGTAGATCCTCACACTGTCGCAAACCAAAATTTTAAGTTCAAGTCGTTTTTCGAGCCACCCGAGGGCCAAAATTCGATGCCCGACTCGATCATTTTGACCGCCTCCCAACCCTACCTATCATTATAGGGTATGACTGATTCAACCCCGAGGGTGTATCTTATAATAAGGTTTGATTATATTATTCTTATGAAATTTAAAATAAGCAAAAATATTTTTTTCTCAATTTCTGGTTAATATATCCAATAGTTTTGACATAAACTCTAATAAAAGAAAGCAACTGTTATTTTATTTTTTCTGATCCTTTTAGCTAAAGAAATAAAGGTTTATTTATTCCTTTTGCTTTAAGCTTTAAACTAAAAAATTCTCAAGAATAATAAACATTTTGCTGAGAAAAGGGATTGTTTAGAGGATTAACAAAAAGCTCTAAAGAAAATAATTTTTGAAGAAAATGACAAAAAGATTGAAAAAAGGTTTAAGGGGGTAATTTATAAATAGGTAGATGAGGACACAGTAGGTGACCAAGGTAAAGCTTCTTCAAAAGAAAATCAGTAGAACCATTTGCAAAAAATTTTGACGTTAAAGGGAGAGTTTGCGATGTATAAGTGGGGTACATAATTTATTTGAACCACATCTATCGTGCACACTTGAGCGTACACCAGTTAAATTTTTGGTTGGCCATAAAGGAAAGCTGACAAAGTCTAGTCTACCATAAATATAGAGTCTCGGTCTCGAGTCGAGAAATTTCTCGGTCTTTTAGGTCTCGATTCTTCGACTCGGTCCTAATTCTCGGTTTTCGGTCCTAATTTTGATTCTCATTTCAGTTTACGATTTTTTAAAACCAAGGGCATTAACATAAGGTCTCACGACTCGAATAAATTCTTAGGGTTAACCAATGATTTTGTGGATCTCTAAAAAATATTTAAAAATTACCTCTATAAAGGGTCGTCAAATTCAGATCGAATCAAAAATTTTTAAATTGTTCCCAGCAATTTTTAGGCTTTTTATATTCACTGATCCCCTAATTAAGTAATTAATTTAAAAATAAAATTAAATAAAATTCTCTCGGCAATCAACAAATACATATAATAAAAACAAACGATTTAAAAAAATAATTTAAAAAAAGAAAAACACGGCATATGCTTTTGTTGGTGATTAAAAGCTTGTTAGTTAAAAAATAAAATTATTAAGTCAGAATTTCATAGCGAAACTCGGAAATCAGTTCAAAATTTCGGAAATCTGCAAGGATAGGTTCTAGATTTTGCAAAGATATAATACATAATTAAATATAGTCGAATATCACCTCGTTTGCAACCCTCCATTAACTTCAAAATATTTTTCGGAGCACGTTATAGGTGTCATATAAGCGGAAGTGAATCGGAACTGACGAAGGTGCCGGAAATCGGAACTGTCGAATCGGAAATGGCTCAAAAGAGGAACTCGGAAGTCGGAAACCTATAGTCGGAAATATGTTTAAAAATTATCGGAAATCGGAATTCCGATTCATCTCTGCATAAAAATGAGATCCAACTGTATGTATACCAAAAATAACATTTCTTGGAATATAAGATGGCAATAAAAAACATTAAATTGCCTATCCTTAAACCCCTATATTTTATCTCAAAAATCTTCACTATAAGAGAAAATGTGGAAAAAATATGTTGAACTTCCTGTCCATTGTGAAAAATAAATTGATTGAAAAATGTGGATATAAATATATATAACAGTAACGAGGTTCAACAGTAATAAAATATTTTAGGCTTATTCTACGTGTCAGCCAGGGATATCTTTGGTTGGTAAAAAAGTCTGGTCGGCTTCGAGTCGGGTTTTCAAAATTTTCTTCGGGTTTCGGGGTAGAAAAAAGACCGGGTTTCGGATATCGGGTTTAGGGTAACCCGAAACATCCCTGGTGACATCCCTGGGATCAGTCCAGCCCAAATGTGTGCGCAAAAAACCAAAAATGAACGCAAAATGCATTGCGCACACCCAGATCAAACTTCTAGCGACATTGACCTAATTAAAATATTTTTTAGTTTAAAAAGAATTAAAAAGGCAAAGACATTAAATAAAAAAATTCAAAAATTCACACCAAGCTTAAAAATCAGGATGAGCGGAATTATTAAAGGCTGACAGCAGCGTAAAAAAACACTTCCACGTTTAAAACCTTTTAAACTTCGCAATGTTTAGCGTATATTGTTGCAGGTTAAAGGCTTTGTTGTTTTTATAAAATTCAAGATTCATTTTTTGTAGTAGAGATTTTTTCATAAATATTTTAATTTTCTAAAATAAATTTTTTGTTTAACAAAAATATTTAAAGAAAGAAAAATAAAATAATCAAAGAATAGCTAAAAAAAACCATAAAGCTCCTTATACGACACTTGAAACTTGTGTCTAATTTAAATCAGGAGCAATATTCAAAAAAGCCTCATTTTTGAACGAGTAAGGACTATACCCGCAGTTGCGGGGGGGGGGGGGGGGGGGGGGGGGAAGGAGAAATAGCGGTTACCCTTACCCACATTTTTGAATAAAGGTTCTGGGTTAAGTTACCCGTAGCTTAGGGGTGATTAACCCTTAACTCGTTTTTTGAATACCGCCCCAGGGTTCGAAAGGGTCAACGATAATAACGGCTCGGGGTTTCAAATTTTTCTTCGGATTTCGGGCATAAATAATGATATACTATTTTAAAAAATTTTTTATAATTTTTAATTAAAAAAATGAAGAAATCATTACTGTCCATTAATTCTTTATGTGATCAATAAAAAAATTTTATTTAAAGTAATAAAAACTAAATAATAAAAATGTAATAATAATTTCTACAAGATAAAAAAATGTTTCTATTTTTGTAAAAAAATAAAATAATTAAATTTATTTAAAAATTCTTGTGTAACACATTTCTCAATTCCCCCAGAATACCCCTCTATTTGCCACTAGAACAAATAAATCTTGAAAGTTCTATAGCTAAAGTCCCCAGCTATTCTTTTGCCAACCAGTCTGGGGGAATTGAAAAAAGGTGCCAGACAATTATTAGAAAAAGCCCCAAGTTTCTCAATAAAATTATTTTAATAAAATTAAAAAAGGAAAAAAAAATTAAAAATAATTTGTGCGGAAATATTGACAAAAATATTTTTTCGTCGTTCAGTCAATGGCTGGGCAACGGGAAAAAAGTGTGGGTAAAAAGTCTATAAGAAAATACAAAATAAAAGAAAATAAATACTCTCTCCTAGGCCAGAACGCAAACAAAAAAAATTTTTTTTTACCGGCTGGGAGTGAATGAACAACCCAACCAACCACTTATTCTTGTTGTTGTTCAAGAAAGGGGGAGAAAGCTAAACTTGAAAGCCGACATTTGCGAACTGCGACATTTGCGGACAACCAGTAAGCTTTCTCTCGAGGTGAGCTCGACACCTTGAGGTTGATAAATTGTCTCTTAAAATGAGGTGTATTTTATAATTAGGTATCTCATAATGAGATGTATATTAAATAGAGGGTATCGCTTAAACATCTCCCCTATCCAGCTTCCTGGTTAAATTTTAAAAAACATATCTTAAACAGAGGTTATCTTATAGTGGGTTTATCTAGTATTAGGTGTATATAAAGAAGAGGTATAATGAAGAGAATGCATCTCAGATTATGATAGAGTAATATTACCAGTGTCCGTTTGACGAAATGAATAGACTTTAGTTTTTCGCATATATCGGAGTTCACAAATGTCACGGTTCGCAAATGTCGGATTTTGCAAATGTCAGCAACCACTTTTTAGTTGAGTAACTAAATAAATAACTTGTCCACAAAAAAGAATCACTTTTCTGTGTGGGAAAAATAATTTTTTTTTAAAAATTCCTTCAATTTCAAAAGGGACTAAAATTTCTTTGTTGAAGACAAAAAGCTTCTTATTATTTTCTTAAATATTTAAAAGACTTTGAATCTTGTGGGAATATTTTAAAAATAATTTTAAAAATCGTGGGAAGTAAGGGTGTCGATTTTAAGTATATCGACGATTCTTCAGTTTCGGTTATTTGAGAAAAATCTTGCGGGATAGACAACCCTGAATAGGAGGGTTTTAAACCAGAGCTGTGCGTCATGGCGTTTGGCGCTCATTTTTGGCGTTTTGCTTTTGGCGTGATTTAAAAATTTGAAAAAATGGCGATAGGTTTTAGTTTTGTGCGCAAATGTCGCGGTTAGCAAATGTCGGCAAATATTAATAAAAAACCCTCCTCCCATTATTTTTTGTAAAAAAAGAAACATTCATTCTTCTTCATAATGTTTTTGAACCCTAAGGCAATCTTTTAACGCATTACAAATCGGGGAGTATATTAAAAAGTGCATTAATGCATTAAAGTTGTGAACTACAACATGACGAAAGTGAAAAACGAAACGAAATTTCGTTTTCGAAATTTCGTAACTGTAGGAATCGGAACCACCTTTGCGGGCAACACTGATTGAAATTTAAATTCAAAATTGAAGTATTCTTCTCATAAAGTAATGGATGAGGAGAAACCCCCTCTAGATGGGGAGACAACCCTCCTTCCCACTTTCGGGTGGAATTAGTTTTTTTGGGGGGACAACAAAAAAACGAAACCGCCTTACTTTTTTCCCTTCAAATTTTAAGGGGAAAGCAGAACAATCTAGTAAAAACACATATTGAATGGCCAAAACAAAAAAGAAAAAGCCGCGGGCAGTCTAAATGAAATTCCTTGCCCAATTGAAGAAAAAAGAAGGGGGAAAGAAATGAAAAGACGAAGGAAAAAAAATTTTTTTTGAAAGGAAAAGCCAAAGAATTCTGACAAATTTATTTGCTCCAAAGTAATAAATTTGTTTGGATAAAATATTAAAAATGAAAAGAATTTTTTAAAATTAATTTTTGTCTCAAAATTAGAAAGGAAAAAATATATTTTGCAAAATGGTGCTAGGACAGACAATAGGGCAGTACGACATTTGGCCAGAGTTATGACCGACAATAGGACACTACGACATTTGGAGAGAGGGCAGTTGAAGGTTAATGGGGATCAGGGGTGGGGCAATCGTGAAAAACGCAACGCAAGGCCAAAAATCAACGCAAAACGCAAAAAACGCAATGCGCCCACCCCTGATGGGGATTAGCAAAATAGGAATTTCAATAATATCCTAATAAATAATTGTTCAATGGTCTTCTGTCCACTTGTCGAGTTAAATAAAAGGGAATCAACTATCCTGATAAATGTAACAAAAAGCTTAAATTATTTTAGTCAATTTATAGAACAAGAATAAATAGCCTTGAAAAATAAAAAATGAAAATATGTACAAAAGTTTTGGGAAACAAGAATAAATGAGGCATTTCAAATTTTTATAAATTTTACTCCATTAGCAAATAATGTCTTTATCTGAGGAAATCATGCATAAAAATTGTAAATACACCCTTGGGTTGAAAATGCGATTAGGTGTACTTACAAATGAGTACCCCAATATCTATAAATGGGGTATCTTATAACGAGGTCTGACAGCAAGTTTACGTTACAAAATAGCTTTCTAGCAGTAAAATAAATATTTATTCTTTTAAAATTATTCCCTCAAAATTGCCTCTTATTATTGACAGATGAAAATTGAATTATTTATCATGGAAAATGGTAGTCAAGTTGGCATAATATTAAAAAAGGGAAAAAGGAGAAAGCGTGTTTGTTGTGCTAATAAGGTTTTTTACTGGAAATGACAATAGAAAAATAAACAGAATGACAATAAGAATGAATTTATACAGCCAGACCCATTACTGGATACACCCTTATTTAAGAGACGATTTTTTAATTTGCTGGGCACCCAATATAAGACCGAATGCCTACTATATTTAAGAAAACAAATGCCTCTATTTACTCTCTATTTAAGAAACACCTCATTATACGGCACCTAGGGATCGTATCTAATAAGGAGGTATTTTAAATAGGAGGTATCGCCAAATAGCTCCCTACCAAATTTTTTAGAAAGGGGAGCTTCATAAACGATACCCCCAATTTAAGATAAAGCTCATTATAAGATACAATTTTAAGCCCCAGGAAGGTGTCTTATACTTAGGTGTATGTTAAATAGAAGGTATCGTTTAGGAAGTGATACCCCCCCCCTCCCCCAACCAAATTCTAAAACACCTTAATTTGAGGTGCCTCTTCCAGTATTAGGGGTATCTTATAAAATATCACATTCTACCATTTAATAAAAAATAGTTTAATTTAATAAACACAAAATAAAGAAGAGTTTATTTGGCCCAAACGAACGAAAGGAGAATAAAAAAATAAAAAAAAATATTTTTATAAAAGAGCGTGCGCGAAGGCAAGTTTAAAAAAATAAATAAACCTGTTAGAAGAAAATATTTTTAGGTTTGTTGTTAATTTCTTTCCAACCCCCTTTATTCTCCCTTCCGTTAAATTGGCCAAGTGCAAACAAAAAAAAACTTGGGGGAGGAAACAAAATTAATTGACTTTTCTGGGAAATAAAAATTAATTGAAAGGGAAAATAAAAGGGGGAAATTAATGAAAAGCAGGGGATTTTTTGGGGGGGGGGGGTTTGGGCAATTTTTTAGTTTTAATTTTAGAAGAAATTGAGATGACTAGACGAAAATGAGTCAATCACAAACTAACAAAAAAGTGTTGCAAAAGTGAAAAACTTGGAAATGCCAAACAACATTACCCTAGTCTCATATGGTCAACTTGGGGATTTTGAAAGAAATCCTTGGTTCGATGTCAGTAACGACCTTGGTGCGTTGACAATAACGATACGAGGGGTGTGAAGAACGGATTTTACTAGTGAAGGATGAGTTTCTGGCTGAGTGGTTCGTTCCAAAACACCAACATGAGGCGATAATCTAAACATGTTTAGATTCAATCTTTATTAATTTTATTTGCCATGTTTAAAAAAGGATTCCGACAGACTTATTGGGGCAATACACGTGGACATATTTCTCAATATTATGAAAGTCTAGAGAAAATTTTAAAAAAATAGTATAAGCAAGAGTGATTAAATGAATAGTAATTGAATAATAATAATAATTGCCATTTAGTCAATAAATCTTGATTATTCAATAAATTGTTAATTATTATTTAAATTATAGGTAAATTTGCATTGTTTAGTAGTTAATAAAGCTATCCAATATTCCTGTAATGGCAGTCGGAGCTCTACTTATTTGTACACCTTTGGGTCAGAAAACTAAAATAAGGTGCTTAGGCAGTTCCTCCTCTATTAGAATGAGTGATTCTGTTTTTGGGGGATGACATAAGTAAGATCCTACTGTATTATTTTTCAATGTAAATATCGTACTCATATATTTTTCGAGACTTGTTAAGATTGAGTTTATCATTCCAAGAGCTCTATGTCACTGTTGAAATCCTTCAGTTAAGTTAGACAACCATTTGTAGCACCTAAGAGCACCTTTTATTCTTTTAGATTATGAAACTACAAGAATTATTTTTGACCTTATTTTATATTTTTCTAATTCATTTCCACCCAATTTTGAGTGCTGACGAAAACCAGGGAGTTTCAGAAACTTTGGAAGGTAGTGTGTCCAATGCCGAATCAGTCCAAATTGATTCTGCATCACTAAAAGGAGTGTTTGGTGAAGAAAGTGAAAGTGACAAAGAAGAAGGATCGGGGAATAAACATTCTAGAAAATCTCTGGTTAAAAGCCTGAGTGAAGGATCGTTAAGAGAGGGCCCTCAAAGAAAAGAGATGTTAAAAAGAAAAAGTTTTAATGCTGAAGAAGGTTCTCAAAAAATGGCAAAATTGGAGGAAGAGAAAGAAAACAGACGGAAACGATTAAAATTAAATTTTGATGATGAAAGAGAAAGGAAGGAAAATTGTGAAATTGAGAGGAAAGGGAAGAGGATTGTGAAAGAGGAGGAAAGAAAGACTATATTTGGAACACCAACAAGTGAAATTGAAGAGGTGAAGGATGAGAAACATGGGAGAGAAGGGCCTTCAGAGATTGAAGTAAGGGATGAAAATGGTGGAAGAGAAAGCTTCTCCGAAATTGAAGAAGTGAAAGATGAACATAGCAGAGGAGGAGTTTTAGAAATTGAAAAAGTGAAGGAAGAACATGATGGAAGAGGAGAAGGAGGATTTTCAGAGATTGAAGAAGAGGAAAATTATGGGTATCATGGAAGAGGAGGAGGAAGAGTTTCTGAAATAGAGGAAGAAATAGAGGAAGTAGAGGATGAAGATAATAGAAGAGGAAAAGTTTCAGAGGTCGAAGAAGAGGAAGATGAGTATAATAGGAAAGGAGGAGGAAGAGTTTCAGAAATTGAAGAAGAGGATGATATAGAAGAGGAGGAGGAAGGGTTAAGAAGAAGAGGAAGATATAGAAGAAGAGAAGGAAGAGTTTCAGAAATTGAAGAAGAACATGATGGAGGAGGAATAGTTTCAGAAATTGAAGAGGAAGAAGATAAATATAACAGAAGATTTTTGTCATTTCGAAGAGTAACTGAGATTGAAGAACTAGATGACGAAGAAAAAAGCAGTCTAAGTCCATCAACCAGATTCTCAGATGAAATCAGATTATCTCCTATCATTGGACTGAATAACACTCCACAAAGTCCAGATTATTTAGAAAAAAGAGAAAAGGCAAAATTTCAGGTTAGGTAAAATGATTTTTAAACAAATTTTTTTAAGTTTAAAAGAGACTGGAAGGAATTTAAAAAAGTTCTGATTGAATGGGAAGAAAGGATTGTTTGGAAGTCTAATCATCAACATGTTCTAGAAAAAGAGAGAGAATTAAAAAGGAAAAACAGAGAGATTAACAGAGAGGCTTTAAATGGTAGTAAAAGCTTTTTAGGGTCCTTTTATGCTTTAACCCCCATGTCATGGACTTTTGTGGCAGGTGCCCGATTGAATGGAGTTGTTTCTAATCATTTCCGCCAAAGTTCCAATTACGGAAATTAATAAGGGGTATTTTTGGCAAATGGAAACCTCAGGCATGTGAACCTAACAAATTTAAAAAGGATATAGATGACTTATAGCTCGTTCGAAAGAGCATTTAAACTGTATGTAAAACCGTTTGGGCCTATCTGTCTCAAGGGTCTTAGTTGAAGCTATCTGTCTCAAGGTCTTATTGTTAGTTGAAGCTTGCGAGCTTTTTGGACGCACAAAAGGACCGTTTGATTTAAAAAGTTTTTTTTTTTAAATTTAGCTGCAACTAAGAGACTAAAAGAAATAAAAAGACAACATGAACAAAAAGAAAAATTGGAAACAATAAGCGACTTATTAGAAAAAGAATCACAAAAATATACAAAAAATAAGACAAAACATCCTCCCTATTATTACACAGATTTTGCCTCAAAATTAAAAGAAGCGTCTAGAAAAATGCTAAAAATATCTTCGATTGATTTTCTTTATGAAAAAGAAAATAAAAAATTTAATTTAATTTATAAGATGATTTTAGGTAATGTTTGGAAGTCGCCCCCTTTTTCTATTTTTTGACCATTCTGAGCTTATTTTCTTAACTCTTTTCACAGATTTTCCTCACAAAACATAGAATTTTGGTTCGGAACGTTGGAAGTCGATTTTGATAGTTGAGGGTAAGAGTGGACAAAGCACCTGACTAACTCAGCTCCCAAACTTTTTTTTTGGTCAAAACCCCAATTCTCCAACCCAGAAGGCTTAGTTCAGACTAAAACCCAATCACGAAACTTTCGATACCTTAGGGTTGAAAGAGAAAGGTTATAGTTGAGGGAGTTGAAGGACCGACATGTTAGGTTATCCATAATAGGCTACCGAACGATTTAATCTTCTCTATATTTGCCTTAGGACGAATAAAGGAAGAGGGAAGGAAAAAAGCTAAAGATGGTCAGAGGAATAGAGGGAAAGAGGCAACTTTCTAAACATTACCTAAATTTAGAAAGGAAAAATGAAGAGTTTTCATATAAAAATATTGAAGATGAAAATGTTAAAAAATCAAAGTATTTTGAAATATTTTATAAAAATAATATTATCAAAGAATTTTTTAAAAATTGGGAATGTACAAAATATTGGGGGTTAGCTAAGAAAAGGTTAGAAAAGGAAAGAAAGGAGAATAATAGAGGGAAGAAAAATTTGAAGGGATTTGAAGGTCTTGATAAGGATTATTATATTTCATCCTGTGAGGAAATGGAAAAAGCTACAAATTATTTATTTGCATATTTAGACGCTGTAAATTATTTGGAAGGCAATTTACCTGATGAAAAGGAAAATGAAAGTAAATTAAAATTTTTTATTAATCGGGGATTGAATTCGACATTTGTGGCCATCAGAACGATCAACTGAGGACCAGATTTCTCACTATAACTTTCCTAGTCTTGGTCCAACCAGAGTGAATTATCCAAAGCATTCGTTAAGGAGTGTCCTTTTTTAACTGGATGATCGCCATCAGTTGATCCCAATCCGCGAACGTAGACTTAACTTTAGGATAGATTTTGGTCCTTGGAAATTACGCCAATACAACACACCTTCCTATAGAGAAACAAGACACCTTATCATTACACTGACTAAAAACCTCCGGCTCAAAATTGTCAAACTTCCGCAAATGACGTTTGCGTTTTGTCAAAATTAAATTAGGTAAACTTTATTTTTAAGGCTTCCTTCCTTTGGATTTTTTAGAAAAAACTCCAATTAGACCAAAATTAATGATTGGAAAAATTCATTATGGAGAAAATATACAAAATTTGATAAAATATTTTGAGGAAGTTTATTTAGAATTTCATCAAGATTTAACTGTCCCGTTAAATTTGGAAAGATTTAAAAATATAAAATTTATAAATAAATGTTTTGGGGATAATAATGATTGGCAAAATAAATTTAATGAATTGGCTAAATTGCCAAAAACACAGCCTAGGAATTTGCTGGGATGGATGCGGAAAGCAACCACAGCATTTTTGTAAAATTTAAAAACTTGAAATATGAAAAAAAAAGTCCGCAAATATAAGAAGTCTGTAAGAAAATCAAAAAATGTCCGCAAGAAATGTCCTCAAAAAAAGTCCGCAAAAATAAGCCCAGAAAAAATGTCCGCAAAAATAAACCCAGAAAAAATGTCCGCAAAAAATGTCCACAAGAAAAGTCCGCAAAAAAGTCAGCAAAAAATCCACAAAAATAAGTCTGCAAAAGCAATCCGCAAAAATCTCTAAAATTAATTTTTACTTTTAAGATCAAAAGACAAAAATCCCCCAATTCCCAACAACAAAACATTAATTTATTTGTTAGACGATAAAATCTATATAAAAAACAAAGAAGATTTTTACAAAGAAATTGAGCCAAAAGGGTTAACTACCCAAAGATATTATTTAATTCTTTGGACAAATATATTTTTTAAAAATGAAATTATTTTGGGAGAAACAAAGGAAGCAATAAATAAATTGTGTAATCCTCCTTTGAGAAAAATTGAGAATAAAAAATATTTAGAGGATTTGGAGAGAAGTAAAAATTATTTGGAAAAGTGGAAAAATGAAGCAGAAAAATTATCAAGTGAATATACAAGTATTTTTGATTAAATTTATTTTACGCACCCAGAAAGTCCGCAAGTTTTATCTGCAAGTCTAATTTTGTCCGCAAGTCTACAGTTTTCCGCAAGTTGTTAGAAAAATAAATCCGCAAATTTTTTACAAAAGATAAATAAATCCACAATGGTTGTCCGAAAAGATTCATAAATCCGCAAGTTGTGTCCGCAAGTTTTGCTATTTATTTAATCATAAAAGTTTATTTTTGTAAAACTCAAGTCAGTATAAGATATACCCTTGGAGCTGAACTCTTAAATGAGGGGTATATCAAATTGGAAGTTATTTTATTGTTTCACACTTATTTATTTGTGCTCAATAAAGAAAAAAAAGTATACTTAGATAGCTTCACCTTCCTTTAAATTAAAAAAATTTTTAAATTTAATCCTAGGCAAAAATAAAGAATTTTTAACAATAATTGAAGAAAACGAACACGATCTAAACACAAAAAAATGGTTTGAAGAGCAAGTTGAACTAATCAAAAACAAAATTAATTTAATTGAAACATTAACTGATAAACATTGGAATTTTAATTCTTTATATAAAAAATTTGGAAGTGAAGAAATTGAGATTGGTCGAATTAACGATGAGTGGAATAAAAGGTTGGAAGAATCGGGCATTAAAGAAATATCGTTAAAACAACGAAGTAGAAGAGGGAAAAATATTGTGGCGACAATTGAAAAGGTGCTTGTTTAAATTGGGTGGGCCTCGTTATAAAATACACTCAATATTAAACACACTCTATTTAAGATACTAGAAGGAGCGGGGAGTTAAGCGATATCCTCTATTTAAGATACCCCATTATAAGATACAACAACGCAAAAGATACACTCACTTTAAGACACTCACTATAAAATAAACCTCCTTATAAGATAAACCCAATAGTAGATACTCACTTTAAGACACACTCATTATAAGGTACATCATTATAGGATACATTTCATTCTAAGATACTCTCAATACTAGACACACATTAGTCTAGGATAATACATTTCCATGACTTGGTAGACTAGTTAGGGAGACACCTTCTATTTAAGATACTCTCATTATAAGATAAAAAATTTCTGCCCTAAGGGGATATCTTATAGTGGTATGTTCTACTTTTCTCATCTTCTAAAACATTTTTAATTTTTAGATAGAGAGAAAAAAACTTTCTGATTATTTATTTAACGGAAATAATTCAAGTTCAAGCAAAACTAGTACAAGTCCCGACAAAACAATAAGAAGTATACTTGAAGAACCAAAAGACAAAACAAGTTTAACAAACAAAATATGCCCTAAACCTATAAGAAAAGCTGTATCTAATTTACTAGCTTGTTTTGTTAATGTTTAGATTGTTAAGTCGGATCTCATTTATGTACATATAGGCTCTGCTTCATAACTATAACTCCACCCCAATTTTTCAAGTTTAAGCATGATCCTAAAGCTTAACTTAACTGGAAATATTGTAAAATGATAAATTATCTATATTCCATATTACTCAGAAAAAATTTTTTTAATTAATCAAAAATTGAGAATTTTATTAAAAATTTTTGAAAAAATAGGTGCTTCATAACTATAGCTCCACTTTTAAAAAAATTTATTCCAGCGGTAGGAAAAATCTACAAAGATTCAAGCAAGCCTGTTGATCGATATTAAGAGAAAAGAAAAAAGAATTAGACCTATATCTCATTTCAGTATCGAGATCTTGACTCCTTGAAAATCAACGTAGAACAGGGGTAAACCTCTTTAAAAAATATTTTCGACCCTTTATAGGTTACCTTTAATTTTGATTTTGAGCTTATTCGAAAGAGCTTGAAATTTGCTACAAGATAGCAGAAGCTTTTTTTTATCATAAAAATTCTAAAGTGAGATTCTGGCAGTTAAACTTCATAAGCGACAAAAACCGCATAAATGCCCCATAAAATGACGCTTAATAATTCTTTGTAAATTTAACGGTCTGTATTTCTCTTTTGATTTTTTTCTGGAAAATATTATTAAAAATATCTTGTAGCAAATTTCAAGCTCTTTCGAATAAGCCCAAAATCAAAATTAAAGGTAACCTATAAAGGGTCGAAAATATTTTTTAAAGAGGTTTACCCCTGTTCTACGTTGATTTTCAAGGAGTCAAGATCTCGATACTGAAATGAGATATAGGTCTAATTCTTTTTTCTTTTCTCTTAATATCGATCAACAGGCTTGCTTGAATTTTTGTAGATTTTTCCTACCGCTGGAATAAATTTTTTTAAAAGTGGAGCTATAGTTATGAAGCACCTATTTTTTCAAAAATTTTTAATAAAATTCTCAATTTTTGATTAATTAAAAAAATTTTTTCTGAGTAATATGGAATATAGATAATTTATCATTTTACAATATTTCCAGTTAAGTTAAGCTTTAGGATCATGCTTAAACTTGAAAAATTGGGGTGGAGTTATAGTTATGAAGCAGAGCCTACCTGTCATGGGTTATCGGGTTGGGTTCGGGTCAAAAAAAGCCTGGTTCGAGAAACCCTTATTTGTGTATTACTCTCATTTATGTGTTCGTGTTTACGTTTGTCCTCCCCAAACTATACTATGCACCTACTATATCTCACCAAGGTTGGCGGACACGGATATTCGGATGTCGTGAAAACGAGGGAAAATATAAAAATAAAATTTATTTATTTTATTAATTTTATTTATTTATTTTTATTAATTTTTAATCTGTTTCTGTTTGTATAAAATCCACTATCTTATAACAATATCAGTTCTTATAAGCTCTCTCTTAAGTTCTCCTTCATTCTTCTTTGTAAAATTAATATATTTTATAAATAAATCTTTGGAAATTGTTTTCAATTTGTATTAAAATTGGAAATTAATTAGAAGGTTAATTGGTTTCGCCAACAAATACTTATCTTCTGGTATTGATGTAGCTTAGAAAGACTAATTTCTTTCAGTGGGAGCTCAGCCGGTGAGTAAGTACAAACACCGAGTACAAGTATTTTTCCACTTGCAATGTCAAGCTCTGTGCGGGTAAAACGATTAAAGTCGGGCATATAGTTCAAACCAAAAAGCTTCATATTCATTTTCTCAACAATACTTTTTTAATTTCTTGACTCGAGGTAAGAGTAGTATCATAGTTTATATGTTGAGTAATCAATTTATATAGACGTTCATAAAGTTTGAGTTTTGCATGGGATCCCTCCGTTCCTCGATTATCAATGTAAAGAACAAGCGACAAGGTAATGATGCCCAATCTGACGGTGAGATTTAGCATTGAGTAAAGGCTGTGATGTTAACAAATTTTAAAAAATAAAAAAAAATTAAAAAAATAAAAAAAAATAAATTAAAAATAATTAATTAAATAATTAATAAATTTAAATAAATTAAATTAATAATTAACAAATATATTTTGGTAAAAGTGGGGTTGCTAAGTTTATGTTGTCAATTCTTAATTTATAACAATCTTTGCCATAGTAATACTGCATTCAACAGTAGCACCATTCAGGAATTGTTTGCAAAATTCTGACATTGCAGTTGATTTGATAATGTCATCAAATGGTTTGAAGTTCTCCGTTGAAAAAAGTGTCTTCATGTTGTCATAAATATAATTATCCAAAAAATAGTTGATTGACCTGCACATTCAACTTTTGACTTTTCTTTTCTTGAGAAAGAACAGAAAAGTCCCAATATTCCCCCAAGATGTTTAGAGAGAGTGTCCTCCAATGTGTTGTTGTTGAGAGAAAGAAAAGACGTGAAAAAACTTACTAACCAAGAGTAATTTAACGAATAAATTTAAAATATTTATTTCAAAATTAAAGTTAACAATTTATCTTAAAAAAGGGAAATAGGCAATTTAATAGAAGAAGGTTTTGATTTGTTGAAGAAGTGACTTGAAGAAGACAACATTTTGGGGGTTTGGGGAGAAGTTTATAAAGGCTCCAATCGGCCATGGTTTTTGGCCGATGGGCAGAAATTATTAATAAAAGATTGGGCAAAAATGATGAAATAGTGGGCTGTGCAAACAATGATAAGAAAAGTTTGGCTGGATAGAAAATTCCAGCAAAACTTCAAAGAATAAAATATTAAATTTAGAATTAGAGAGAATAGAGAGAGGGGTAAAAAGATAAAGTTAACAAACAAAGAGATGGGTAAAATTGCCCACACAAACTTCAGTCGCGGGAATGCACGTGAATGAAGTTTGTGTGGCGCATTCCATTTTTAGTTTTTTATTTAATCTTTTCTCTCTTCTTTTGCAAAATTTTATTTTATTTTTTATTTAATTTCTTCCCCAAAATTATCAGCCCATCTTTGCAATCGGGCTGCAACAAAAGTGTTCTCATCGGTTTTAGAACCTGTTTTAGATTTACCCTTGCAGGGTTGTTTGGCGCAGTGCCAGCTAAATAATATGCCAGATTTATGGGGGTGGTGCAAATAATAAGTATGCCCCTCATGATGCATCATTTTACCATAATTATTTTTTGTTGCTTCAAATTTTACCATTCTTAAAATTTGGACACCAGCGATTGGATATGGCTCAGATACACAGGTGGTGGGTCTTCGATCCACGCCGTCTTTGGTGGTGGGTCTTCGATCCAAGCCGTCTTTGGTGGTGGGTCTCCGATCCACGCCGTGTTTGGTAGCCAAAAATCTGTGGTCCAGTATTGCGTTGTACCGTAATGTGTTGTTGACATGGCATGGAGCGAGGACTTTCTCCACACCTCCAAGTTGCCAATACCATTTGCAGGTAATATTTTTATTACTCGTCGTATAGTGTAGGAAGCAGTATGTAGGTATATACTGCACTATGTGGTTGGGCCAATGATGCTTTTCTCGAGGAGTGTTGTGGGTGGGGGTCTCAAAACATAAGTGTTGTAGATAAGCATCAATTACAGATGACTCCAACCACTCTCCATCTCGAAGGGTTATTAGCCCATCCCATGGTAAATGACCCCTCTTAAAATTTGGGCCACAAATTAAGAAGCGGGTGGGACGAGCATCATTAAAACTTACACATCTATCATGCTCATAAATTCGGACTCTCCGAACCACACCGTCATCTAATAATTTAGGATAAAATAATCAACAATAACAGCTTTGCTTGTAAATCCGATTCGTTAAGGAGTGTCCTTTTTTAACTGGATGATCGCCATCAGTTGATCCCAATCCGCGAACGTAGACTTAACTTTAGGATAGATTTTGGTCCTTGGAAATTACGCCAATACAACACACCTTCCTATAGAGAAACAAGAGCATCATTAAAACTTACACATCTATCATGCTCATAAATTCGGACTCTCCGAACCACACCGTCATCTAATAATTTAGGATAAAATAATCAACAATAACAGCTTTGCTTGTAAATCCCGAGGCAACTGGTTATTACTTTTTAATAATTTACTGTTTTTATTTTCTAGATTATCAACATCCTTTTTTAATTTCTTTATGTCTGTTTCCATTATAGAGCATGGTTTTTTTGAATTTATCCGCCTTTGGGCCTTAATTATAAATTGTGTGATTTTGTGATATGGGCATTTTGAAATTTTGAGATTTTGATAATTCCCCCGAATTCAATGATACCAATGAGCTAGCCTTGTTGAAGTGTACTCTTGTTGATGATCTTCTCAGGCTGTCTCATGCTGCTGGGTGTCACTGGTGTTTCTCTTAGCTCTGAAGGATCATTTTCATTATTTATTTCTTGTAGTTCAATTCCATGGTTTGGGTAAGCTTCACTTCGAGGAAGCCTTCTTTGAGGGCGTATTAGGAATCTGAAACTGCGTACTGTTGGCATTACAAATTTTTCTGGAATTTTTTTAAATCAGAATATTTTTTTAAACCAGAATATTTTTTTAAATCAGACATAGGTAATAGAGGTCGGCAAAATCGATTCCTGTACACAAGTGTCCCCTACCCGTTATTACAACTGAACCTCCACTATAAATTGCTTTTAAATTATTGAGGTAACTAAGGTTGGCAGATTCTGGGAAATTCAGATATCTGGATTCGGCAACCTACCAAGAAGGTACCTAGAATCAATCCCCTTCATATACTTAGCAACAAACATTAAGATAATTTTAAGTCACGTGGCAATAGGTCTCTACATATTTTCCTTCTAAAGTAGCTAATGTGTTCTTGACTAAAGTCCATATCTCTTCCTTCAACAGAATAATACGCATACATAAGGGCAAAAATGCCACAATCTATCCCGTTTAATTGTTTCGGGATATCCAGCAATTCTCTTAATGTCCATTCTTCTTTTATACCAATGTCAGTTCCATCCTGAGCGGCAGCCTTCATTGTTTAAGCAAAAGTGGGCCAGTATGTAGACAATTATTTAATGAAGGAGCACTTCGTTGAGTTGGAGGACGGGCACTAGCATCCATAACAATTCGCAATTTTGTTGTGTTTTTGTCTTCTCTGACGACAGCTCGATGAGGAAGGTAATGCACCGGTCCGGTTGATTCATTGGGGGTTTTCACAACTTCAATCACCCCTTTAGCCAGTTGATCATCTAATATTGCTTGATATTGATCAATCGCATTTAGTTGTCGAAGCTTCTTTGCTTGCCAGTCGCATCTTTGCATGTCGATAATTTGTTGGCAGAGCATGTATTCTACAAAACATGTTAATTTTCAAAAATTTTAGAAAATTTATTTTCGCAATCATGCTAATTCTAAGTACGTTTGCTTCTCCATCCACTAAGTTGCGCAGCAAAGTAAGTCTCAGAATTTTGTTGTTCTTGAGAAAGAAAATAAAAGTCCCAATATTCCTCCAAGATGTTGAGAGAGAGAGTCTCAATTTGTTGTTGTTGAGAGAAAGAAAAGAAGTCCCAATATTTAGAAAATTGAATTGTTGGCAGTAAAATCCGGTGAAGCAAGATTAATTCATTATCTTTTCTTAATTCATTATTTCTTTCAGAGTTCATTATTTCCTGATAATATATTTTGTAATATTCCGGCATATCAATATCATTTCCCTTGACTTTAAACTTTATATCAGCCACATTTCGAGTAGTCTCCTTCATTCTTCTTTGTAAAATTAATATATTTTATAAATAAATCTTTGGAAATTGTTTTCAATTTGTATTAAAATTGGGAATTAATTAGAAGGTTAATTGGTTTTGCCAACAAATACTTATCTTCTGGTATTTGTTGTAGCTTAGAAAGACTAATTTCATTCACGGATCCGAAAAAGACTGGATATCTAATATTGGATCAGGACCAGTGCTGGGTATAGCTCCGGGAGCTAGCTCCGGAGCCCGGCTCCGGAGCCGGCTCCGGCGGAGCCGGAGCCGGAGCCGGAGCTAAGATTTTGGAAAGCCCGGAGCCGGAGCTGGAGCCGGAGCCAAGAATTTGAAACCCCGGAGCCCGGAGCCGGAGCCAAGGTTTTCCAATTCCCCACGGCTCCGGCTATACACCCCTAAAGATGGGTTAGAGAAAAAAAAGTAAGCAAAGAGGGTAGGCGTGAAAAGAAAAGGGGAGATAAAATTGAGACGGGTAAAAAAGATTTTCTTTCCATTCAATCGTAAGGTATGTGTGGTTGACTGGATAGTGCGTCTGGTTCATAGTTTCGTTCAATTAAAGTTCGAAAAATATCTCAATAATTGATTAAATAATTGTTTTTCTTTGGAAAATAAATTATTATAAGGATTTTTTTATTAAATGAAGCTGAATAAATTTTTCGAATTGGTTAATTTTAGTCTCCTAGGTGTCAAAATTTTCGCCTGCGGCGCAAAAAAGAAGGTTTTTGGCTTAAGGATCGTCCAAATTTTTCAAAATTTTCGCCTGCGGCGCTGAAAAAGGATGATTTTTGGCATAAGGATCCTCCAAAATTCTCAAAATTTTCGCCTGCGGCGCAAAAAAGGAAGATTTTTGGATCCAAATCCCCTTAATCCCCCCGATATCGCCCTTAATCCACCTAAATCACAAGATAATCCACCCAAATCCAGATTAATCTATTGATAACTCTCTTAATCCTCTTATATCACTCTATATCCCCCTTAATCTACTCAAATCTCCCAATGAAAAATAATTCATTGATTTTCCACCCGGAGCCCGGAGCCAACATGGAGCGGCTCCGAAAATCGCCGGCTCCGGAGCCGGAGCTGGAGCCGGAGCCAAGATTTTAAAAGGCCGGAGCCCGGAGCCGGAGCCAAGATTTTTAAACCCCGGAGCCCGGAGCCGGAGCCAAGAATTTGAAAGGCCGGAGCCGGAGCCAACAAATGGCAAATACCCAGCACTGATCAGGACATTCAAGGATTTCCCAGGATCTGCCAATCTTATCCCCCACATTCACCTTATACATAAGCGAGATCGGCTCTACTCCAGTTTATGCGTCCAATCAACAAAAAATTCGATTTTTCTTGGTGTTGCAAAGTTGGGGTATGGTTCCAAAGCATTTCTTTATGTTCGGGACCTAAGCCCACTGGGTCTGGGACCATTCCTTGCCCTATCCCTCGAAATTTCGGAAAGTTATAATTGTTTTTCCGAAATTTTTAAAAATTGGCTATAACTTTCCGAAATTTCGAGGGATAGGGTAAGGAACGGTCCCAGACCCATTGGGCTTAGGTCCCGAACATAAAGAAATGCTTTGGAACCATACCCCAACTTTGCAACACCAAGAAAAATCGAATTTTTTGTTGATTGGACGCATAAACTGTCATTGGACGCATAAAAGTCGATTGGACGCATAAACTGGAGTAGAGCCGCGAGATCCGACTTGGAAATATTTTTGCCTATTTTGGCGTCCGTCTATCCCTGGGTGTGCTCGGGTGGCCAACTTTCTTTTTCTAAATGTTTTGTCTTTCTCCTTTTTAAAATCAGTCTTGGCACACCTCTAGTATACATATCATCCAAAATATAATAATGTAACGATAAAAAAACAAAAAATTTAATATTTAATCAAGCAAATAAGGAATCGTTTTGGGCATTTTTGCCTTTTTCCCACGTAAATGACTTCTCTGCTTCAACGCACTTCCAAATAATGTAAAAACTTTGTTAGTTACAACAAATTGAAAAGTGGTGTCCTCTTTAGGGATGACTTTAAAAAATAGGGAAATAAGAAAATTAAAGAATTATCGGCTCTATATGAAATTAGGGTGTGAATCGTTTTTTTTTATAACTTTTTTCATTTCTTTTTTCCTCCCCTTACATGACATAATGGTCAGCATTTTCTTCCTTATTTAGTTCCATTAAATTTGCCTGTGGCATAATCAAATGAGTGATGATAGAGGAAAGGATTATTTTTAAATATTTTTCCTCTTCGTCCGTGTCTGTCCTTCTCCGTCTTTTTTGTCTGTCCATCTTCGTCCGTGTTTTGTCCGTCCTTCGTCCGTGTTTTGTCCGTCCTTCGTCCGTGTTTTGTCCGTCCTTCGTCCGCGTTTTGTCCGTCCTTCGTCCGTGTCTGTCCTTCTCCGTCTTTTTTGTCTGTCCTTCTTCGTCCGTGATTTGTCTGTCGTCTTCGTCCGTGTTTTGTCCGTCCTTCGTCCGTGTTTTGTCCGTCCTTCGTCCGCGTTTTGTCCGTCCTTCGTCCGTGTCTGTCCTTCGTCCGTCTTTTTTGTCTGTCCATCTTCGTCCGTGATTTTTCTGTCAGTATGTGTGGTGTGTGTGTTTTCTTTCCTCTCATTTGATTTTGCCACGGGCAAATTAAATGGAATAGAACAAGGAAGAAAATGCTGACCATTATGTCATGTAAGGGGAGGAAAAAAGAAATGAAAAAAGTTATAAAAAAAAACGATTCACACCCTAATTTCATATAGAGCCGAATTATCTACCAATAACACGGTCACGTTTAGTAATCATTTGAAATGTTGATTTTGATTCGTGAAGTACAATGCCGTAAAGACCAATCTGAAAATTGATTGATTGCTTGGGCATTGAAATTTAACGTATTTTCTCGCATTAAAGCCTCCCTCCCCTCTTTAATAAGCCTTCCAGTTTAATAAAACCTCTCCCTTGTGGGGTGGTTGAAAAATAGAGCCACAGGGGGATCCATTACAGAAAATAAGGCACCCCCAGTTTACTAAGACCCCCTAACTTGTGGGATGGTTGAAAATAGACCCCAGGGGATCTAATACAGAAAATAAGGCATAAATACATGAAAGACTGCTGTGCCTTTGAAACTAGGCAAAATTTCCCTTCATTCCTCCTTATAGATGACTTAAACCCACGCCTAGGGGTTTTAGGTGAACCTTCATTAAGTATTTCCGTACCACAATGACTCTTCTGAAGCCCTCCTCTATTTTTAAATCGGTATGTGAAAGAATTCTAAAAATCACCTGTGTTTTATTGGGAGAATCTGACACTCTTAAAATTGCACCATGAAAATCCATTCGTAACAAACGCTCATCCAATTGTTCATTACAATGGGCTAGTAATGACTTGAAATACGAGACCCAAAGTTGATATAAAGGCACCAGTTTTTCATACCTTTTTAAATTATTTTTTTAATTCTGGACTTTTATTTAGGAAAATAACAAGTCGGATCTCACTAGAAGATACTCCCAATACTAAAGACACCTCTATTTAAGAGACTTTTTAAGTTTGGTTGGCCACTAGGCGGAAGGCTGCCTAAAAGATAACAACCCTATATTTAAGAAAACACCTCGGTTATAAGCTAAAGCTTAATATAAGATTCTCAAAATAGTAGTGCACCTCAATTTAAAATACGTTTCATTAAACTTGGTTGGTCACTGGAGGGGTAAGTTGCTCATTAGAAGCTACAGCCCACTACACTAAACCTTAATCCATTTAAATTTTATTAGTCATTGGTCGAGGAGGTACCCAAGAATATTTAAGACGCCCGTCATTATAAGACATACTAGCCACAGTTATACCTTCTAGTGAGATTCGAACTGGCAAAAAAATTAAAAAAAATTAACTTCAAATCAGTGCAACGTTTCAACCCACCAGCTCTCCTTATTAAATTCTCTGGTGCCTTTCGACGTATTGGACGGTCCTTACGTTTCTGCTTTTCAAAATTAAATATTTTAATACGAGCATCTCCATATGTACCTAAACTATTTTCCATTCTAAAATATAGCTAATTAAAGATTAATCAAAAAAAAATAGAAAAATAATTAAAGAAATTTTTTTGATTTTCAAAACAAATTTAAAAACAAATTTTCGTGCTTTCAAATTATTTATTCATTACATCCAAATATATATCACAAAAAAATTTTAAACGATAAATAAAAAATAATAATAATGTCAAAAAGTCCTCCAAAAACACAGTTAGCTGGCACACTTTTCACCGTTTATTCTCTATTCATGTAGCGACTTTTGAGGATAATTTCAAATAAATTAAGGACTTATAAAGTTTGCCGGAAAGATTAATGGCAAGAACATTTTTAAAGAAAATTGGCTATCGTGCCGTCAAAAAACCGAATTTCCTCGAAAGACGAATAGCTTTTGACAACACATGAGAGGAGAAAATAAATGGTGAAATAGTCGTCGACTAACATTGTTTCGGATAACTGCAAAATCTTACGTTTTCCCCATGAAAATTATTATATTAAAAATATATTTGGTTTAGCTCAAGGATTATTTCTTACGGATAAAGAATAAATAAAGTAAAATTGCCCAAATTTTTAAATGTTTAAAGAAATTTAGCTTGTCAAAAAATCCCAATCAGTATTAAAAAAGGCAATTTACTTTTAAAAGTCTAACAAGAACCCAAGAATCAAAATATCATTACGAATACCATCAAATTTGAATAAAAGTCAAACCTCACTATAAGATACACCCGATAATAGATATACCTCTGTTTAAGTTACACCCATTATTAGAGACACCTCTATTTGAGTTATACCCATTATAAGAGACCCATCTACTTATATTTAAGAGACGCTTTTAAAAATTCAGCTGGACAATTGGTGGGCGTAGCCGCCCAAACTACCTTCGATTTAAGACACACCTCTGTATAAGAGACAATATTCTCATCCTTATGGAGATATCTTATAGCAAGGTAAGACTCCACTTAAGAATTTAAAAAAATATAAAAATTAATTTGAACTAGTTGAAGACAATTTTGTCCTTTTTTCATCTAAAGATGCAGTAACATTATTACTACCTTCTCTTTTCATTTGCCTACAAAAATTTTATTAATAAAAAATTTTAATTAAAAAATATTATTTAAAAATTTAAAATAAGGACTTTTGTCTAGCAATGGCTTGTTCTACATTTTGCAATTTGCGAAGAAGCTGTTCGCGACGTTTTGTACTGCTACTACTACTACTAGTTTGTTGCATTTTATCTCCTTTTGTCACTGAAAATATTTTTTTGTATATTTTTATTAGTTTAATCGGATCGGGGTCATTAATTTCCCTTACGCTTACAAAAGTCTACAAGTTTATCCGCACATCATACAATTTATTTTAACAAAAAAGTACTACCAATCAGGTTTGTTAAGTGTTGAGAAACAAGTCAGATCGAGTTTGAGATAAGAGTTTCAAGCATATCTTAGACCGGGTTTCAGATTTCAGGTCAAAAAAGTGTTTCGGGTAACCCAACACACCCTTAATTCTCCAATACAGATGTGAAGCATTTAAAAAAATCAAAGATTTTCAAAAT
This sequence comes from Meloidogyne arenaria, assembly GCA_036172955.1. Taxonomy (NCBI): domain Eukaryota; kingdom Metazoa; phylum Nematoda; class Chromadorea; order Rhabditida; family Meloidogynidae; genus Meloidogyne; species Meloidogyne arenaria. The sequence continues at coordinate 7,589,519 of JARQAB010000012.1, read as the reverse complement.
TATTTTAAGGTAAATTACGAATGCCTGCGGACTTTTTTGAGAGCATAAAGGGGAACATTAACCAAAATCATTTGTCTAATCTACCAATTTTTTAAAACAAAAAAAATTACCTTCATCAACATATTTTTCTTCAGTTTTCACCTCAATACTATTATTATTGCAAATTTCCTTATACGACTGTGTCGGAGGGTGTTTTTGTTGTTGTTGCTGTAATTCATCTATATCAAACGTCTCTTCTTTTACCTCCCTTTTTATTTTCTTTTTATTGCTGCTATTATAATTGTTTGAATAAACTTTCTTATTGTCGTCATTATCGCTTTCAGCACTGCTTATTTCACGTACCAATTTATCCAAAAAATTATGGTGAACTTCAACATTTCCTCCCTTATTTTTTAATGAAGAAACTGACGAAGCTGTAAGTGAAGGTTTTATTTGTTGTTGCTGATGTTTTTTTGAGGATGATGATTTTCCAAGTTTTTCTTCAGAAGCTGAAGAGGAAGAACTTGAAGAGGACGAATCGGAGGATGATGAACTGCTTGAAGAAGAGGAGGATCTGTGAATATTAAAAGCATGTAGAATAATTATTCAAAAAAGCATCAAGGCATACTAGGGAATCGAAAAATTCAAAACGAATTTATAACTGGAAACGCAGTGACAAAAAAAGGATAAGTCCCGTAAAGGATAAATCACATAACAGAGACAAGTAGAGAAAACAAAAAAATCTATAGTATTTACTTGGTAGCATAATGGGACCTTGAACAAAATTCCCTCGTTACTGCCCACTTAAGCTTTGATGCCCATAATAAAAAAAACTAAAAAAAATTTTAAATTTAAACCTCGTTTTTCTTCCACCATCAGATGATTTTTTATTAATTTTTGCACTACTATTAGAAACTTTCTTTCGACTGGCATTAGAATCCTTTCGTTGTGAAAGACGATAAGCAGCTGGCGCCTGATCATTTTCTATTACCTCCTCTTTCTTTATACTTTTTGTTAGCGTTTGTGAATGTCTTCTGGCATTGCTTAAAACAATTTTTTAATTAAAAAATAGGTTCTTTTTGGATATGCCTCCCTGCTCTGGGTCAGGGGTGGGCGCATTGCGTTTTGCGTTGATTTTTGGTCTTCCGTTGCGTTTTTAACAATTGCCTCTTGCGCCCAAACCTGCCCTGGGTATCAGAGTTTTCCCTTATATGTACATAAAGAAATGATTTTCTTTCTTCATTTACTTCATTAAATCTTCACAAAGAAATGGTGTAGAATAAGGAAAGGTAGAAAGTCTGACCATTTTGTAAGAAAACTCTGATACTCAAATATGGATGGGCATACCCAAAAAGTACCAAAGAATAATTAAAAATAAAAAATTAAACCGTTCATTTGACCCAAAAGACTGACCACTTTCAACAGAAATTTTCCTATTTCCATAATCATCATATCCCGAAGAAGAATTTTTACTTTCAGGTCTTTCATTCATTGGTGGTGTTCTCGGCCCTTTAAATCGATTTTTTGGTGAATAAGTAGCAGAAGTTTTATGGGTGAGTAAAGCGCCAAGTGTTGCATGCGATTCACGAGAAAGAGAAGCAAATGTATCAGAAGACTCGTTTGAAGAGGATCTGAAAAATTAGAAAAAATTTCTTTTCCATATTTAACAATAAGCTCCGCATGAGCCAAACTAAAATACAAAAGAGTTTTAGAAAGAAAAATCTAATCAAAGTTCCTTGGAAGAGCTTCAGTATTTCGACGGTCAACGGGACATCAAAATTTAGATAGGCACGTCTTCGTCCCGTAATATCAATTTATCATTTCGGCGGCTTTTGGGGGTTCACATTTTGGCATTACGCCGAGTTACGGGAATTTTAGTCCCGCTCGTTTTTTGGCACCAGGAAAACATTACTTGATATAAACTTTCACCCTTACTTTAGGGAGAAATATTCCAAAAACCCTAAGGACTTGGTCTACACTGATAGATTTTCCTCTCTAAAAAATTATCCAAAACATTTTATTTGGGCTATAAATTTTCCAAGTAAAACCTGCTGTTCCTTTTCGTTGTATTAATAACAGATGATTGAATTTCTCTCTTGTCATAATCCTTAAATGATGCGGAAGACACAGAAGAACCAACAGAAGCATCCCTTCGACTACTGCTATGAGCTTTCTTTGATTTTTTCACATCAGGCGAAGTTATATCATTAAAAGAATCACTATGTTGTTCAGAACTATGTCGCTTCAATTTATTTTCTCTTTCACGTTCAACTTCTTTATGATGCCTATCCTCATCAGATCTTCGGCTAGAACGTTTGTGGGAAGAATGGCGTTGAGAGGAATGGTCCTTTAAATTTTAAAAAAAAATTTCTGATTAAAAATCTAAAAAAAAATAACCGAAGATGAATTTGAAGAAGAGCTACGACGACGTCTTCTACTTGGACGTTCAGCAACATTAACAACCATTTCAGTACGGCTTTTCATTATTTTTCCGTCGCTTCTTTTAACAACAGAATTTGAAAAAGATCTGGCCCATGGATCAGAATAGCTGCTATTAGAACCAGTAATCAATACTTGGCGTTGTTGGCCTATTAAAGAAAAAAAGGGTTAAAATGTAGGATAAATGTGATAGCTTTTGCGGACGTTTTCTGCGGACAGGTTTTGCGGATTCTAACAGTATCCGCAAAAAACCGTAAAAAAGTTTCAAGGATCCCAAAAAAGAAAATAATAAAATCAAGGAACCGAGAATAAAATAAAAATTCCAAAATTTATCCCGTTCACCTTTTTGCAATTTGCTTGAAGATATCGATCCTGTCGTTGAATGTTCAATCATCGAATCGATCAGTGAAGGAATATTAGACTAGAATTAGAAAATCGGTAAAAAAATCTTTTTAAAATTAAAAAACCTTTGCTTGAGACCTTGTTGATGTTATAGAAGGCAAATCTTTTGCACGAGAAACCACAGAAACAGCTTCAACAACAACACGTGCAGGAATTGTACGGCGATTTTGAATGAAATTCATTGGTTTACTTCTTAAATAGAAAAAATTTTAGTGAGAAAAAGACACAAAAACATACAAATCAGAAGTAACATAATAGGAGTCATCAGTTTGACTTGGATTTGGTGACAAACATGCTAAAGGCGGACTTAAACTGCTTTGATCATCATTGTCATCAATTGTTTGGTTTGATTCCATTGGAAGAATTTCTCCACCTTTTTGACGACGAGCCAATTCACGAGCTTTCTTAAGGCCTTCCATCCAGGCAACACTTTCGGTACTTGAAGGAGGCGGTGGCGCTGCAGGTGGGGGTGGCGGAGGTTGACGTGTGAGCAAAGATGCAGTTGGCGGTGGATTAAAAACAGTTGAGAGTAAAGAAATCTTAAAATGAGGAGAAAATGCTAAAGTTAAGTTGAAAAGGTGTGTGCCAAGGCCTGGGGGCTTTCTATAAATTCAGGCTAGAACTAGGTCTTGGAGACCTGGGGCTCCCTTGAATCCAGGTTCAAAGTGGGTCAGGCCTGGAGAGTTTACCTCAAGGCCTGGGTAGTTTCACATGAATCCAGGCTCGAAGTGGGTCAAGGGTCAAGACTGGGTTCTTTTACCTAGACACAGGCATTTAAATATTAAAGTCTCCTAAGTTTTCTCTCACATCCAGACCTAGACCTAACTTTTTAAAAATTTAACTCTTTAAAACTTACAGGAGGGCCAATCGGCGGAGGAATGCTTGTTAAATTTGACAATTTGTTGTTGTAATAAATTGGTACTTTTCCACCGCCTGTAACTAATGTTGAAGAAGAGGAGGTTGAAACAATTTGGATACGAGGTCGCTAAAAATAAAATTGGAAAATACTAAACTTTTTTGGTAGTAAAGTCAATATTTTATTTTATACATGTACATATGGGAGGGGAGTGTCAAGGATTTTTATACTTGTTAGTGACAAGTAAATGCCTTGTTGCCTCTGGATATATAAGGAAAGCTAGACCCGATTACCTTCCCCACAAAGACATGTTTAAGTGCTATCATGTCATTAGCCAGGATTTTTTTCGGGGAGGGGGACTTCCCTTCAGCCAGGCATCGAACCTAAATCTCCCTCAAACCGGGTTTGTACTCTACCCGACAATCAAAAAATACATCTTAAATAGGCTGTATCTCATAGTGATATCCGACAGAACACTTTAACTAACAAAATGAAAAATATTTAAAAAAAACCTGTACTATTGACTGTGTACAATGTTTAAAACGACAAGCTTCGCCATTCTTGCAAATCCCACGAAGATAGAAACGACAAACTTCCTTCTCACGAGGTTTATATGTTTGAATAGGTTCAACTATAGGCAAAGGCAATTCTATCGGTTGAGCTGCATTTAGACTTGAAACTAAGGAAGGGAGACAAATACTGGACTGTGAAGAGCTGGCCATAAGTGGAGGCGAAGTACTTTTCTTAAAAAAATTTTGAAAAATAATTTATTTATTTGGGTCTAATGATTATCTCTGTTCGAGACCTTCGCAAACTGAACTTAGGAACATGTTAGAACATCGTCCAAATATTTGAAGGCTATTCAGGTCCGTAACTAAGGGCTTAACCAAGGGCGCCTTCGGCACATAATCTTAATAGTTGATCGCTTAAATCCTAGCCAGGGATAAATATTCTAGTCACGGGACCGTTTACAGGCCAAGATGTTGTAAAAAACTTATTTTTTAAAATATCCAAAAAAGTTAAAAATTAGACCTCTTCAATTTCCTCTTCATCGTCCTCATCCTCAATTTCGCCTTCTTCCAATTCTTCAGATTCCTTTTTATTTTTAATTTCTTTTTGCTTTTCAATGCCATCATCATCTTCGGGCAATTCACCAGCTTCATTTTCTTCAAAATCGTTATTTACAGCCGTCCTCTTTTCACTTTTTTGATCTGCTAAAAGTGAATTTAAGGTAAAGTGACTTGACCTTTATGAGTCTGTTTTTCCTTTTCTTCCCATTTCCAAGGGCGTATCCAGGGGGACGGTTTCGGGGGCAACGAAAAGAAGAAAATTTTTAGAAACTCGATCCGAAAACAACAATCGCCTTTTCATTAGCCCAGGGCATTCCTGACCTATTCCCCAGAATTTTCCTGGGAAACTTGGAAGAAAAGGATAAAATTTAAAAATTCTTTTAAACCTTTTTGAACATCATCAGCTCCCTCGCCCTCTGAATCGCTAACGCCAACCATCTTAAAAAACTAAAGTAAAAAATCAAAAAGTAAGAAACCTCGTTTTCTTTCAACTCCTCTGAATGTTGTAAATGAACGCTCGAATTGTTGCTTTCAACTCTTTCCCTAGCTTCCCCGTCATAATCGTCATAATCATCGTAGTTGAGGTCATTGTTGTCCAGCTTAACCATATCTTCTTCATCATCACTGACAGATTGAGAATTTGGTTGATGACCGTCCCGAAGACGTGAATGCTCGACTTGATCTAAATATAGACGAGATTATAATGGTTTTGAATCTCGGACATTTGGTCCCCGTTAGCTTCAAGACATTCTCAACTACGTATAAAAACCCGTTAGCTTATAAAAACCATTTTGAAGCGCATACTGGACTTTTTTCTCGAACTGGCCCATCCCTGGTGCACCCAAGAACATACGAAAAATCTCCTTTAACACACTAATCACTGACACATGACTGCGTCAAACACCTAGACAATGTGATGAAATCCAAAAATAACCATAAACAATACATCCCATCATGTATCAATTAACAACTTAATTTAAAACAAACCTTCCATAGCTTCATCACCACTGGCACGACCATTATAATGAACATCCTCGAAATTTTCCTTTGGTTCCTCTCTTATATAACCTTCAGAATTTTCAGATCCATTGCTTGAATTGTTGGTTGACATTGTTCTGACTTAATAAATTTAAAAATTTTTTTCTCTAAAAAGAGGTATTTTTGAATTTCGGGCTCCTTTTTGACTTACTCAAAAGACTCATAATGGTCAAACTTTATTTTTTCCAGTCTCGCGATATTTTTACTAGTCCCGCACGATATTTTTCTGTGTTCGACTGAACGATTCGATTTTTGCTCATGACCCAAGAGCACGAGACAAAATCTTTATTATGAGCCTTTTAAAGAAAAAGAGGTCCGAAATTCAAAATTACCAAAAAAGAAACCTTTATTATGTTCAAAAATAAGAATGAAACTCGTCTTAATTTACACAAAATTTGAGAATAAACCAGCAATTAAATAAGCCTTTGAAACACCAAAATTAGTCTGAATAATATGAAAGACAACAATAAAAATCTGCAGGTATTTGGGCAGGATTAGTTAAGAAATAATAAAGAAATAAATAAATTAAGGTAAAATGAAATTTTGGGCTCTGGACATTTTGGGCATTTTTTCTTATTTTTTAAAATTATTTTTTTTTTCAAAATTTAAGAGGGCCCTTTGTCTATCGGGCACTTTTTTAAAAGATTTCCTCTTCTTTTTTGTCATTTTTGGCTTTTAATTAGTCGGTATTTAAATTTAAAAGTTGATAGACAAGTCCAAACGCTTTTGCATCACCAATTTTTTAAAATAAAAATAGAAATAAAAGAAATGAGCGTTATAACTTTTTTTGAGGCAAAATGATGAGTGAGGATATTTTTATTGAATACATCGGCTGAATAAATTTTTTGGTAAATGAGTAAAAGAAGAGAGACAAATTTTTAGACAGCTTTTTTGTGTGTTCTCGCAATCATTCGATATCGGTAGGGTACGGCCCAAGTAGGCGCGCGGCCAAGTAGACGCAAAGCCATAACTTGCTTCAAGATTTCCGAATCTTATCAAATTTGGTATTAAACGATTCCTCTCATCGAGCTAAAAAGATTGGTACCAAAATTGCTAAGGTCCATAAAATTTTCAGGTAGTTATGGCTTTGCGCCTACTTGGCCGCGCGCCTACTTGGGCGTGTCCCATATCGGTAGGGGGGGGCATGCCTAAACGGCGCGAGGCCATAACGGCGCAAAGCCATAACTTGCTTCAAGATTCCATAATCTTTCCTTATTTAGTTATGGCCTCGCGCCGTTTTGGGCTGTACCCCGATGGGGATCATTGAGTCCCGCCATTTGAGTACCTGGCTGGTTGAGTCCCCACCCAAAAGGGGACGTTTGAGTCCCCGCAGTTATTTTTAGAAGTTGGAGGGATTAGGATGGATTTATTGCATTTAGAGTGATTAAGGTGGATAGTCGAGAGATTTTGATGTGATATTGAGTCAATCGGGCATTCCGGGACCGAGTTACAGACCCATGAAAATCCAAAAAAGAGGGCAAACCCATTTTTGGGTAAAAAATTTAAATATGCAAATGATAGCTCATTCGAAAGGGCTCGATGAGCTGACTGAGTCGAATGACACCTCATCTCGAATTGATGATTCTGAAAAAATTGGCTTCCCAACTGAATCTTCGCTGGGAAAACTTTTTGAACTGCTACGAAGGGTATAGGGCAGTATTTAAATTACTCCATTAACGACTCCGGCAGAATTTACCCGGGTACGGGAAAAAATCAAAATGTGAACAAAGAAAAAAAATATTTTTTAATTAAAATTTTATCAAAAAATTTTAAAAACCATTGTCTTGTCTCGCTTCACTTATTAAATTTGTGGCCCTAAGAAGGGCCGTTTGGGTTTGTTTTTGTTGTCGATGTTCTCCTAATTTGACCACTTTCGTTCCCTCAGAAATTGCGAACTTTTAGAAGCTGACGGGATCAACTAAAAAATTTTTAAAACTAAAAACATTGAAAACTAAATAAAAATTCCAAACCTTTTCAAATTTCCCATCGTTGTCTTCGCCAATTCATCATTGATCAATTCAGGACAACGCAAAGCCAAAATAGACATTGAAGCTAAAGCTCCCGCTTCCAAAGTAGCCTCCCAACTTCCAGCATCCTCACATCCACGTTCAGTTTTGGTTTCTTCAGCAGAACGAGGAAAAGAATTGCGCCAGAGTGTGAGAAATTTGGGTAAAATGTTGGACCTTTTAAATAAAAAAAATTTTTAAACAAAAAAAATCAATTGAAAAATCATACCCAATGACAGTATTGCCGAAATCAAAATCCATCAAGCTTGAACTTTTCTCAACATTAAACGTGGGGTTTGAGTTGGTCAGAAAAAGAGGGGCCAAAGAAGGCTGGGGGATTGGTCAGTCAAGGAGCAACCTGATGAACATTGTAGTTAGTGCCAAGTGGGAATGAAAGCGAGGTTGAGTTTAGTGTGGTTGTTGGATCTATGTAAGTAATGTATTTTTTAAATTAACGTTTTTTTTAATAATTTATTTTAAGTTTTTTTATTATTTTACTTTTTTATTGAGCTCTTTCTCTTGTTGATCCAATTTATGTAACGTCAGTATTTTTCTAAAATTTTCATGTTTTAATAAATATCAGAGCATATAGGATTTTCCAGATTTTTACAGGATCCTGAATGTTTCGTTCTATTCGAGCATTAAATGCAACCATTTGTCCAACATTAAATTCAAATTGGACGTTACAATGGATTGCTCAAAACGAAAGAAACTGTTTCCGTCAATTCTCTTTTACGAGCAAAGTTGAAGGTTTTTTTTTTTGAATTTTAGATTATTGATGGGCTTGTAAATACAAATCCCTATGTTTTTACAGACATTTTGCGGATACCCCTCCCTGTTCTTTACGCTTCCCCTGCTTTAGGGTTGGGGGCCGATCCGGCCCGGTTCGAATAATCGAGTTGGACACCAAATTTGGCCCGAAAAAGGTCCGGTCGGGCCGGCCCGAAAAAATGACTCGAACGTCGGCCCGACTCGAAAACCCCAACCCTGCCTGATTACTTGTTTCAAACCTGAGTAAAACAATCAGGTTCACGTGCATGACCCGGTCTTTTATCATTGTTTTAAGGTCAATAGAGAGTAAGAAACTAATAGAAATCGGGGAGAATGTCCGTAAGAAGTAAAATAAGAAAATCCGCAAAAAATAAGTCAGTAAAAAATTGTCCGCAAAAATTTGCAAAATGTCCGCAAAAAATTGTCCGCAAGATCCTCCATATATTTGTTAATCTCAATTTTAGATCGCTATTACACAAAGAAGCATGAATGGATTGAATTGGAAAAACATGTTAAAGGTGAAATTGGAACCGTTGGTATTACTGACTTTGCACAGGTTTTATTTAACTTTCAGTAGAAAAAATAAAATTAATTTTTAAGCAATCACTTGGCGATGTTGTCTACGTAGAATTGCCGGAAGTAGGTACTAAATTGGCCAAAGATGACACGGCTGGGGCGATTGAAAGTGTTAAGGTTTTTAAAAAAATTTTTGGGGAAAAGATTTTTTCTGTCCAGTTTCTCTCTTTTTCTTCTATTAAACTTAATATAGCCAAAATTTTTCGATTTTGAATCTGGTAACCGATAGAGATCGAGCTGGACCAAGGCCTGGGATTTTCCTGTACCAAAGACGAGGCCCAGGCATTTTTTGACTCATGGATTTTTCCTGGACTACAAGCCCAGGATCCGGCCCATGGCAATAAATCAAATCCGAGTCCAGGAACAGGTCCAGGCTTTTCAAAAATTTTGATCTCTAGTGACCAAGACAAAAAAGAGAAAATTTGTCCGCAAAGTTTGCCCGCAATAAATCAATAAAATTTGTCAAGGAAAATCTTGGTTATTTTTTAATTAAACTCATTGTTTCTACTTCTACTACATTTTTTATTTAAGGCTGCCTCTGATCTGTATTCACCTATGACTGGAGAAGTTGTTGAATTGAACGCAGAGGTTCAAGATAAGCCGCAGCTGGTTAATAAATCTTGTTTTGAGAAAGGTTTTTCTTTGATTCATTATTATAAGACACCCCCAATACCTCTATTTAAGAGACGTTTTTATAATTTGGTTGACACTGGGATGGGGAACTGCCGTGGGGATACTTTCTTTTTAATAGACATCTAATTATAAGGAACTATTCTTCAGACCCGAAGGGGGTATTTTTTAAAGAGGTTCCTCTTTTTAACATACCCCCCATTGTATCAATTTTTCAGCCTAAAGTGTGTACCTTTATTGAGATCCGACCTTTATTCAATAAATACCTTATTATGTATAAGAGACTTTTTCAGACTGAAAGGTGTACCTTATAATGAGATTAGATTCTACTTCTATTTTATAACTTTTTAAATTTTTAGGTTGGCTTTATAAATTAAAACTTGTTGATCCAAGTGAACTTTCGCAATTGATGGACGAAAAGACTTATGAAGAATATGAGGCAAGTGAGTCAAATAGTTAGAAAAAAGGTGAATTTAAAATTGATTTTTGGAAATAAAAATCCTAATTTATCGCTCAAATAAATATTAGATAATTTATTCAAATAAAAATTTAAAAATTTTTATGGTTTAATTTATTTCCCTTCTTACACCATTCTGGCACTCATGCAGTATAAGATTTCTTCGTTTCATGATTAGACACTTCTGCCGTTTAAGGGTTTATTTTTCTATCAATCAAAAGTAATCCTTACTTACATACTATTTAACATTTATTTTTCATAGTTATTATACATAAGGTGGTTCAAAATTTATATAGTTTTAGTCTCATAATGGTCAGACCCCTTAATACTGGTCAGGCCCCTTATAACTTTAATATACTCAACTTTCAAATCTAAAAATTTTTACATTTCGTAAAGGCTCATTTGGGTCAAAATTGTTTTTTTAAATTTTTCTTTTAAAACTTGTGTTTTAAGTTTCTGCACTTTATTTAAAAAGATTTTAAAGCCGAAACTTAGTTATTCCACATGACAAATGTTTTTTTTTACTTTTTCTAACAATTAAGAAAAAAATCACAACATTTCAAAACATTAATTATTTAATTAAAAAGGGGTTTTCTCTTTTAAAACAAACGAATTAAATTAGTTTATCTAATCAGATCAACAAAAACAGTTGTCTTGAGAGAAAAGTTATAAAATTTTGCTTGCAAAAAGGGTAATTTGTCTGATTTTATTATAATATACACCATGTGTGTGACTAAAATGATTTTAAAAAGCTTAAGGCGAAATAACAAAAAAGGCAGAAATCGACGAAGGATGAAGGGCGGAATTGGCACATCTCTGATATTAAATATATACCTCGTTCCCTCTTCTCCCCAGACCCTTTAAAGTGTACCAGTTTCGTTTTTCGCTTTTTTGTGTTTTCGACTTTCGTCCTCCACAACCCTCCACACCTCTTAGTGCAAACTGATGCTCTTTATAATAAGACTGTTCTTAAATTATGGGCCGCTAACAAGGGCTTATGGTCAGTCTTTTAACATTTTCCTTAATAGACTAGCATTTTTTAACATAACTTCCAATGTCCATAAGATCAAAATCTCCAAAAATTGATTCAACAAAACTAGAAAAAACAGCCGCTTATTTTTATATGTTTCCTGTCGCCATCTTAAAAAGAAGACAATTTTTTGCCTTTTATTTTGTCCAGCCATTTGTTCATTTTTCAATCATTTTTCCTATTACACACACCCCGATCCACCGCTAACCCAGTCGGGCGCGAAGCTTATAACTAGACGTGCGATAGTCGGATCTAGTCAATTTTGGTACCATTCGACGCAGCACGTCGAGCAGCGTCGAATGGGACCAAAATCGACTCGCTAGAACATTTCTACGCTGAGTTATGGCTCCGCGCCAGAATGGGTCCGCGGCGGACTGACCCCCATCTTCACACAAAACATTAAAGCTGTTTATGTCTTTCACTGTCAAATCACTTTTACTTGTTCCAAAACTATCAAAACATAAAAAAATCATTGTATAATTTTTGACATTTTACGAGAACAAACATTCTTCCAAAATAAAAAAAAATCTTCAACCAGTCGACTTGCTAGGAGGACATTTTTTCTGCTAGGAAAATTCTTTCAAAAAAAAAACAAATTCTAATCTTGGACTAAAGATTATTTATAAAATATTTGTGAATGTATTTTTACACATTGCAATTTTCTTTTAAATCTAAATAAAATACATATTTAAAAAAATATTTTTATTCTTTTAATTGTAAAAAAAATAATTTACTACATGTACCTATTTCCTCTTTTTCACAGCTGAAGAAAAAATAATTAAAAAAATTGCGGACAGAAAAGTCCGCAATTAAAATACGCAAATTTCAGTCCGCAAATATCATTCCGTAATTAAAATCCGCAATCTGCAAATTCAAAAAACTTGCGGAAGCATAAAACCTGCAATACAAAAAATCCGCAAAAAAGTTGCGGATAATCTGCTAATCTTATAAATCTGGCAACTTTATTGTTTCATTTATCCCATTTTTCTTTGTTTTTTCTCACAATTTTTACCGCATGATCAAATTTAAAATGTGCATAATTTGTATGCCATCATCTGTTCATTAATTCCTTCACTTTTTTCTGCTTTATGCCCCTATTCAATAGTGCCAAGGAAGAGCTTCTTTTTCTGGAGGGCCAGCGGCTTATTATTTTTATTATTATTATTCTTTCTTTTTATTATTATTTATTGTCTCCTCTTTAACCATTTATTACTTAAAGGACTTTCTTTCTTATACGGCTGGCAGCAATTTGTGAAGGAGGAGAGGGGCACGCGCCGATCTGCCGCAGCCAAGACTACCAAAATCCTTATAACTTAATCTATGAGAGTCGGATCGTGACAATTTGGGTACCATTCAACGCAGCTTGTCGAGCCGCGTCGATTGGTACCTAAATTGTTTTGATAGGACTTTTTTACTTGGAGTTATGGCTCCGCGCCAAACTGGGGTCGCGGCGAAATGGCAGCAATTGTATTTCAAATAGGGTTATTTATTATTCATTTGGTATATATGTATTTTTGGAGAATGCTTGGAAATGATGTACAAAAAAGAAGCCCTCTTCTTTTTTATGAACTCCTCCCTCATGAAATTATTTTTCTTAACGACGCCAATTTGTTGTCAATAATTTTGTTTTAATATTCTGTTATTTTAAGCCACACAGAGTGCCAGTTTCGTTTTCGCCGAATTTCGTCTTTTTAATATATCGTCTTTCGATTTTGATTTTTTGAATTTAATTCACAAAGGATTCGTGTGAATTTAATTCACAAAAGACTCGTTACGGCATCCCCTCATTTCGTTTCGCCATTTGAAAGGCGAAATCCGCACAGGCGAAAGGCGAAACACGAAAATGCGAAACTCGAAAGTCGATAAAAGCAAAACTAGAAAAGCGAAAAGCAAGAAGCTTGAAAAGGCGAAACTAGCAAACTCCTGATCCCGTTCGCTTTCTCTCTAAGGAAAAGAGAGAATCCCTAAATCTCACTTTACTCGAGGGAGATTCAATTGTTTTGCTGAAATAATATTTTTTAAAAAACAATTAATTTGTTTGTGTTTTTATTCCTCCCTTTCACTACGAATTCTTCTATTAATTAAAAAATTAAATAAATATCCCTTCATTTCTTCCCCTTTCAAAAACAAAAAACTTTAAACAATTGTTTTAATCAAACCCCCAATTTTTGTTTGGTACTCAAGTACTTGTATAAAAAACAAAAAACTTTTTTTTCCTGATAAATGGGGACACATCAATTTGTTTTATTTGATTGAGGTGGGATTTTATCCGATAAATATTTGAGGAAATGTTGTTCTTTTTCTTTTATGTTATCAAAAGTCCGCAAGTTTTGTCCGCAACTTCTTAAGATTTCAGAAAACAATTTAATTTTTAAGAGTACAATTGGACCCTAATTCGTTATTATTTGGCCGAGCGTTGGCAATTAAACAAATATTACAACGAATTTAATTCACCAATTGAATCCGCACTAGTGCGCCTATTTAAAACTTGAATTGAAGTTCAATTTTTTTTCGCAAATTTTTTGTGCGCGAATGATCCCTAAATTAGTGCGCCCATATAAAAACTTGAATTGAAGTTCAATTGTACCTTTAAAAAATTAACTTTTGAGATCTCCATTAATGAGTCTGTCAACAATTTTTTATTGCGAATGTTTCAATAGAGAACAAGTTCCACCTTTGGTTAAAACTTGCGGACAAAACTTGCGGACTTTTTGAGAGTAAAATAAAAAGACCTATAAATCTTCAAGTACAACCCTTTCATTTTTTATTTCTTGCCAGTTGGAGATTTTTTTGTTGGACCAACTTAATTCTCAAAACCACCTTTCCCAGAGATATCTTGTCAGATCAGATTTCATTTACACTAGGCTTTCTTCCTTCTTATTTTTATTGCCTGTAATTGAATGTCTTTCTCTTTTTTATTTTTTAGATTAATTTTTATAGTTATTCAAAATTGTTTTCTTAAGGATTTTCTCGATTTTTTTTATTATCAGGCGAACCTCCTTATAAGACACACCTCAGTATAAGCCTCAATTTACGATACGTTTTCTAACTCTGATTGCCCACGGCTTAAGAGGAGGGCTAAAAGAAGGCTGTCTAAAAGAAATCTCCAATTTAAAATACACCTCCCATTATAAGATAATTTTATTTGTTAATTTTATTATTTGTTAATTCCCTGTTAATTTTATTTTTTTAAACATGACATTGATATATTAAAAATAAATAGATTTTGGTTAAAGTACAAGCTAATTCTCCCCCTTCCTGTTTTTTCTTAGTAACATGCAAGGCATTTATACTTTTTAAAGAAAACTTTAAGAAAAAAACACGCAAACATCCGGTTAACCTTCTTTGGATAATTAGATGTCAAATAATAATTTAGAGTTATAGGAACTTTCCAATAACAGGGACGGAGAGATGTGAAAGGGACCCGGCAGAGGAACGGGGAAGAAGTTACCCGGGTTACCCGTTCTTATCCAAAAAAGCTGAGCAGATTAGGAACGGAACATGGGTCCCTCTCATTCTTCCCAATCATTCTTCCTTAAAAGACACCCCCTGTTTAAGATCCACATCATTTTAAGATACGGTTTTCCCTCATTATAAGGTCATTTTTCGTCCTCTAATGAATACTCCCTTTTTATGGCACACCTCAATATAAGGCACCATTTTTCGACCCTAAGGGATATCCTCTCTTGAGTCCAAAAGTTCTATCTCTAAAATTCATAAGTATTTACCTAACTTTCTTTCAAAAAATCTTTGCTAGATAATTGGCCCACTGTTTTGGCAAATTTCCCCTTTTTTGCCTGCGGCGGCGTCCCGTGAAAATCGACATTTAATAGTCTCATCAATATCTTCCTTCTTTAACGTAAAATAGCCAAATAAAAACGGCAAAAGGGCAAAAAAGACAATTTAGAAAAAATAACGAGAATTTAAAAAAAGTATAGGGGGAAAGTAGCGCAAATTTTTTTTTACTTCCTCATTTCTCCTTGAAGAAGTAATAAATGTTTTCTGTACTTTTATTGCATTTTTTCTTAAGATATGAATATTTATTTTTAATAATTTACTCACTTGAGCCTTAAAAAGATATACCCTAAGGGGCTGGTAAAGGTTGTATCTTATAATGGGGTGTTCATTAAACAGGAGGGTATTGATTAGAGGCTGAAATTTTATCTTATAATGAGATTTACGTTAAATTGGAGATTTTTCTTAGATAGCTGCTCCATCCAGTGGCCGACCAAATATAAAAAAGTACCTATTTTGAATTGAGATTATCTATAATATAGAGTTTATCTAGTAATGATTTCATTTATCATAATTCTTTTTATGTCTGATCCCATTTTAATACACATCTATTACTCAATTTAACATAAGCTTTTCCTATTTGGTTTACTACCAGGTTAGGAGAGCTACCTTAACGGCCATAGCGATTACTCCCATTTAATATATACCTCATTATAATATCCAATTTTTCAGTTTCCAAGTACTATACTTTACTACCGACGGTATACTTCGGTATTCGATATTCTATTACGGCATGGTACGAAATTCCAACCAATTGTAAATAAGCCCTATATCAACTACACCTCTTCTAAATACCTTTGTTTTTCTCCATGAGACTGCCTACAATGGAGATAGTCCATTTCCATATATCTTGTTTACCATATTATTTCCTTCCTTCTTTTTCAATTTATCGCTACCTAAAGTTTTCAATTCAAGTGAAAAAATAATTTTAATATTCCCCAAGGTATTAAAAATATTTTCTTTCACAACTTGCTTATAAACTGAACAAGTTAACCAAATTTTGATAATATTTTGTACTCCAAATTCACAAAATTTTGTGACTATATTTTTTAAACGAGTTACATTTTGGTTAATTTCCCAAACGTATTTTACGTTTTTCTGTTAAAATTATTTTTAAAATATATTACTATAATATTTGTTTATATTTTTAAACTGCTTTTTTATCATACATATCTCCATTAATCAAGAAGTTCCTCTTGAACCAAGGTTGCGCGTCATGGCATTTGCGTTTTTGGCTGATTTTTGGCGTTTTGTGTTTGGCGTGATTTAAAAATTTGAAAAGACGCCAGGTGAAAATAACGGCGCACAGCCCTGGATTGAACCTTAGGCTCTAACTTCTAATACAATCAGATTACACTTACCCTAGTAAATCTAAGATAACATTTATAATTGATTGACTATTAGATAGGGAGAGGCTGTCTTCGCTAGAAGGAAAGACAATCTAAGTCCGACTGAAACTTCTTAAAAATATTGAAAAGGGGGGTTTATTACGTTATTTTCTTTGTTATTCAGCTTATTATTTATTCATAAACTAAGGCATAATATGCACTTTCCACACTCAATCCATGCTGTCAGGAAGATTTTTTTTCACACGCGCAATACTTTTAAAAATATTAAAAATGTCGATTCTCCTCGAAAAATAATTTTCACAAAAAATTTCTCTCAAAATTTTCGTTTTTTGGCACAATGCCAAATCTTTCTAACACAACGTTCCTCTATCCCCTTCCCTTATAAACCTTGAGAACTCCCTTAGGGTGGTCTCAGTTCAAAGCATGTCAGCTTAGTTTGACTCAGCTGAGTTCTGCCTCTAAATGACAGCTAATGTTAGCTCGGTTCCGAGGGGTGACGTGTTAGTGAGATCCAACCAGATTTAAAAAATGATTAAAATTTTATTTTTTGGCAAATGTTTCAATGATTCAAAGCGGTGACTACAAAATAAAAAAATTATCTAAATTATATAATAAAAATAATTGTTCGTCAAATCCTTCTTCAACAAATACAAATGTGTTGGATAAAAGAAAAATCCAATTAAATGAAGAGAACAAATTTGAAGAAAATGAGGGGGAATGCTCTTTGTGGAGGGAAACTAAAAGAATAACACCTTATAAGGAGGTTAAAATTAAAAATGAAAATAGTGGACACCTTCCCGATATTCTCAAGCAGATTTTAAAATAAGTGAAATGAGTTGCTCCAAAATATGTATAAGATTGATTCCGTATCCGTTTCGATTAATGATTTTGTATAAATTGATAGCAACCCGCTTTTTTGTTGATAATGTCCTGGGGCTGTACTAGCATTCAATTAAGTCGACGAAGGGTCCTGGGGTTGTCCGAAATTTCGATGAAATCGCACAGTAAGAATACTTAGAAGCTAAGGCTGAACGATAACTAATACAGTCGAACAGACTGGCATTTAACTAAGGCTCTTATAATAAACATGACCATATTGATAGCTTACAAGAAAACTACTAAATATATCCGCATGGGGTATTTAACTAGAAGGCACCTAAGAAGTACCTAGATATATCAACTTATAATTTAATTAAAGGATTTGAGATGGAAGCGAATTCAAAGAAATTTTGCTAGAAACTCTTCAAAACGTCTATATTGCCCTCACACTCGTCTAAAAATTTTTCTTTTAATTTTGTTAAGTGCCATCAATGCTTTTTGCCTTAGGCATTTTGGTTTGTCTTTTAAAATGTTTTTAAAAAATAATTCTAAAAAGGTGCCAATGCTACCTTAATGAGTAATGAACATTCATCACAAAATGGGAACGACGAGCAATCTATTCAGTGGGAAGAGAATTCACAATATAACAATGAACATCATCCAAAAAATGGCATAAATACTAGCTACATTTCACAGGTAAAAGAATGAGGGTATGTTGGAATCCTGCTAAACACTATAACAGCAAGACCCAACCAGAGCTATTTGAAACAAGAAATCCTTAAAAACCTGAAATCGAAAAAGTTCAAAAATCTTCGAAATCGAAAGTCGAAAAACGAAATTTCAAATCACTCTTGGAGCAGATCAGAGCTTACGTATGAATAAAAGCAATGTCTCAGGGCATTCCACTGACTACTTAGGGGGTTCCAGTGACTTTGGTGTAATGGATTAGGTGTGGTTATTTGTTGGGCATAACGCCAAACAAAAATTTTTGTGGAAATAGAATTTTTAAATGATATGCGTGTTTCCAATTTTTTGACTAAAATATTTTGGAAAATAATTTGAGAATATTTTGTGAAGAATTTAAGTAGTGAACATTATTCTTTTACGTGAGGATGCCTTTAGTTTAGTGGATAAAGCTGTTGATTTTATTAAAATTCCTTGGGGTTCGTGGCTATTTGGTAGACGATGATTAGATATTGCTATTAAATTATGAGAGGCATATACTATGCTTAATTACTCCATATTATGAGTCTTAAAAATTTTTTTTAACTTAAATTACTTCTTTAAATCCTTTATTGTCCGATATTTTTAAACTGATTTTACGACGTATTCCAGAAAAATCCTTATGCCCCTCCCATGCCACCTCTCAAATTTTAAATTTCAGATCCTCGATAGATTAACAGACGGAACCATTTACGATAAAAGATTAAGACCTCGCTATAGTGAAGGAGCTGTCGATGTTGGTATCTCAATACATATAACCTCAATCAGTGCAGTCTCGGAAGTTGATATGGACTTTACTTTGGATTTTTATTTGAGACAGACTTGGTAATTATTTAATCAGTTTTTTGAGTAATTTTGTTAAATAGGTATGATAATAGACTAGCTTTTGCCCAAATTGATCCAGAATTGGCTAGAAGAATAAAGAAGTTGACTGTGGGTGTTGAGTATTTGGATAGATTGTGGAAGCCTGATACTTTTGTAAGCTTAAAATTTGACAGTATTATGGATAGGGTGGCATTAATATTACCAAAATACAGTCAGACCTCGTTTAAGATACATAAACTGGAAATTTTTTTAGAAATTTCAGAAGGTCTTAAGAAAGATAGAAAAATGGGAAAATAACAAAACAAGATCCAGTCCCAATCCGGTATTACAAGATTGCCAGTCTTATCGCAAGACTTATGATATGTAGCTAGATCCAGACCGAATCCGTCCGTATTTTTCTACCTCAATCCGGTACGCAAAGGAAACAATCCGAGATTATAAAAAACTCGGATTTAAGATTTGGTCTCCGGAAAATGCGACGGGATACCGGCGCTGGGCACTAGTATCTATTATTATTGAAGCGTATAGTGGAGTTCGACTGTAAAAATGTCGTCCTATCTACAGTAGTGCGGAATGAATTCAAATTTAAATTAAGTTAATTTTAAGTTTCCAAATGAGAAAACATCAATGTTCCACGTTGCTACAACTCCAAATACATTCTTAAGAATAGAACCTGATGGGAGGATTTACACATCACAAAGAATGACAGTAAAAGCAATGTGCCCAATGGACTTGGCAATGTTTCCAATGGATTCACAAACTTGTAAACT
Organism: Meloidogyne arenaria; assembly: GCA_036172955.1. Classification (NCBI taxonomy): domain Eukaryota; kingdom Metazoa; phylum Nematoda; class Chromadorea; order Rhabditida; family Meloidogynidae; genus Meloidogyne; species Meloidogyne arenaria. The sequence continues at coordinate 7,569,984 of JARQAB010000012.1, read as the reverse complement.
TGGCTTGGAAAGCTATGGTTATGATGTTGATGATATAGGTAGATTAATAGAGGATTTACTCTAGATAATTCTTATTCATAGTCCGAAGGGAACCTGCTCTTTTCAGCCTTTCTAGTCTGAAGGGAACATGTTCTTTACAGCATTATTCATATTCAAAAGGGGATAGTTCCTGTCAGCTAACTACTTAGTCAGAAGAAAATATGTGCCTTTCAGCCAACTACCTAGTCTGAAGGGAACATGTTCTTTTCAGCTTACTTTCTAGTCCGAAGGAAACACGTTCTTTCTGATAAAATTTTATTCCGAACGAGACATGTTCTTCTCAGCCTACTTTCTAGGCCTTCATCTTAAGGCCTAAATTTACTCAAAATATATATAAATTTAACCATACTTTTAAAAATTATTTTTAATTCAAAGATTATTATTGGGGTGAGCGGCGGTCCGATGGAAAGAAGTCAGAAGATGCCGTAAATTTAAATTAAAATATTCCTCAAATATTTCCCTTTTAAAAAGGTTGCTTTTGACGAATTTTTCCTCCCCCAATTTCGCGCAGAAGGTTATCGAGTAACAGGAACACACGTTAGAACAGCATCAGGAGAATATGCCCGTCTCTATATTGAAGTTGTTTTGTCGAGAAATTTGGGCTTTTATTTAATGAATATTATTATACCTGTAAATCTCTTTTATTTTTCAAACTAAAATCTTATTAAAGTCAATGCTTATCGTATCTATATCGTGGGTATCTTTCTGGTTGAGCAGAGAAGCATCTCCTGCACGTGTTGGTTTGGGTGTTACAACGGTAGAATTATATACAGTATACAGTCGGAGCTCTCTATTAGATAGACTTATTATAAGACATTCGGAGCTCAGTAAGATACAGCATAACCTCTTTATAAGATACATCCGTTTTCACCGAATACCATTTAAGACGATTCACCATACGAACGATTCACTATTCGGACAATTCACCGTTAGACCAAGACTGTGCGCAAAAAGTTTCGCTGGGAACGCCAAAAATGCCATTTTTCTAGCTTTTCTTTAAGACACATCATAAGGGAGAGGGAGTTGCCCAAGCGATATCCTCTGTTTAAGATAAATCTCATTATAAGGTATGAGCTGCCCCAGCTCTTAAGTGTGTACCATAAAATGAGTTTCGACTGTATTACCGTATCAAACACTTAAAGGTACTCACAATGACAACATTAATCACAACAACAAATAATTCAATGCCCAAAGTAAGCTACATTAAAGGATTGGATGTTTTCCTAAACTTTTGTTTCGTTATGGTTTTTGTAAGTTTTTATTTAAGTCATTAATTAACTTTTTAATCTAAGGCGTCATTAGTCGAATACGCCATTGTTAGTTATTGGAATAAACGACAATGTAGGAGGAGGTAAAAAATATTTTTCAAAATTTATCAGTAGGACGGTTCACTATAAAACAGTTAACCAAATGTCATTTTGGTAATCTGCCATAAGGGCAATTTATCGAATGGAAACTTAAAAGACAAATAAAATTTTTTTATTTGTCTTGGAACTTAAAAGACAAATGGAAACTTAAAAGACAAATAAAATTTTTGAATCTTTAAAAAATCGCCAAATTCAAAATGCCAAAAGAAAATGCCAAAAAAGGCAACAAATACCGACTCAAATTCAAAGAAGATTTCTTGTTCCTGTTTCTGATTTTTGTCTTGGTTTCTTTTCTGATTTCTTGTTCTGGAGTTTTGTTGATTTTTATTCTGACCAAACCGAAATTCCTCTATATCTAATCTAAATCCCCTCAATCCTTTGATTGAAGCGATTTATATGAGATCCCATCAAACCTCGACGATATCCCACTTTATCCCCTCAATCTCACTTACTCCTCCGATATTTTTAAAAACCCCCTAAACTCCCAGATAATCTCTCCAAATCCTTCTTAATCCTTCTGTACCCTATATGTTAAATTGTGTTTATGGTAGCTGTCCTTCCACATTTAAATTAAAAAATTAATTAATTTTTCACTTTTATGTGTGTTAGGGACAGGCGTGAGAGAATACGTTCTGCCCCAGCAAGTGCCAATGCTCAACGAAACGAAAGTTCCGCGTTTAGTCCCGGTAATATTATGGCCCCAAGCGGGACAGAATATCCAATGTTTATGGTAAAACCTCTGCTTATATTCAACACAATATTCTTATTTTTAAAGAACATTCCAACAACACCTGCTGGCGGTTTAGCCGTTCCCTCACCAAATGCTCAATCTTATGTTTACAAAGCTCCAGGTCTTTTGGTGGCTGCTCCACTTACTTGTAAATTTCTAAAGATAATTTTACCGAAAGATTTTTCACCGAACACTTTTAAACGAATTCCCCAGAGTTGATAATTTGTCATGGAACGGGAAAAATCGCCGAAAGGTGTCTGAGAACTAAGACTAATACTTTTCATTTAAGCTAACAATCAACATCAAATCTCTACCGATGCCTTAAACCAACAATTAGGTACAAGTGACACAACAACCACACAAATGCCTATATCTCCAGAATGTGATTGTAGATTAGGGTGGCGAATTTTTGATTTAAAAAATAAAATGTATTTTTACAGTAACATTCCTTTACTTCAATATCCTGGCAGACAATTTCAAAATCATTCCGAATTGGGTCTTTCCAGTTCTATACCTTATGGACTGTCTAAGGCTGGAAAGACGAATCGGTAAGATACAAAATTTTATTTGTGAGATATTTAAAAGGCTCAGAATGGTCAGTTTTTCCTGGGAAAAATTTTTTTGGCTCAGAATGGTCAATTAGCAATAAAGTGCACGATAGTTTTGCTTAACGAGTAAAACTTCTAGAAACCTCAAGGTACTCCTAGTTAATATTAGATCCCGGTCGTGATCAGTGGGATTACCCTGGTTTTTTGAATCCCGATCCAGATTTTTCAGATCCCGAGATCGAAGGATAAATCCTGACCAACCCCGATCCCGGGTCGGGATCCGAGATCGTGATCGGTATCACCATTAAAAAACCAAAATCACGATTTTTTTGTCTATCCCTATACAGCTGAACTCTAATTGTTATACAAAACAATACAATTGACCAATTTGAGCTCTGACCATTTTTACAAAAAAGTTCTTTTTAAAAGACGTCAAAAACGAAGGCCCTATTCTTATTATGGTGGGATGAGTGTCGGAACATTTGGAATGAGTGTCTCTAGCCGTCGTGGCTTTTGTCTAACACTTTGGGCCTGCCGAAGGTTGAAGTTAGTTTGCAGAGAAGGCTTTTTAATTATTAAAAAATAACAAATTTAAATTGCTTAGAGCTTTAAAAATTAACAAATTTAAGCTTTTTGCATTATTTAATTTTTTGCGCTTACATTTTGGGAATAAAATAACATTTAAAGGGGGGACGGAAAAGCGCGCGACGTTGCAATATTAACATTCAAAATTTAAAAAATAAAATAATTTTGCAGTTGTTTTTAATAAAAATACTGAAGATACAATGGGGTTATCTCCCCACATTTATTTAATTAAAGGGCTCATAATGGTCAGAAAAATATTTTTTGAAAAATCAGATATAGGAATTTTTGCCTTTGATGGCAGTATGGGTAGAAACATTTCCGACCTTACAATATTAAAGCCGAAAGAATAAAAAAATATTGGGGAGATAACCCGCATTGTATCAAAATTATTAACAAAAGCTCGTAAAAATAAAAAAAAAATTTTTTTTTCCAGTCCTTCCAAAATTGACAGACTCTCAAGATGTTGTTTCCCCTTGCTTTTTCTTATTTTTAATATATTATATTGGTAAAGTTTAAATTTGAATTTTAAAAAGAAAAAATCTTTAAAGGTCAGCGCTCACTTTTCTAAGTCAACATGAATTGGGCAAAACAGAATATGTACCTTTTTAATTTTTATGACCTCAAATTTTTGTGCCAAACGTTTAGTTGCTCATTTATTGTTTTTAAAAGAGTTATGATTTTTGTGTATATCTGAACTAAATAATTTTAATATTAATAGATTATGTTCTAATATTTTTATCTATTAATTTAAAAATAATTTATTTGAATGAAATCTTTTGTAATTATTTATGAGAATTTTCTTTTCCAACTAAACGTCCATGATGTATTGTCACAACAACTGGAGCAATTGTAGTTTTATTTTTCAATTGCCTAAATGTATTAATTAGATAAAAATTTAGTAGAAAATAAGTCGAAACATCTATTAGTACTCAATTATGATGTACATATCAGGGGTGTCGCTCGTATCTCGTTCTCGTATCTCGTGAAAATCTCGTGTTTTTTAGAGGTCTCGTATCTCGTTCTCGTATTTTTTGAGATGTATTGTCACAACAACTTCGTATCTCGTGAATCTCGTATTTTGGGCACTAGCGACACCCCTGGTACATATCTTATGATGAGGTATATTTTTAATAGATAATCTATCGCTTTTCAATCTACCACGTATACTTAGTAAGGTTGGCGGATCCGGATCCGCAAAGGCAGGATATCCGGAAATTTTAGGTTAGGATATCGGATCCGGATCGGCATCCCAAAATTCCGGATCCAGATAGACTTCCAAATATCCGCCAAACTTACTACTAAGTGACCGATGAATGAGGTCGGTTGTTATTAATAAATTATTACATTCGTTTTGGAAGATAAAATTTAATCAGTTCATGTCGAAATGTACTACTAGCCCATAGAAGACTCCAACTAGACAATACAATTGTACTTGTATCCATCACCCAAGGATATTGTTGATATACAGCTTTAAATACAGGGCTAGTTCCTGTAGGGTCGTATTTGTAGATAACCCAAAAGAGTATCTGAAAATTTGAAAATATTTGTACATAAATCATTTATACATTTCGGTCTTGAATATGCAAGTCTTGCACATGTATACATATAAGCATTTCTTGAATAGATAAATGCCCGTTTATATATTCAGAGAATTGCCGTCTTCGAATCGTGCCAACTTTCGAGTTATTTTTCAGGACTCATTTTTATCGAACCGGGCCGTTCGAGTCTTTTTGGGCCAAAAATCGAAGCCCGATTCGATCTTTCGAACCGAACCGGGCCGGCAACCCTACTCAAAATAATCCTTCATTATAATAGGGATTCGTATTGATTCGAAATATGAAATTTTTATTCCGTACAGGCCTGATCCATCCAGCCCTTATGACTAACACGTAATCAAAATTAATACCATAAGTATTGCACACAAAATATGTCCTAATAATGTAAGTAATGCATAAAAAAGCAATCTAATTTGTATTTTTGAATTTGGAGCTGACTTTTGTTGTGTAGTGGCATCAACTTTTCGATTATGGAGGAATAAAGTAATTGAACTTATTGTTATGCAAATAATTAAAAAACAAATTGAAAATATGAGATTAAAATAAGTCATCATCGTTGAGTAATTACCCTGAAAATATTTTAAATAAAACTATTATAAGCAATTTTAAAAAAGTTTGGCGTTGTGTTTACGCAGATTTTTTTCATATAAAAGCAAAGGCGTTTTGGTTCTCAATATAATGATTATTCAGGGGAGTGACTAAAACACTCAGGAAAGAATCTGTTTATTATTGGGTGTGGAAATTATCGATGATAGATGAAGTACTTGAAAGATGTTTATCACACACGCCGTACATCTATTCATGACTATCATTTTCAATTGACAAAATAATTATTTAAAAATACCCCAGTTGTTTCAAGTATTTGGAACGCAACAGTTTTATTGTTTTCATCAAATTCTGAATTAAGTACATTATCCATATAAAAAAATTGAAAAGAAAAGCAAACAGGCGCAACTATTGAAACCAATATGGAGATCGGTAACAATTTGTGCCATAACTGGAAAATAATAATTTACTTTTTTTGAAGTTGGGCCTGATTATAAAATAAAGCTTATTCTGGAAGCACTTCTATTTATAGCACGTCCTTGAATTTTGGGTAGGTGTGGGTTGAGGGAAGATAACCGAGTGATACTCCTTAAAGATAGATAAGCGATACCCCATATCAATTTTTTAGCCTTCTTGGGATATCTTATAATGAGGTCCGAACATAATATTTTCTATACCTTCTCATGATAGAATGGAAAAGCAACAGTTGTAAGTCTATTTAACAGAATAAATGTTGTAGCCAAATTATTTCCTTGAAAAGTATAGCAAGCAAGGACTGTGAAGAGTGCCAAAAATGGTTGTGGAAATTTGGAATATAAAGGATAAAGTATAGGGCCAAAAAGTGTAGGAAGTCGGAAGCCATAGTAAGAGTCCAAAACATAAAGAATATCCTGAAATAGTTAAATAATTGTACTTTTTAAATTTAAAATTTTTGGTTAAATTGTACTCTTCCTAAATAACTGTTACTTAATGTAAACGAAATCTACAGGGTATTCAGCCATCAAACTATATATCCTAAGATAAGCTAAGCTCTAATGGTCAAGGATAGATCAAGGATAGCTTGTCCATTATTGTTGTGTTGGAAAGCTCGTTAGTGGCTCAGTAGAAACTCCTTTAAGGGAAAATTCTTAGAAATGTCGAGTTATTCGAAAATTCTTCAGGGTTCGATTCGAAAAAATATGGTTTAGTTTCGGATAATCTGAGACATCCCTGGTGTAATATTATTCAACTTTCCAGCTTCACTTCCATCTTATTTCTCTATACGATAAATTTCGATCGAACGCCGTTGATATATCAAAAGCTAACGAATTTTACCTTCAACATAGCTTACGCTATGAGATATTTTCAATTTAAAAACAAACCAAAATAGCTCTCAAAACAAACAAAGCATAAAAAGAATTATGAAATTGTTTTTTAAAAATAATAACAACAATTTCAGAAATATATAAAATTAAGGAAGGTAGACTTAATACAATTGATAAATAAATTAGTCCAAGACGTAGAGAGACAATCCAGTTGATTATATCCATTCTTTAATAATTTTTATCTTTAATTGGATAATTATAATAAGAGTTTATCAGTTTTTATGATCACCATAAAGTCAACAATTATTATATTGGATCCCGTCTGGGTTTAAAGCCTGGGATAGTTTGCTTTAAGTTTAAAGGTTCGAACAAAAGGCTAACTATTAGAGCTACACAGGAAGTTCCGGTTCCGGAAGGTTCCGGTGTCTTTTGAGTTCCAGCTTCGGGATCCGGAACTTAAATTAGAGCCGGTTACGGTCAAATTTCGGTTCCGGTGAAACACTATTAATTATCTAGCAACCTTTTTTTATTAACCAGGAGCTAAAAATGTTTTTTAATATTTAATAATTTTTATTGTAAAGAAATTGGTAAAATTAAAAGTCAAGTGTTTATTATTTTATTTTATAAATAATAATAATTTTTTATAGTCTTTTTAACCAATATATAGCCTTAATTTAATTTATAATTTCTTATTTTAGCTATAAAATAAATAAAATTATTGGTTACAAAATACATGAAATTAAATACTAACTTTAGTTTTTGGTATTTTTTAAATATGGGTGTTATTATTAGAAAAATTTTTAAATAATTTTTAAAAATAGAATTTAGAAGGCTAGAATTAAAAAAGGAAGTGACTTGCCATTAGGGCGCAAGGTGAATGAGAATTTGGCTCAGTCACAACGAGGTCCAATAATAGAGTTTGCACGGCCGTGTTACCAGAACTGAAACCGAAAGCCGGTATTTTTGAGGATTAAATAAAATAGAACTTTGCTGTCGAAAAACGGTCATAACTGAAACCGGAGGTACGGGTTAAACCTACTGTTAGCTGCCAAATGAGGCGCGTGCCAGCGCCCAAACGACATTAAAAAGGCTTTAATAAATGAAAGTTCTAATTTTTTAAAATTAATTTCTTTAAAAGTTAACCTAAAATTAAATTTCAAATATAGGTATATGTTAATTAATTATATGTACATGAAATTAACCGGAAATAATGATCTGAATGATCTTTATAAGATATAAATAGAACAGAGATCGTATTACAAGAAAGAGAAATGGGTCTGGAAACTTGTCTTCCGCTTATTGAATTCCAAAATATCCATCCTTGATATAGGTAATTATAGAAAGCAGATTTTTAACTAAAAAATGAATACCTATTATAATTACTAGTTACTTTTTTGGCATTTTGGGCCTTGAAATAGTTTTGACTACAAGCCGGAGTGAGAGGATCTTACGAGAATCGAGATCCTAAAAAGATCTCGATCTCGATAAGCGAGATTTTTGATTGATATCTTGTCTCAGTCCGATCTCTATTTATGACTATGGCTGGATTGGAAGCGTGAATCAAAACCGTTGTGGCGTAATTCGGCATCTTTCAACAATAATTCGGCATTTTTGATAATAAATTTTTGACTTTTAATACATTTTTCAAATTCTTAAATCAAATAATCAATTTATAAAGACATTTTTTATTTTTCAAGCTAATATTTCCACCAAAAATATTGGGTTTGGGTTGGGGTCGTTTTGGCGCCGTGCCGTTTTGGCGCGAGAAATAAAAAGTGGCACTTATGTATTAGACGAGACCCAAATTCATGAAAATTTTATCAAATTTCTATAACATCCTTGACTACCTCCTCCAGAAATTTCAGAATTTCTCATCAAATATTGCTAAAGTTATAGTCGATAGACATCGAAAAATTAGGAAAAAATATGCGAAAATATTTAAATAATTTGAAGAGGCCAGAATAAGTGTCTTGAAGGTGGATTACCCCAACCCTACTATTTGGGCTTCTTTCGCCAAAATGTATTTGCAGATAGAACATTTATATCAGTAAAAATCCTCTTCAATTTATAACAATTCCTTCCTTTTTCTTTTCTTTATTTTCCTCAATATCCTCAACATCAAATGTTGCCAATTTGCTTCTAGAAAATCCCAATTCTACTGATTTTGACAAGCTTAGATGTTTAGTTGGTCGAAATGTATAGATATATCCCAAAATATTTTCGTCATTAATTGAACTTTGGTTTTGAATAAAATAGTTTCCGCTATTAAAATCGCTATGAGGGAATTGGTCGAGTAGGATTTGATACTGAAAAATAATTTTTAAAATTTTGTAAAAAAATTTAGGAATGCATTTAGGTCAAAGCTTGTTGATTTGCAATTAAATAGCGTGATTTATTTTTAAAAGACTCTAATCTAGCAAAATACATGGCTTATGGTACCAGTTAGGGTTTCACTGGAAGTTCCAATTCCGCTTCAGATTCGGAACCAAGAAACTCAGATTGGACACGGTTCCCGTTCCAATCAAAATTTCGGTTCAGGTGAAACCCTAATAAGGAGAAAAACGAATATGAAAATGTGAAAGTAAGTTTAAAAAGGCGAAACTGGCAGATCACTTGCATAGGTGTGCATATTTCGATAATTCCGTTTTAAAGTTATTCTACTAGCCTATAGGATCTTAATATCCGTGGAGTCCGTTTCCGCGAAAAGTTGCTTATAAGACCTTCTAGTAAAATTATACCTCATACAAAAAGGTTCCACCAGAAAATACGGGCTCTTGTATTGGAATTTTAATATCCAAATAAGGCTGTCTACAAGTCGGGCATGTTAATGGAGATGCATCATCTTCAAGCCATCCATAAACACAATCCTTGTGAAAGATGTGCTGGTAAAAAAAAAGTGTTTTAAAGTAAAAAACTATTTGATCCAGCATGGATTATGGTACTTATTTTGTTTAGGTCCGCCAATATTTCTTGTTTATTGAGGCATCTCTTTAGCACCCGGTTCCTAAAGTATATTCACTATGCTTATCATTTACTTAAAGTTTCGGTCTTAATTAGAAGTAGGAAATGATGTGGGGTAGTGTTTCCATGAGGTGCTATGGACGAATGAAGTTAATGGAATCGGGGTTAGGATAACCCTCAAACAAAGTTTAGATTTAAATATTTGTTTCCGGATAAACATCCACCTTTGCCATACACCCAATTTCATATAATTTGAATGAACTCTGGCCGACCCCAAGGGTTTATGTAAATTTGAGATACTATTGTTTAATAACTTTACATTGCATTTCCGTCCAGCAATTGTAGGTTTTGGTTTTTCGCTCCATTTACTCAAACAAATAGGACAATGCTCTTCTTCTGAAACTTTTTTTGTTGGTTCTTTATTTGCAGCATTTGGTGCCTAAATAATTTTAATTATTAAAATAAAATTTCCATCAGCAATGGTAATAGTCAAATCTTAATAATCTCCAAAATCCCACGATATCTCTTTTAATATCTAATTTTACTTCCCTCCCCAACACAAAAGAATAAAAATTTACGGCGACGTCGGGATTGATGGATGTGTTATAGGGCAGCTTATCCGCGAGCCATTTAGTTACTTTAGACTTAGATTCCTCCTGTAAATTTTCCTCGATATTTTCATTAGCTTTAGAAGTTTCTCCTTCATCATGTTTTAGATTCAGATGATCCTGTATATGAGAAGTTCCCTTCTGTAACTTTTCCTTTTTTATTTCAGAATTCTCTTCAAGATTTTCATTAGCTTTAGAAGTCTCTCCCTCATCATGTTTTAGATTAAGTTGACCCTATATAAAATTTTTTGAAATTAATTTTTAATTAACAAATACTCTTTCCGTCTCAATTGATAAAATAATCTTGTTAAAATTTAATATATTATTATTTTCCACAGTGATTCCATCTGTGCTTTTGTTAATTGAAATTTTGCGGATCGGAATATTTAGCCTTTAATTAAATTTAAAATCGTTTAGAGCAAATTATTTTCAAAAATCTTTAAGGACTGGGACTTCTAAGTAATCCCAACTACATAGGTAGATTGCATAAACTCTTCCTTTCCTTCCTTCTTCCTTTCCTACACTACGTTTCCATCCTTCCTAACCAAGTCTCCATTAAAGAAAATTAGCTAATTATAAGTAATTTACAATATCTGAGTTGTTTTGCGTCTCTCTGGGAACAAAATGAAATACCAATTTTTATATTTATCTCTCCAAGTAGGATATACTTTATTTTCTTTTGCATTTTTTTCCAAAGCTTTACCGTCTACTTTTACATTTTTAAATTTAAATTTTTCAAAAATTATGTTTTCATCTTCCGATTTAATCAAAACATTGTCTTCGTCGTTAAAGAACGGATCAGATTCTTTTTGATTAAACAAATTAATTCGGGCCCGTAGATAAATATCCGAAGAGAAGGCACCAACAAAGAAGGTAAAACGTTTGTTTAAATGGGGATGGTGAATTTGCCATGAACGCTTAAAAATAAAATTTATTCAGCTGCAACAAGCAAATGAAAATAACATTAATGGTGAATAAAAAAATAATAAAATTGTAAGGAATTGTAAGAAGAAAGGAAATCCAGACATGTAGCATTCAAAATTTATTACTATGCGTATGTTAAAGAATCTTATCTTCCTATTAAAACAGGAAGATAAAGCCCCGGTAACTCAGTTTAAAGCAAGGGATACAGTCTCTCCCGCTTTCTTCCACCTACCGTCCTTTCTTTAAGGCAGATCACTTGTAGAGATCAGGCAGATCACTTTGTAGAGATCACCTGTAGATGTTGAGAGAGAGAATCAGTTTCGATAATGGCGGAGCTTGATAATGTCTGCCTTAATATACTCCTTGTATGAGCCTCTTAAACAGGTGGCACGCCTCGAGTGGGGTCTGGAGGCAGCAAGGACTAATATAAATTACCTTAATAAAATCAGAACTCCCATTGATAGGAATATCAATTTCAACCACTACTCTTTTTAAGCCTTCAAATTCAATCCCTCTTATATTATACATTCTTCTGTGATCTTTTGAAAATTTGTTTAAAATATTTGTTTTTAATCTTTTAAATTTTTCTTTTAAATTTTCGTCAGGTTTTCTAAGCAATGAACGATTAAATGAAAAATTGAAGGAAAATTCATGTTCCGTTATTAAGGATAAAGTTTGTGCAGATTCCTCATCAGCAATTGGATAAAATGTTGCTCTAATCTAAACGAATAGTTACATAATTATTATGGGAAGCTTTTGAACACCCACATTGAGGTACACTCCAATAATAGATAAACAAGGGACGGATCAGATTACCCTAAACCCGGACGACCCAAAATGAGAGACCCGATCAGAAACTCGACTTTCCCTGACCTCTATTTAATTTACGTTTCTAAATTTTGGTAGAACCCTGCTTCTTAAGCAATATCACCTATGTAAGATACCTTCCCCTCCATGGGTTGGGGGAGGCATTCTGGTCTAGGGTTAGTATAAACAATATAATCTAAGTAGGATACCCTTATTCTAGGATAAGATGTTCCAGCCCCTATGTTTTATATTAAGTAAGGTTCGAGAAATAAAGAGCTGTTTAAGATTTTATAAGAACTCTAAGAACTAAGAGTACTAGCTAGAATCTAAAATGCAGTTGTCATTTGAGGCACCTAAGCCTTAAATTTGAAATAGTATATCGGAATATAAGGTACGATTATTTCAGCTCAAAATTGTGTTTCTTATAAGAGGTTCGCCTATATTAAAAAAATTTATTTAAAAACATTGTAAAGCCTTCCATCTCTATCACCATAAGAATTAATTTTTGGTTCAATTTTCCCAACAAATTTAAAAGCTTTTTGATTTCTTCCAACATTGTTCTCGTTGACAATAGACTTTCCTTTCAAATCAGTTTGTAGCGTTGATTTAATTAAAATTAGTTGAAGCACAATTTTTATTAAAAAATAATTTAAACAAAAATAATTTTCGAATTTCATTTATTAAAAATAATTAAAATGGAGGTGAACATAAAGCTATAGATGCCCTTTAAGCGGCATGCTTAAGACGTGTAATTAATCCATTTTTGCACTTTTTGTCTGTATATTTTGAAATTTAATGTCTACTTGTCAATTTTTAATAATTTTTAATAATTTTTTCTTTTAAGAATCTTCCAACAAATATTAGAAATCTTTTCAATTCCCATGACTTCGTAGGGTAACGCGGTTTCGAACATTTTCAATTCCATACTACGGCCGGAACCGGCTTTTTTATATGAAAACAAATTATTATTTAATGCTCTATTGCTATCAAAAACATTAAAAATTATGTATCCCTTCTTGAGTTGTAGGGCTGGGACTCAGTAGCCTAGATTTAGTGGAACGGTTCCGGGACCAAGAATAAAAAACTACCCGAAGCAATAAATGGCCAATACCTAGCATTACCTATTTCTAAAGTTGTTCACCGATGGGAGGGGGGGGCATGGAAATATTTTTCTTTTTTCATGAGGGGGGGGGGTGACGGGGAATTTTCAAAAAGTCTCTCAAATTCTCCGACTCTCGGAAACTAGGAACAACCCTAGTTATTTCTTCATTTTCTTTTCTCATAGCCCGCAAGAGGTATCTTATGGGAAGGTCTGACCATATTTCTAATTAATTTAAATATTCGGTGTGGGATTTATCGAAAACTTTGACCTTTTAAATTACATCACACTAACTATTTTATCAGTTAGTGCCTTGTTTTTGTCAAATATTGTTATTATTCAAAATGATTGCTTCACATGCACTTTAGCTAAAGTCCGCATGTACTTTATTTAAGCATAATCGAATTAAATAAACAAGTCTGATGTCTTTATTATTGCCCTTTTACTTTAGAAAAGGAAGTCTATAAAATGGTTAGTTGTTGATTTATTGTCAGTCTGTTTAATTTAAATATTTTTATAATTTGAAAATACATTTGAATCTCATTATTAAGTCGGCACTTGTAATAAAATTTCAGCAAGCTAGGCCAGAGTTTAAGAGCTAGGCCAGAGTTTAAGCTTTTTCCAACTAGGACATAGTTTAAGATCTATTAAAAGGTGAAGCAACGACCTTGTAGCTCAGCCTGTAGATAACTACAATTAGACCACAGGACCTATACCTGTCCTTGGCTAACTTTTTTCTCTCTTTTATCTTAGAGGGGTAAAAAAGATATGTAATGTAAAGGGATGGATATGTAAGGTAAAGGGAGAAAACATAGACTAGGTTATGGTTTAAGCTCCATTAAAAGTGATTTTAAAGGTGATTTTTTATTCCCAGGACGTCTCGATATGATCCAAAATCTCTATCCGATCTACAATTCGTAGCTGTAGATAGACCTGCAGTCCTTCATCCGGTTGCTTGGGGAGTGGGGGGGGGGGGGGGATATTGCAAACAGAGTCAACTGTCTATTCATTTCAATTTAAGAGAAATAATAATAAAATATGACTTCCAAATTTGGCAAAAAGGCTTTCAATTTATTAATAACAATAATTTCATTTTATTTACTTAATACAATTGAATCTGCTCCTCGTCGACAGCAGCAACATGTTCAGTTAGCTGAGCATTCAACAGGAATTCAGTTAGCTGATCAACAAACTGATATACCTCCAGAAATAAATGGTGAAACTTAATTCTTCTTACCTACTTTGGATGTATTTATAAAAAAACCTTTTTTAAATGAGCTTTAAGACTACGGGGAAATATACTTCGTTATAAGGTAATATTTCTCCGATCCAAGGTATTTTCACTAAGGTCTGAACGTATTTAGACACAAAAGTTGTTTGGCCACTGAGGTGGGAGCCGCCTAAGCGGTTTTAAGACTCCTCATTATAAAGTACTTCTTTCGAACTAATATAATTAAAATATCTTCAATTAAGTTGAACAACATGCGTATACATCGGAACGCCCTGATCTTGAAATTTTAAATTTTTTGGTAAATCAAATGTCAATATTACAAGATGATAGGCTTGACAATTTTACCAATTTATTAAAAATAATTCGGAAAAATAAAAAAGATATATTGGAATTATTTAAAAGTCAAGGAATGTTCAATCAACTTTTTGAATTTGTTGAGGCTAATTTGAAAAGGATTCAGCCAGAAAAGAAAAAATCGGAAAAGAAAAATACAAAATCTGTAAGTACTTGAATAGGGTTGGTGTGCCGCTACAAATCCCGATCAACTTTTAAACCTGACCCTGAACGATTTTTACAACCCCTACCCCGATATTCTCATACCATGCGAACCTTGATTTTTTGGGTCAAACCTAACTTGAAGGTTAAGGTTCCTAGATAGATAGAAACCCTTATGATTCATTTGCCTTTTATAATATTTATAAGAATGGAGAGCTTATAGGAATTGTGGGAGTGATAAAGTCAATTGTGGGAGCCAGTATGTATATCATGTATTACCTTAAAATTATTTTTTCTAGTGGTCTGAAGCTTTGATAGAATTAAAACGAACCGGATTTGAACGTGTATTAGAATCTATCGACATTTGTCAAAATTTAAACAACTCAGTTTTCCGCCAAGTATTACTCGACTACTGTGAACAAGAAGTTAAAACTAAATGTGAAACAATGTTTGAAGCAGCCAAAATTCCAATAAAAGTGAATTTGGACAATTCTACAAATGTGACTGATAAAATTTTTGAAGATCAGGAATTGGAAAATGTAGTTTTTGGAAAGAAAAGGAAGAATTGGCTTTCCTTTTTGGATAAACTTAAAGGCTCGAAAGTTTTAAGTAGAGCATCTTCTTCGTCGTTATCTTCAGTTTCTTCAAATTTGTCTTGTTTGAGTGTCAAGGATTTGGATTTGGGGGAAACGAATGAATAAATATATGTATTTTGAAATGATTATGAATACAGATGGACCTCGCTATAAGAGACTCTCTTGGGGTTAAAAAATCAGTACCTTATAATAAGGTGTATATTAAATAGAGAGTAGGATTAAGCTTTTGCCCTAGATGAAAGCCAAACTGCTTCTAACGAAGTGTATCCTAAATTAAATTGAATACCAGTAAGGGGCCTCCGTATTTTTAAAGCCGAAGACGGAAAGGTGAAAGGTCACATCCACGGTTTATAGTCTTGGGGGATTTAGTACCTTGTACCGAAGATTATATTAAATAGAGGGGTTGATTAGATACCTCTTCTATCAATGGATAATAAATTTTTCGAACGTTTATTAAAAAGAAGGTATCTAGTATTGAGTGTATATTATTCAGAGGTCCGACTGTATTCTTGAAAGGCTGATGTGTATATATTTAATGAAATTAAATTGCTAATAATTAGCTTAAATTGTAAATAATTTCTTAATATCTGAATAAATATTGTAATTTGATTTTATTTTCGGATATATTTTTTGATTATATTTCTTGACATTTAATCACATTATGGCATTCATAAAAATTTCAATTTTTTATTTATCCAAAAAGACCAGACGCAATTCTTGCTAATGATTTCCCTGCTGTTTTTGCTCCATTCCAAACAGACTTAATCTCGTTCCATCCAATGCCTTCTTTGACGGCATAACTAACACCGTCGATTACTGCTTGAGCTACACATTTGTATCCAGACTTGAAATTAAAATTTAAAAATGCTCGGGTGGGGGATGGAGGTATTGAGCTGTCCATTACAATAACTTCTATTGGGTGTCCAATAAAATTAATTTCAAAAATCTACCGTAACATAAGTAATGTAACCAGCACTTCTAACAATTGAACAGACCCCTTGTTGTCCAAAAAGACAAGCAATATTATCTTCGGCAGTTTTCTATAAATTTAAGTATTTTAATTGAAAATTCCTTTAAATTACTTCCAAGCAATCACAAAATTTATTGTCACATTTTTCCTTTTCGTCGCAACGATCATAACAGGCAGTTATTTCAATACAGCATTCATTAACTTCAGCTGAAAAAAGTACGAGTTTACATAGCTGGACTTTGTTTAGGCTATTCTTGGGACGAGGATTTTTCAGTCAAACCGGAAGAATGTAAGCAGACGTAATAAGGAGATAAGGTCAAGATTTGGCTGTATTTTATAATGAAACGTTTATTAATAGAGGGTAATGCTTAGGCAGTTCACTCTACCATGTGGCCATATCCGTTGGGTTTAGACCAAATGCAATGGTTGCAAAAACGTATTTTAAACGAGGTGAACTTATAATGAGTTATCAAATTGGGAGGTTCGCTTAGAAGCTTCCCGCCTATCAGACAACGTGATTTAAATTTAAGTCGAAGTGTATCTATTTTGTAACACAAAAGGCACACCTGTTTTATTGTAGCAAGCCAATTTTGCAGCTTGGTGTGTTACTGGACTTGCAAAAGATGGCCCGCATTGAAACTTTTCTATAAAATTGGATATTAATAATCTCTGAAATATTTCTTAACCTCCAGGGCCCAGACTTGCTTTGAAACGGCCTCGTGTTCTATCATAAAGATCAATCGGAAAGCTTTCAACTTGGAAAATTAGTCTTAATTTAATACTTATGAAAGTATTTACCAAACGGGACATCTTTGTTCACACCTTAAAATTTATTTGAAAATTAAATAGGTATTATTGAAAG
The DNA here is from genome assembly GCA_036172955.1 of Meloidogyne arenaria. Classification (NCBI taxonomy): domain Eukaryota; kingdom Metazoa; phylum Nematoda; class Chromadorea; order Rhabditida; family Meloidogynidae; genus Meloidogyne; species Meloidogyne arenaria. Next base: position 7,552,756 of record JARQAB010000012.1, on the reverse strand, counting down.
CTGTTAAAATAGGGGCATAATTCAGATTTACTTAATTTCTTAAAGTCCCATTTATAAGCTGCGACTATTCAGACACTCCTTTGGTAGGATAAGATCTAACTAGGGTAGCCAAAATGTCGGGCTTAATATATTTGGCCCGAAAAAAACGTACGGCCAGACTCGAGAACGGCAACCCTGATTATAACCTAGATTGATATGACAATGAAAACAGAACACTAATAATCGCAAAAAATTGAAAATTTGTGGCGCTTAAGAGGGATATCGAAGGTTTTGCAAGGAAGAGTGCCAAATCTCTTGTAAAAGGTACAAACCCTTGAGTTCTAACAAGAGGTGGGTCGGAACAGTCAGAGGTGTCGGAAATCAGAACTGGCTCAAAAGTCGGAACTCGGAAATCGGGAATCAAAATTTTTTCGGAAATCGAAAGTCGGAATTCCGACCCACCTCTGGTTCTAACCACGGGTATGAGTTCAAATGCCCTGGTAGAGCTAAGCAGTAGGCGAAGGATCAATCCCTGCGCGTGTTTAAGCTCCTATGTATCTCTCAATTTTTCTCTAAAAGCAATACCTTCAAGTAGATAAAGAGTATTTTTCATTCCCGTCATCTTTTTAACTGTTGTCACATAGCGATCTTTAAAAAAATTTTGTTTAAAAATTAAAAATTTCAAAGTTACCATAAGTCTTTATTATTCCAAAAGTATCAAATAAATTCAATTTTCCTCCATCTCCATCTATTTAAAATAATTTTGGATATTTTAAAATTCTCACAAAAAGTACCTTCAATTGTTTCGTTGAATATTGGATGTACTCCTCTCATTAAATAATTCATTACGCCTTTTCCGTTAATTGCTGAAATTAATTAAGGTTAATTCATTAGAGGATTATTAAGTAACATCACTATAAGGGGTTAGGGCTACAAGGGACTAAGGGGCTAAGAGTCAGCCAACTTTGATCATTATAACTTTTTTATCCCTCATCTGATCCGCATATCAGACATCTGATAGCTCTTGATACGAGGTATCTTCTTCCCAAAAGGATAAATCAACTCTGATCACACTAAAAAATCTTAATTAGATATGTAGGTGCATTTTTGGTGTATTATCGGTGGACCATCGGTGAAAACTGTCTAATCGAAACCTTCTAATTAATATCCCCTCACTATATCCATAGGAGTTCTTATCTCGAATCCCGACCTTATTTTCTTACTTTTATTGGTTGAGGAAATTATATGAGTATCATATGAAGTTGGAATTGTATAATCTGAAGAATCAGAAGAATAAAGCTAAAAATTATTTTAAGTTAACTTCCATCCGGTGCATAAATAAAAATGAAAAATCGGTGCAACACTGTGAAAAAAAAGTGAAAGAAAATTTTTTTAAAATTTTTAAATTTTACAAAATCCAGCAAGCAAATAAAAATGATTGGGAGAAATTCGAATCATTGCAACAATTTCTCCAACTTTAAATTGAAAAAAAATATTTTTTTAAATTTATTTTAATATTCAAAAAGCCGGATTTCATGAAGGATATTTGGTTATTTTTCGATTTCTCTCCACTAATTTTTTTCCAAAAATTGAAAAAAATTGTTTTGCCAATTTAAAAATATGGGTAATGATTTTTAAAAATGAAAATATCCGCGAAAAAAGGGAAATTTTGGCACTAATTTAATTTCCTTGGCGTTGTGTCCTTTAAAATGACACTTTGTCCAAAATGTCCGCTCAATGTAATTTTTGAACTTATACTTAGGTAATTTTGTGATTTTTTAGGAGCCTGTTCGTCTATAAGTTTTATACATTTCGCAAAAATAATTTGCATTTCTTCGGTTTTAAAGTTAAAATCGAGTGAAATCGAGTTATATCGTACTTGATGGAGAAACTCTTCCTCTCTAGAAGCCCATCGTCAATACAAAGAAGACTTATAGGATTAACGTTCACTCTCTGAACAAAACACATAAGTTCAACTCATCTCTTATAGAAGCCCGCTTACTTAAAAATATCGAAAAGCTGATTCCAAGGTCTTTGATAGAGAGTATTTAGGTTCTCTAACCAAAATCCGTATCTATTTTCAATTTTATTCAAAATACCTTTAGCCTGTTCTGTAGGTACAGTGCATCTGAATTGCGTTTTTCCATCTTCTTAAAAAAATTTTTTTTTTCATTTTTTGTATTTCTAAAAATCAACATACTAAACATTTTAACTCTCAATTCATCCTTTTTAATTTGAAATTCACTTTCTTTATCGCATCCATCCGCATTCATAAAGTCTTTCTCGGCAATACATGTTTTAGTAACATGTTCAATCCATAAGTCAAACGAATCTTTAAATTAATATATATAGCTTAAGGCTAGGTACCCTCAAGAGCCGCTGAACATGATTTGACTTAGCCTAAGCTTACTTAAGTTTTACTCGTAGACAGCAAACGATTGATGTTAGGGATCAGGACCCTAATTAGGTAGGTTAGAGACCATTTTGAGGACCGATCGAGATTTTGAGATCCATATCTCTATTATCATCCTGTAACCCTCATTGTACTGTCGGATCTCACTCCAAATACTCAATTAACAATGCCCTCTATCTAAGATACATCTCATTATAGGGTTTCTCTAAGATAACACATTACTAGAAAACCTCTAGAGAAAGATTGAGGAAGGGAGATGTCCATAATATATCCTTGAGATAAATCTCATTATAAGGTGGGTTTTTCAGCTCCAAGGGGTGTCTTTAGGTTCAGTTCATTTGTTCTCATATTTGATAAACTTATTAATAATTCTACATACTTTTTTCATCCGTCGCCAATTTCGGATGCTCCAAATGTGGCAAAAACATATTACAATAATCATGCATTAAATAATCTTTAAAAAAATTTTAAATTTCTAAAAATTTTCCAAACGATTTTCATATTCCTCCTTCGTTTGCCGATGCTTTGCCTGTTCCTGGTGACTTTTTATTTTTCCAAAATTACTTTCAACAAGATCGGCATTTTGTTTAGCATCTTCTGTGATGAATTGATTTAGGTCAACTTTTTGGGTGTCGCCAAAACCTTTGTTGGCAAAAGCTTCGGGGTTTTGATTTTGTTGAGCATCTTCTGGGATAAATTGACTTAGGTTAAGTTTCTGGGTGTTGCTAGACTTTGTGTTGGCAAAGGTTTCGAAGGATTTTATTTTGGTGAATAATAGAGGTAAAAGAAGTAAAATTGGAATTATTTTAAGGGAAAACATTTTGAGGTTTTTTCTAAATTAAAAATTTAAAAAATTAATAATTGAGGTAAATGGGGTTATTAAGGTACTTTATGGAATTGATCTACTGAAATTAGACCTCGCAAAAAGTAAAAAAATACTCCAGTAATCGGGAAACAAGTTTGCTAATTAATATGGTGGTATAATCGAATAACGTCATCGCTTGAGGGAAGTGATGGGGATGGGGACGATGTTAGCGAATATTCTGTCTCCCTCGTACTACGCGCTTGAAAGCACGATCTCGTTTGAGATGAAGAAGAGGATCGAGGGAGGAATATCAGTTCGAGTGATACGAAATCGAAGGAGAGATACTAGAGGAAGGGGACGAGCTTTCAAGCTCTTTTACTAAAGATGGATACGAGAGACGAACATTGAGTGAGAGGGTAAAGGAGTGAGTGAAAACCTGTAGATAAATAATATCATTTTTTTAAAATTTTTAAAAATTTTTAGAATTAAAATAAAAACAGACTGAATCAAAATCAACTAAAATTACTTTTTTTTAAATAAACACAAAATTTAAAGTCATTAAATATTCATTTGATTTTTTTTTTATTAAAAAGTATCCTCTAGAATTTATTAAAAAATTCCTTTTTTTGTACTTTTAAAGACTAGAAAAAAATTTTAATTTAAATAAAGTACTTCTTTGAATTAATTTTTTAAATTAAAAAATAAAATTCAAACAAAATTATAATTAAAAAAATTTTATTCTAAAAATAGAAGGTAAACTGAAAAATAACTTCTCCTTTTTGGGTGATGTTTGTTTTACATAATTTTAAAATAATTTATTTTTGTGTTAAACAATATTGGAAATATTAAAAAATTCAATACCAGTTAAAAATATTGTGGTCACTCTCCAATACGTCACCCCTTACAAGTCACTTGGGATCAGTGATGGAAAACTTCCAAAATTCCTCTGGAACCGGTTCCGGTTTTGGAACATTTTTTTGAATTTCTTCAGCTTCAGATCCGGTACTGGAAGATTCTTAATTTTAACGTTTCAGTTCCGGAACTGGAACCTTTCCATACTGTTTGAGCTCAGTTTTGGCTCGAAGAAGTGACTTTCTAGAGAGATTAAAGTCATGAGTAAAACGAAGGTTTCACAAATACTTTGACCAATACGTCATCTAATAATTTGTTCCAAAGGGAGTGATGTTAAAGAGAGATTACAGTTAAAAATATAGTGGACGCTCTCTACTAAGTCAATCCCTCAATTTTGGCTTAAGAAATGACGTATTAGAGAGATTGTTAGCTTATCCTTACAAAAAACATTCTTCAGGTCAGGAAATAATTTACAAATCTTATTGGATTTTCTGGGTTTAATCTAGTCCTGCCATCTTTTAATTTTAATAATTAATTTTTGCAGGCGTCACAACAAAGTGTATGCCAACTTGTATCACAGCTTTTTTATTTTCACTTGCTGTACATGCATTATTTACTTTGGTAAAGGGAAAACGGATTCCAAAACATTTATAAAAAGCTGTTCCATAAAGGCTACTAAAATTATACTAATTTTTAATTAATTAAAATCGGACCTCATTAAATGACCCCTCCCCTAACGATAAATACTTGAGTGGGAGAAATTCGAAGTACCTGGATCTAGTCACTTGATTGAGTGTCAAAAAGTCGGCCGGGAGAGTCCCTGGAAGCCCCTAAAAACTCGGGATTCCGAGACGGGAACATGTAAAATCCTGGAAGGAAAAGATTATTTGGAAGGATATCGAGTGATTTGGGAATATTACGAGTCTAGAATCGACCTTTCTCGAAAATAAAATTAAGATCCAACTGTTATCTAATTCACCTCATTTTGTAAAGCAACGGAGCATAACATGCCAAGACTGGAACAAGTATACACCCGGCTATTTGCATTGTATACCAGGCTTCTAATGGCTGTAGTTCAAGCCAAGATACGATATTTCGAATTAAAGTGTTCATGAACCATCCAGAAAATTCTAGAAAGAAGACTGCCAAAATAGATTTGGTCATTTTTTTGGAAGAATTATTTGTGGAGGTAACTGGAATATTAAATACAGAAAAATAGGGACTTTTGCTTAGACAAATCCACAGCAGAGATACTGCTGCATATCTACTAGATACCTAAGCAATCCTAGACTCACCAGCAAGATAAAAAATCCAAGATTTGAGAATCGGGATAGCAGGGTAATGGCTGTAGTTCAAGCCAAGTTTGCCCATACCCAATGGTTAAATCGGTGTTTAATATTGAGCGTATAAGATACAGAGTAGATTTTCAACAGTAAACAAAATGAATATCGTATTTTCTTTAATAGAGCCCCTATAGTATAATTTTCAACCATCCACCATAATGTGGCTTAATTAAAGC